>CM026296.1:8955455-9026829 GCA_014851415.1 Cnaphalocrocis medinalis | reverse complement strand
CGGTTACTCTGGTCTCTGTCTAATTGCATCATTTCTGATGCTGTTTCACGCCCCGCCCAAACCCAGAGTTGTAAGAAGGAGGAAACACATGAACTGGACGGCTTTTTCAGCTTATCCCCGTGTATTGCATACCTTGCTACTGCCTATATTTACACTGTACCAGTGAACTACCGACGCGTGAAGTGGACTGTGCCGGCTCTGTTTCAATTTGATTGTAATTATGAAACAACAAAAGGCTCACTGGTCCATTGGAGCATTTGGTAATGATCCTCTACAGAATGCCATACATATACCATCATTAAGGAGAACCATACGACTTTATGGATCCTCTACAGAAGAGCCTCACTGTCACTACTGAGATATCACTGCCTCACAGAAAACCTGATGTCCATGGGCGGCGGTGATCACTTACCATCAGGTGACCCGCTTGCTCGGTTGCCTTCCTATAATATAAAAAAAAACCGGCCAAGTGCGAGTCGGGCTCGCGCACAAAGGGTTCCGTAGCAGCAAATATATAAACTTAACCAAAATTACAGTTAAATCAACCTATCTCAAAAACTATAAGAGATACTTTGATCAAACCAAAAATCGTTGAAAGAGTTAATTAGCATGCATCACCTCTATTTTTTTTAGAATTTTATACCCCGTAGTTATAAAAATAGAGGGGGGGGGACATACTTTTTACGACTTTGAGAGCTGATATCTCAAAAACCGTTCACTTAAGAAAAATGTTTTTAGAAAACTTTTATATCATTTTAAAAGACCTTTCCATTGATACCCCACACGGGTATGTACATCGAAAAAAAAATTTCATCCCTCAGTTACATGTATGGGGGGCCCCACCCCCAATTCTTTTTTTTTTACTCGTTAGTGTCATATTTTTGTAGCGGTTCATACAACACATATTCCCATCAAATTTCATCACTGTAGTACTTATAGTTTCCGAGTAAATCGGCTGTGACAGACGGACAGACGGACAGACGGACAGACGGACAGACGGACATGACGAAACTATAAGGGTTCCGTTTTTGCCATTTTGGCTACGGAACCCTAAAAAACCGGCGTGAAGCAGCCCCTTTTTTTTTTTTTGGTTTTCCAGGGGAAATGCGTAACGCATACCCGTCCGCCGGGGGGTGGACGGGTTATGTCGGACTCCCCCCCGCATGACGGCGGGGGGTTTACCGACTAAAACCCCTAGGACTCTCCCTCATCGTCCATCGCGGGAGAAAGTCGTGGGGCAAATAGCGCGAAGCCCTCGCACCACGACATCTCCCCGGACGGTGGCCCGCCTACACGGCGGGCCCGGCGGGTGCTCCCCCGGGGTCGGGGGAGCGGGAGGGGACAGCCGAGAGAGTTGAGCCGTCCCCACCGGGCTGTGGAGGGTGTCCGTGCAATGCCGGTGGTGGTACCCCCGTACCACCCACCGGCGGACCCTCTCCACGGAGAGGGAGGAGATGCACATATTGGCGTCGTCTCCTCCCCCTCCTTGCCCTTCGGAGCGCGGGGGCAAGAGGATCTGCCTCTCGCTCGCGCTCCGCCGCCTCCTTCGCTGCCATCACATGCTCGCAGAAGGTAGCGAAAGCCTTCCAGGCCTCATCACTCGCTAGTATAGCTCTCGCTATACTAGCCAGTGAGAGGTCCTGGCCGACCTTCGCCACCAACGCATAGCGCTGAGGAGCCCACGACGCGGCGTGAAGCAGCCCCTGTGCTTAGTTTCGCTGTGAGGGTACCGGAGGCCCACTCGGGGGGAAGAGGATAAAAGGTTGACAGCGCACTTGTGACTCCACTGATTTTGCAAGTGTCCATAGGCGGCGGCAGTTGCTTGCCATCGGGTTATCGGCCTGCTCGTCTGCTACCTATCACATAAAATTATATATATACTAGCGGCCGCCCGCGACTTCGTACGCGTGGAGTTAATTATTGACACTTACCGTCATATTTTGGACAATCCATACAATATATTTTTATAAATTGTAGCCTATGTGTTATTCTGATGTATAAGCTATATTGTGGTAAAGTTTCATTCAATCCATTCAGTACGTTTTACGTGAAAGAGTAACAAACATCCATACATCCTTACAAACTTTCGCCTTTATAATAGTAGTAGGATATATACAAAATAAACCACATACCATCATTAAGGAGAACCATACGACTTTATGGTTAACTAGTGGCCCGGCTTCGCTTCGTTTCGGGACAATAGTTCGACTGTCCACCAATAGATGGCGGCGTACATACATAACGTTTGTCCAGGGTGGGGATCAAACCCACAACCTTTGGTCAGGGCTACCAAATGAGCCATGATAATTATTATGTATATTTTGTACTTAATTAATGTTTTTTTTTTATGTGATGGCAGACGAGCAGCCGCTCATAGACACCCGCAACACCAGTGGTACCACAAGTCCGCTGCCAACCTTTAATTATCTATTCCCCATTTGGGCCTCCAGTGACCTTACTTACTCGATTAAACAGCGCAGGCTCTGCCTCATCTTAGTATTCAGTGAGGCCGTGGTACCACTCCGTTCGAGCCGGCCCATTCATGCCGAAGGGTAGCCTTCCCACAGCCTTTTCCTTTCTATGGATATTCTGATTAATAACCTTTGAGTTAATTAAATGAGAGCGAGCGAGACGGAGAGTGACGTACTCGTCTGTTTGAGAGTTAATACCATCTTTCTTGGGACCCTCAGATTTTGGATAAATCGGGGGATAGAATGGAGGCGGCACTTTGCATATGCTTTACGGCCTCGATGGCGCAGTGGCTAAGGTGTTCGCCCGAAGCGAAAGGTCTAGGTTCGATTCCGGTCGAGTCAATTTTGGAAAATTACATTTTCAAAGTTTTCTTGGGTCTGGGTGTTCTGGGTTGACGCCCCCAGGCAGACCAAGTTGATTGTTGTGATTGTCTGGCGCATTTATTTATTTCTATTTATTTTAAGCTCTGGTAATGATGATTATACATCTTATGGAGTACTAGCGGCCGCCCGCGACTTCGTCCGCGTGGAAAAGTAACTTTTTACCACCCTTTTAACCCCTTACAACCCCCTTTTCACAACAAAAAGTAGCCTATGTCCTTTCTCAGGGTCTAGATCATCTGTATATCAAATTTCATTTAAATCCGTTCAGTAGTTTTGGCGTGAAAGCGTAACAGACAGACAGACAGAGTTACTTTCGCATTTATAATATTAGTATGTCTTCCACGTCTTCTACCAACCATTCATAGCAACATTTTTTTCTATGGCTTTTGAAAATTCGCATAAAAAAGCGACTTTTCATACGAAGTTCATCCCGTGACTGGGTCATTTTGTATGAGGAGTTGAAAAAAAATTTCGATGAATTTCGAAAAGTCGTTGAACAAAATGTTGTTCAAAAAGGTTGGTAGAACTCGTGGTCAAAGGGATGTCAATATTCACAGAGCCACCTTGTATGAGCTTTCGGTTTTGTTTTAGATTTTCGCGTTTCTTCTTCTTCTATTTATAAAGTGATAACTTCTATAGACAACGACAAGGCTTATAGGTAAACCAACCGAAAACACGAAACGCTTGCGCGATGTAATTGGACACAGCGCCACCTATTGGTTCATTTCTGAATTACGTTCCCGAAGCGAAGTGAGGGCGGGCCACTAGTAAAGAATATTTTAACTTTAACTTTAACTTATACGCACAACTAAATTACCACCTCCCCACTTCTCACATCACCCGCAAGATGTACCCCTATTCACGATCCGTCACCCACAGCCCTCCCTTATCCCTCCCGCATAAGGTCGAGAATCGCGCACCTCCCCCCATTGTTTCACCTTCTCAGTTGAGATTCAAAGATATTTATGTAAGGTATTTAATAGAAGGTTGTCTTGTGTTTTCCGCCATTGTTCTGGCCTGGAACTGGCATGATGGATGTACTTTTATCTTCAGTTGGTCTTTCTGTTGCTTCGATATCTCAGTGGGTGAACAACTCAACAGTGGGAGAGACAGAGAGCCACGCTTCGGCATGAACGGGGCGGCTCGACCGCAGTAATGCCACGACCTCACAAAAAACCGTGAAGCAGTGCATGCGCTGTTTCGCTGCGTGAGTGAGGGTACCGAAGGCCAAATTGGGGATCTCATAAAAAAAATTCGTACGGAGTCAGGTCAATGTATGAAATGTTGTGTTAATTTATTTATCGATCTTCTATACTCTTATTATGTAGACATCGAGAAACATTATGTACAAACTGAAAAGGCAAAACACTAGCGCGATGCAATCTATGTCCAACGCTATCTATTGGTAGACAGTGGGACTATTGTCCCGAAACGAAGTGAGGGGTCCGCCCTCACTTGTTATAAATCATATTCAATCATTTAAGTAAAAAATCTGGATGAGACGGTAATTGCTTATCATCAGGTGACCTTGCTCCTTTGCCGTTCTTCCATCCTTTTTCTGTCTTCCATTTTTCCAATACCTCCTTCGAAAAATGCATCAAGCATGAATGAATCAAGCATTTGTTTGGCACAGACAAGGAAACACAACAAAATAACAAAATACAACAGCTTATGCACATAATGACACATAACAAAAAAGAACACGAAAACAAGCATTGTGCCAAATAGGCGCCTGCTCAGCATAAGTCCTGCCGTGTCATTCCTGGCACGTCACGACATTCTGCGGGAGATTCTATAACCAACAAGTTCTCTAACAATGAAATTTTTCCACAGAACATCTATTGACATTAATTGCACGTTGACACCCCTAGACATGACGTCACACCCGGCGCTCTGACCGGAAATATGAGCGCTGGCTCGTGATAGGCTCTTGCTATTAGTGGCACAGCTGCATTTGTGGGCCATTGCAAATAAATGCATATAAGTATTATGATGTCGTCATAATATAGTAGTCACAAAATAACGGACGCTCCTCCGTAGCCTTTCGTGGACGATACGCTGAGCCAGTGGGACCCCCTTGTCGTAGCCTCGAGAATTCCTTTCACGTAGTCGCTGGCCCTTCGGGACCCCGTGTCGTAGCCGCCTTGTAAGAGTGCCCTCTTGTCGTAGCAGCTGGGACCTCGAGAACTCCTTGTCGTAACGCTGGGGCCACAGGACCGCCGATCGTAGCCGTCTGTTACCCTCTTGTCGTAGCTGCTGAGACCTTCCGTTGTACGCGTTACGACCCCCCGTCGTAGACGATATGTATGTTTGTACTCCTTGTCGTAGTCGCTGGTACCTCTTGTCATTGCTGGTACCTACCCCTTGTCGCTCCTAAGCGAATGGTGCCCTAGAATAGGCAAACGAAACCCTGGTCGTCCAGCGTCACGATGGATCGATGATATCACCAAAATAGGAGGTCCTACTTGGATCCGAGCAGTTAAGGACCGGAAACTTTGGCGGAAAAGAAAGGAAGCCTATACTCAACAGTGGGTACTGCCGGGCTGAAGATGATGACCTTGCCTAATGCGGCTTGATGATCACAAACCCAAGTAAAGTTCGAAATATTCGGAACATATTCGGAAAATCATTTTTGGCTTTAATATCGTAAGGCCCAGACAGCAGACAGAATGGAAAATCAAGTGATTATGCCTTTTAAAATGTCTTACGACGTTAGAGTCTTTTGGGTCTTACAACCTTAAACCACTGGATCAACCTATGAACTCAAAAAACCTAGATAAATGCGTAGATGTATCGGCACCCTTAATCCGCGTGTAATAGAGTTGGGAACCCGACCCTACCCGGATATTTTGAAACGACGCTCCGTAAGAAACTGCGCCACCGGATCATCCGGCTGATGTAGTTCTGTAGGGTTGGCACAACTGCTAGAATATTTTCGCCTAACAGAGTAAAAGTGGGGAAAGGTCCCTGCAATCTCCACCTCGACGGTGCCTACTCTGCAGCCAGCAGCGTGGGTGCCCCCTCGGGAGAGTGCGTTAGGAGGGCTGTGGGAGCGGCCCTGGGGGTTGCGCGCTTTGCAGCCCCGGAGAGCTGGAGTGACCACATTGAGTTATGAGCCGGCAGCATTTTCCCATTCGTCACCAAAAAAAAACTCCTTGGATAATTTCGCCATGCACTACGGTCTAGATCTTGGATGTGGGTCATGAACGGAGGCAAGGAGCCTCCGTGAGATTATCATGTCTCCTCCCCACTCTGGAATAGAGTGGAGTACCGCAGGAGTTTTAGCCGGTATACCCCCGTTATCAGACAAAATCGGTATGTGTAATTAAATTTCTACTGGAGATCAAAGTACTAGAATATTGATACTCCTAGAAGTCCTAGATATAAGTGGTCCGTCCTCATATGCTTTCGGGAAATTAGTTCTACACTGTACCAAAAGATAGCGCTAGGCGTCGATTACATCGCGCAAATGTTTCCCAAGAGATTTTTTAATCTGAAACGTGATAGAGGAACAGACGGATCACCTGATGGTAAACGATTGCTGCCGCCCATAGCCACCCGCAACACCAGTAGAGTCACAAGTGCGCTGCTAAACTATTAACCTCCTTTCCCTCGATTGGGTCTCCAGTTCCGTCACTCACACAACAGCGCAGGCGCTGCATGTTTTCTTTGAGGCCGTGGTATTACACGATCGAGCTGGCACATACATGTTCGATGCTTGTTAAGACTAAAAAAAGATCTCTGTCTTGTGGCAGCCCTGACCCGGTCCGGGCAAACCGGATTAAACTATACGCGGCGGATTAAAATGGCTATGTTGTTATTCTCGAATCTATTACATTTTTGTTTGAGTGTGCAATAAAATAACTATCAGGCTTTTTAATGCTTGAGTTATTTTAAAAGTGAGTGACTTGACCAGGCTTTGCTATTATATAAATTTTATTAGGAATAAACAAAAAGGCTTTTAGGATAACCCAAAATCTTTGGCGCATGATGCAGGGTCACTACTATACTCTGATTCATAATCATGTAAAGTAAACTGACAGATGAAAATGACAAGTTTCTATGCATTTTGACATTTTGCATCTGTCAAATTGAGTGATAATGTATGGGGATGACACATTGACATCTGTCAGTTTACATTACATGATTATGAATCAGAGTTTAAACGCGGCATCCAGCCAGTCAGAAGATATTAACTAACATATAATAATAAAGTTGTTAATCTACCGGACTATTTAGCTGAAGCCCCATGGGGCAATAGGCCGCCAGGGCGGGGATAGTACCCATAACCTTTGGTGCAGGTGGCAGGGTCACTACCAAATGCGTCATCCGGCCAGGCAGAAGAATGTTAGTAAACATGTAGAGTCATGTAGAGTAGTTAATCCACCGCACTATTTAGCTGACGCCTAACTGTGGGAGAGCCACGCTTCGGCATGAATGGGCCGGCTCGACCGGAGTGATACCACTGCCTCACAGAAATCCGGCGTGTAGCAGCATTTGTGCTGTGTTTCGCCGAGTGAGCGAGGGTACCGGAGGCCCAACCCGGGGGGAAGGGGATAAAAGGTTGGTAGAGCGCTTGTGACGCCACTGGTGTTACAGGTGTCCATGGGCGGCGGCTATTGCTTACCAACAGGTGATCCGCCTGCTCGTCTGTCACCTATGACTCAATTTTACAGATGAAATTTGTCATTTGATCTGTCAGTTTACTACACATGATTAAAAACCAGAGTATAGTTTACAAGAATGTTAGTTAACATATAAAGTACTTAATCCACCGCACTATTTAGCTGCCGCCCCGTGGGGCAATAGGCCAGCACTAAATTACCAGTTACAATACATTTCGGCTAGGTGTTGCTGGAATTTACGGGTGGCGACCGGCAAATTCGTCATTGTGCCTGAGAGTATACGGGCGAGAATTGCGTATCTGAATTAGTAATTTAGCTTGATAATTCATTGGTTACTCCTTCCATCTTGAGACAGGTAGTTTCTAGATCTATATGTAAGCAGCTTTTTATGTGGCAAACGAACTGAATAATCTGATGGTAAGATTGTCGCGCGAATTTTCTACGGCGCTTTTAGGAAGCACAATCCTAGTGACGTCACTAATAGTGTATCGCTCTCCTTTTCTAATTGGGAACTCTGCAACTCTATATCTTTGGAACTAAACTCTGATTATTAATCATGTGTAGTAAACTGCAGATGCAAATGTCAAGTTTCAATACATTTTGACATTTTGTATCTGTCAAATTGAGTGATAATGTATGGGGATGACACATTGACATCTGTCAGTTTACTCCACATGAATAAATATCAGAGTATAATGATCATAGATAAAAAATAAAAAGGGAGCTGTGATTATACTTCAAAAACTTTACAACAAAGAAATAACATTGGCCAAATTGGACCAAATGCTGCCCAGGTATGAGTATACTTCTATTTTTTTCTTCGTATGATTAGGTATTAAGAAAAACTTGTTACAAAAAAATCTCCATGGAGTCACAAAACACTTTTTTTTATTTGATAGGTGGCAGACAAGCAGACGGATCACCTGCTGGTAAGCGCGATAGGCACCTGCAACACCAGTAGAGTACAAGTGCGCTGCCGACCTTCCTCCCCAAATAGTTTTTTTTTTCATTTCTATCGATAAAATACCCTATTTTTATAAGTAAGTAAAAAAATATAAATGTTCCAGACACAACACAGTGCCGTGAGCTCTCGGCAGTAACTCGCATTTTGCGCCGCATAAGCCGTTCGCCCAATCATGTGTAATTGCTCCAGATTTCTTCCAGACCAAAGTAATAGGGTATAACTGAAACTTAGGTGGATAACTGCTAGGGATGTGGTATTTCGTTCCAACAGTACTATTTATCTATACTTACTATTATTTAAGAGGTAAAGTCAATGGACACCGACAAGGCATAGCCATACAGAAAAAAAATCAAGAAAACTAAAACCCAACTACGACAAAAAACGACGCTCAAAAAGTATACAAGCCTTCGTTTTATACTTTTTGAGCTTCGTTTTTTGTCGTAGTTCTTTGGGTTTTAGTTTTCTTACTTTTTTTTATTTGTACTATTTTGGTGTCCAAGTAGTAGTAACATATATATTTTTAGGAACCAGAAGGGAAACTTATTAAAAAAAAACAAGAATTACACAACGAAAAACCGTTTATTTTCAAATATGATTTTAAATTAACTGACAATCAGATATAAACAACCACTAGCACAAAATTAAACCACTGACTCTAACACGATAAAAAATAGTACACAAGTACATAACCAAGTACATAGACCAGTAAATAGACTTACTGCAAATCGCGCCGATCACCAATCCAACAACCTCACCGCACCGAGTCTCACGAGCAAATGCCCGACCGCATGGCGGCGACCGTATTTAAAGGCGTTGGTTAGTGACGTCACGTATTTACAGAAATCTACCATAGGTTCCGCTAACACGGCCTCTCCTGACTATGCGCCGTCCTCGGACGCATTTTCGGAGGTGGTGTCGCTGCTGGAACTTGTAGATGAGGATGACGATGATCCGGTGTCTCCGCTGTCACTCTGAAGCCTGCTGTCGCTCGTAGTCTCGAGCTGGTTTCGCGCATCTGTAGGCGCGCCGGAGGTAGATGGACCAGGCTCTAAGTCACCGTCGTCATTCTCAGCTGTATTATTAGAAAAACAAACACATGGTTATATAAAGGCGCTATAAGGGTTGCCTATTCTTTCATACATCACGCACATAAGGCCCTCTTTCAATGAAACACACATAGCTAACCGGTTTTTTAGCCTATCTCTCACTGGCATATTTCCGTACAGATATCACCAAACTCTCTCATCATCAATCAATTCCACACTTTTTAACATCGGTACCGATAAGGATACTAAAACAGTGCACATAAACACAGGATGAAACCTGCACGCATTAAAAATGCGTCTGCAAGGCCTAAGCCCATATGCATTAACAAATGCATCTGCAAGGCCTAAGCCCATACGCATTAAGAAATGCGTCTGCAAGGCCGAAGCCCCTATGCATTAACAAATGCATCTGCAAGGCCGAAGCCCCTATGCACTGACAAGTGCATCTGCAAGGCCGAAGCCCCTATGCACTAACAAGTGCATCTGCAAGGCCGAAGCCCATACGCATTAAGAAATGCGTCTGCAAGGCCGAAGCCCCTATGCACTAACAAGTGCATCTGCAAGGCCGAAGCCCCTATGCACTAACAAGTGCATCTGCAAGGCCGAAGCCCACACTGCCTCAGCTGCCCGTCCGGTAGCGCCAGGCGAACTCTCTTGAGCTTCGTCTCGTGTCTATCACACGTACAGCGACAGCACAGCATACACACACACACGTCCTCGTTCGGACTCGCCATGCATGCGCAGCTAGGCAAAGTATCTGTAACATAAAATGTTAGACACCACAAAACTCACCTTCGAAAAAGGCAGAACAACTCTCAGGGCACCACTCGCCCTTCCACGGCACCATATATTGGGCTGCCGCTTGAGTGGTTTTTCCACGCGCTCCGCCCAACAATTTCAGCTCATACCGCCCGCTAGGCAATATCTTCACCACTCGATATGGGCCTCTCATCCCAGAATCAAGTTTGCCCATAGATTGAGAGTATTTGATGACGAAAACTTGATCGTTAATTTTAAAAACTCTGGGCGGGTGTCGATTGCTGTTCACACGGGTGTCTTGCTTCTCCTGATTTTTCTTAAGCAAGGCCCTTGCTCTCGACCTGCTTATCTCCCTCATTGCTTCGTGGTTTGGACTGGCATTTTCAATCGCGATATCGCGAATCAGCGAACGGATAATGGGGGTAGTTGCACTAGTCCCGATTAACAAGTGCAATGCTGATGCCTGGGTAGTTTTTTGCCTAGTTATGTTCAAGACCAATTGTATTTTACGTAAAGTTTCAGACCACGATGTATTTCTATTATGGCTCTCAACGCGAATTAAGTTAAGAACTGTTCGGACATAACGCTCGGCCTGCCCGTTTGAATGGTGCATTTCCGGCGTTATGTAGTGGATATCGCAGCCTAACTCAGATATCCAGTCTGTGAAGCTGGAAGCTTCAAACATGCGACCCCTATCGCAAACTAATAATTTAGGCGCGCCGAATAACGAAATTGCTTCGTTAAAGACACGTTTTAATTCGTCAGTGTCTTGACGGTACATGGGAAAAAGCAAGCAAAACTTAGTGAACGAGTCTACTATTATGAGCACAAATTTGTAGCCGTTAGACTCAGGCAACGGTCCTAGCGCATCTGCATGTACCGTATTGAAGGGGACGTCGGATTTTTCCCAAGATGTTATGGGTTGCTGCGGAGCCCTAGGTACTCGTTTTTTAGTTATGCAGATCAGGCAATGTGAAGTATATTTCCGAACAAAAGGCTTAAGGCCTGGGAACCAAAAGTGTTTCAGAATTAGGTCCAGTGTTTTGTCCGCTCCAATATGTTCGTGCTCGTCATGATAGATTCGCAGCAAGCTGAGCCGATGTCCTTTAGGGACAAAACATAATAAGCGCGATTCCTCTCCTACCGGGGTATAGCGGTAGTATAAAAGGTCGTTCTGACATACATAACGACGTGGGTCTAGAAGGCCCTCCCTTAGCTTTTGTAAGAGGTCCTGCGTTTCGTCGTCGGCATTTTGCGCCATTTGAGCCCAAGTCAAAGGCCGGTCGATATGATTGACTTGCGTCGCTGGTGGATTCCTACTTAAATAATCTGCATGACTCATCAATGTGCCCTTTCTATATTCGATGGTGAAATTAAAATCTTGTAAGTAAATCCACCAGCGAGCGACTCGTGGGAGCAGGTCCTTTTTGCGCTCGGTGGCCTTCAGAGCATTGCAGTCGGTAATAATTTTAAAAGTTACGCCAACCAAATAGTGTCTAAACTGCTGCAATGCTCGGACGACCGCCAGCGTCTCCAACTCGTATGAGTGGTACCTGCTCTCCGCGCCCTGTGTGACTTTGCTAAAATAGGCAACTACACGTTTGCTGCCATCAGGATGTACTTGCATTAGTACCGCACCATAACCCGCACTACTTGCGTCCGTGTGCAGTTCCACGGGAAGATCGGGGTCGAAAATTGCAAGTATGGGCTCGCTCGTTAACTTTTGTATAATATCCTGGCGGGCCTGCTCTTGTTCGGGCCCCCATTCGAACTTAACATCTTTTTTAGTTAGTCGAGAGATACTTGCAGTTTTCGTCGCGTAATCCTGAATATATCGCCGAAAATACCCAGCTAGGCCGAGGAACTGACGCACTTGCTTGACATTGGTTGGGGTGGGTGTGTTTACTAACGCCTCGATTTTTCGCACGCTCGGTCTAACCTGACCGTGACTAATAATCCGGCCTAAATACTCTATTTCGCTAGTGAGAAAGGTACATTTCTGAATATTTATCGAGAAGCCAGCTTCGGTAAGAGTATGTAACACTTCGCGCAATAAAGATATACCTTCACTTATCGTCATACTGCATATCAGTACGTCATCAATGTACACGAGAACTTGTCCGGACTCGATAAGTTTTCGAAGTGTATTATTGATAATGCGCTGGTATACCGTGGGAGAGTTACATAAGCCAAACGGCATTTTAAGGTATTCAAAATGCGATTCGGGTGTTACGAACCCAGTTTTGTGAATTGAACCTTCATCGATAGGTATTTGGTGAAAACCTGACGCCATGTCAAGGCTGGTGAAGAATTTCGAGCGTCCAAGGCGATCTATGTGATCCTCAATTAATGGTAATGGATACCTGTCTTTAATAGTAATGCGATTGAGCGCTCGAAAGTCCACACACATCCTATCAGTGCCGTCTTTCTTTTTCACCAAAATTATAGGGCTCGCGTACTCGGAGTCTGACTCCCTAATTATGTTCTTGTCCAATAAATCCTTAACTATCTCGCGAACCTTTAGTTTTTCTTGATACGACAAGCGGTAAGGGTGATAGGCTACCGGAACATCACTAGTTAGGTTTATGTGCATTTTTCCCGTTTTAACGGTCGTGGTAGCTGTTCCCGATATGAGAAATGAGGAGAATTCGTCTATCGTACTCAATAACGAAGTAAGGTCATCGCCTTGAAGAGGCGTGTTTATTTTACTAGGTACGGTGGATTGAATAGAGTTAATTTTCTTAACTTGATCGGTTAAAGGTGTGTGCGTCAAATATTGGGCGTTTTTCGTGCGAACGAACGTGATCCCATCCCTATTTAGTACATCCGTCCCTATGATAATATTCGTGTTCATACATGACGCAGGCACTACTACCAGGTCGATATCCAAGGAAATATTACTAAACTCGACGGTAAGCGTAACCAATTCACGGGCTATGATTTCGCTTTCACTAATACCCCTCAAGATGCAATGAGTCGGTTTTCTCTGACAAGAAAAATGTTTAAGGATAGCTGAAGATATCAGGGATACATTTAAGGCGCCGCTGTCAATTAAAACGTCTACTGGTATTCCCTGTATCACCGCCGTACATATATCGCTACTTCTACCTGAATTTGAAAGTTCTTTACATAGGTTAACTTTACGTTGATTACTATTGTGAGTCTGAGACCGATTTTTAGCAAAACAATCGCTTTCTGCGTGTCCTATCTTTTTACAGAAGGTACACGTTAGTTTAGTTTGACCATCAGACGTTTTACGCTTTTTATGGCAATTAGCACTAATATGCCCGAGTAAGCCGCAAGAAAAACACTTCATATCCGATCGATCACTCTGTCGTTTACGCAAACTATGGTTAGGTTGACGGTTATCTGGTTTGCTACGATTGGGTTTAACATAAATAGCTAAAAATGACACTAAACTGTCGACGGTAAGATTGGCGTTCGCAGCCGCCGCCTTAACTTGTGCATCATTTATTACCCCGTATCACTATCTGAACCATGAGCTCCTCACTAATACCCTTAACAATTCGCAATCGCAAAAGTGACCGACGCGCATATTCCGCATAACTAGGAAACTTATCCGAAGATGTATTTATCACCTCGGAAAGTATTTGGGCATAATCAGTCTTTTGCGGGCAGAGAGATTTAAATTGTTTAACAAAGTTAGACCACGAGCGATCATTAGTTGTCCACTCATTTAGCCACGTTTTTGCGTCCCCTCTTAGACAATGCGCTACTCGCGATAAACATTCTAAATCCTCCCAGTGATTCAATGATCTAGCGCGCTCGACCTCGTCACACCACACCTCAAAATTATTAACCGCGGGATCAAAGTTCGATACATAATAATTAGTCGGTTTTGCCCGATTAAGCGCCGCAAGGAGATCTACCATGGATTGTGTGGCAGACGGCGCATCGTTCGAAGGTTGGGGTGTGCTGGTACGGTTAGGTGGAAGCACATTATGCGATAGGCTACTATTACTTTCCTCGATAGCATTTAGTCGCGCAACAATTGACCCTAAAACATCTCTAATCGAGTTATCGGGGGTACGCGGACGCGATTCGCGACGACGAGACCGCGAACGAGGTTTATGGACGTGTCGGCGCGATCTGCTACGAGATCGTCTTGCTCTGCGTCGGGGCGAACCCTCAGAGTTTGCCCTTTCACGTGAACGAGACGATCGCGGCATTGTAACGAAGTGAAACTAGTGGTTGTTTACATTCGAGTCTTATTTCAAATAAATAAAACGTGAAATACTTTAAAATAACCAAATGTGGGCATAAGAGCAATCCCACTTCTGATTTTAGGAACCAGAAGGGAAACTTATTAAAAAAAAACAAGAATTACACAACGAAAAACCGTTTATTTTCAAATATGATTTTAAATTAACTGACAATCAGATATAAACAACCACTAGCACAAAATTAAACCACTGACTCTAACACGATAAAAAATAGTACACAAGTACATAACCAAGTACATAGACCAGTAAATAGACTTACTGCAAATCGCGCCGATCACCAATCCAACAACCTCACCGCACCGAGTCTCACGAGCAAATGCCCGACCGCATGGCGGCGACCGTATTTAAAGGCGTTGGTTAGTGACGTCACGTATTTACAAAAATCTACCATAGGTTCCGCTAACAATATATATTCAAAATGTACAAGTAGAGCGCTTTCAAATGATACCAAACACGGCATATTTATCATAACTTTATTTTTTTACTCTGTATGTTTTGTCCGCTAGAGGGCGCCACATTAGATTTTGTGAAACCTCATATAGCCTATAACCAGCGGACAATTAAGACGCTTATAATGATATGTCATTAGAAATCTGATAAGTAGTTTAGAAGTTACGTGGAAACAGATGAACATACATACATACATACATAGCCTGTCAAAATCATAACCCTCCTTTTGCTTTGCCGTAGTCGGGTAAAAATGGAAATGAGTGGGAGAATCTCGCCATCTACAATGCCGGCCGGCTCGACCGAAGCGATGCCATGGCCTCACAGGAGTCGGGCGTGTAGTAACGCCTGCGCTGTATTTCGCCAATTGAGTGTGGGCACTGGAGGTCCAATTTGAGGGAAAGTGGGACAAAGGTTGTCAGCGCACTTGTGAGTTCACATTTTGTAAACAGCCCATAATATATAATATTATTATTTTCATCTACACTCATGTCATAAGAGTCTTTTAAATTAAGAACTCAAAAATAAAACGTTTAGACATTTCATAGTATACTAGTTTAAAAGAAAAAAAAGTCGATTACCATCAAAACAATACTGAATTATAAAAATAAAGACATTTCACAACAAAGACGAAAAACTATTGAATAAAACAATAGGTACACTAACTCAGATCTGCGTTCAAAATAAAAATTGCAAAACAGTTTTTAACTTTATGATAATCTGTGCCCGATGTAACTGAGTCACAGTATAAAATTGTTCATTAATTTTTATATTAACCATGGGAGAGCTTTGCTTCGGCATGAATGGGCCAGCTTGACTGAAGTGATTTAGATACACAAAAAACCGGCATGCAGCATTGCCTGCGTTGTGTTTTGGGGTCCGATCTGAGGGGAAGGGGAGTACGCAGGTTGGCAGCGCACTTGTGATTCAACTAGTCACTAGTGGAGTACCACTAGTGACTAGTGTTAATCACTAACAGGTATTCCGTCTGCTCGTCAGCCGCCTATCTCTTAAAAAACCTTTAAAGTCACCTTTGGTATCCTTCAGTTACGGTGAACTTTAACGGATACCAACCTGACCGTCAAACTTTCTCAGTCTTCTTTCATCCGTCTTCTTAACGGCCCAGCATTCTGATCCATACATTATGACAGGTATAATTATGATTTGTAAATTTTGCTCTTTCATTTTCTCTTTTTTAGAGATTTCAATACATACGTCAATATACATCGATCGCACGACTAGATTCGCGCAGCGAGTATCCCCCGCTTTAGTCTTTAAGCGTACAAAGTAGAGCCACTGCTAATTACTTATACTACGCCAGAATACAAAATCGGCGTTCCATTTTTAAAAACATTATTTTAAAGATGAGAACACTCTTTCCTTTGGCCGGTAGCCGATTTGTAATTCGAATTCGACGGCTTCCAATTTCAAACAGGACTTTTTATTTTTAAAGAGAAATAAATTCCACATCTTTCCTCTAACGCCAGTATTTACAAATTGTTTTTCCCGGTGATTTTATGAATTTTGGAATATTTTCAATTTTATGCTTGTTAGTGGACCCAGTGAAGAAAATACCAAGTTAGTATTTTTAATAAAAAAAAGAATGAAATGAAAATTGAACCGGTCCAACAAAGAGTGAAAAGTATAAGTTAAATTTTGATGTACAATATCAAATTGGTAAAATAATACCCAGTCGCTTTATTACACTAGCCCGCCCTCACTTCGTTTCGGGACCGTAATTCAGAAATGAACCAATAGATGGCGCTGTGTCCAATTACATAGTAGCAGAGTTGTCGAAGCGGTTTGAATTAAGAAGGTAAGGGAATAGGAGTGTACCTGTGTTTGCGCATACACTTAAGCACTTATACTATTATCCTGCGAACGTGGCTGATCTTTAAGATTGACCGCCGTAGCCGAATATCGGTTGAAGGTTTTATATTTTTTTATTTTATAATCACTTTCTCTGTGAGAGTAAAAATCAAAAGGAAATCTAAACGTTTCAACGTTATTGGTTTTCTAATTTATTGAAATTTATTCATTTATTTCCTTTCAAAGAAGTTAAGTCAGCGATGACTTGTTAAAGAAAATCTTCGTTTTATTATACCCAAGTCAATGACTTTAAGGAATGAATTCGGCTGAAATGGGTTAAGAAATTGTTGAGTATTAATTTTGCCTTAATTTATTTTTCTCAATTGTTTCTAAAATATATTTAGTAGCATTTATTTTGTATTTTTGTAGTTCGTGATTAATTCAATGGGGGTTATCGCGTGTGAAAAATCCGCTAGATGGCGTACTGTTAGACTAAGGTGTCGAATGGAGCTTACATGCGGCAGCGACACTTAAACGTTTTTTCGGTCTATCTAGGTTACCTAAGTACCTATTTATAATCAAAGATTGCATATGGATTCAGTATGGAATAGGCGTGAAGACTGGTCCCAAAATTTTATGAAATTGTTTGACGTTATGATAGATTTGAAAGTCGAAAATAACTCTGTGCTACGGTCCTTACTGTGCTAGTTAAAATTTAAAAATATTTCGTGTCTGTCTGTTTGAGTCGTAATGTGGACTTTGAAAGTCGATTTTTAAGTGTTAAATTATCCAAAAATCCGGTTATCGTATAAAGTAGTTGTATAAACGCAACATTTCACATAGGTAGCTATCATACTAAATTTTTTAACTTAATGGAGGGTTTTTGATTAAGTTCAAAACTGTGATTTTCAAATCGTGATATCTCGGGACGTTTTTAAGATATCAAAGTAATTAACAAATTTTTTTAAGACCTGTTTACGCACTGGTTCGATTCCCGCACCAACAAAAATGTTTGTTGTGACAGATATTTGCGTTGGGTCTGGTTGTTTGTGGTTCCTTCGTTGTTTCTGGTTTCCATAGTACAAGGGAAAACCTTAGTTTGGGACCAGGACAATGTATGTGATGTTGTCTCAATTTATTTATTTATTTTACCCATTTTTTGTGATTGAGGAATCTTACGATGGCATAAAAAATTTAAAATAATTCGACATGCTTATAATTGGTCAGATTGGAGGTTGGTTGGGGAGGCTTATGTTCAGCAGTGGACATCTTTTGGCTGAGATGATAATGATGATTTACTTAAGAAAAACTGCAAACAAAATTCCTGAAAATAAAAAGTACGCACAAATTTTGTCTTTTTTTTTTATGTGATAGGTAGCAGGCGAGCAGGCGGATCACCTGATGGTAAGCAATTGCCGCCGCCCATGGACACTTGCAACACCAGTGGAGTTACAAGTGCGCTGCCAACCTTTTATCCCCTTCCCCCCGGGTGGGCCTCCGGTACCCTCACTCACTCGGCGAAACACAGCACAGGGGCTGCTTCACGCCGGTTTTCCGTGAGGCAGTGGTATCACTCCGGTCGAGCCGGCCGGCCCATACATGCCGAAGCGTTGTGATCGTCTAGCGCATTCATCAGCAACCTACGTTCGTCCACTGCTGGACATAGGTCTCCCCTAATGCACGCCACCGCTCCCGATTTTCGGCCACTCTCATCCAGCCCACTCCAGCCAGCCTTCGAATGTCGTCATCCCATCTTGTAGCAGGGCGTCCAACACTACGTTTGCCGAGTCGCGGTCTCCACTCAAGGACCTTATGGCTCCAACGGTTGTCTAGCGCATTATTTATATTTATTTATTGTCCTGTCTATCAATAACAGGAAACTTTACAGACAAATTGAATTTTAAAAATTCCTTCCAGACTTCAAAATCCAGGATTAATGGCCCCAGCCTGCGGAGTTTTTGAGTACAACAGGCTAATTGCAAAGTTAATTTATCAAATAAATACGGGAAGGGATGCGGAGACGTCTTGAAATGTCGATAGTTTAATTTTAATTATTTTTTATTTGTTAGGTGGCAGACGCCCCGTTGGTCTAGTGGTTTACGTACCGGGCCGTGATCTCGGGGTCCCGGGTTCGATTCCCGGGTCGAGCAAAAGTATATTTCGAATTTTTCGAACATAGCTCGGGTTTGTGATCACCATCATGGTGATTAAGCCTAATCCCATCATAAGTAGCGATGACTTGATTTCTATGATGGAGGCCTTTGCCCTGCAGTGGGACAGTATTTAGGCTGATACTTTACTTTTTTAGGTGGCAGACGAGCAGACAGATCACCTGATGGTAAACGATTGCCATTGCCCATAGACACTTGTAACACCGGTAGAGTCACATGAGCGCTGCCAACCTTTAACCTTTATCTGCCTTAAACTGCCTCTATCAGATAAAAAATAAAAGGCACTGCATTTTTTTCTGTCTAAATAGCCAAACATTTGGCCGCAATCTCACCAAGTGGTAAGTGATGATGTGGCCGAGGGTATAGCATGTGTGTCTAGCAACAGCCTGTTTACTCAATCAATTTCAAAAATTTAAATTGATTTTTCAAATCAATCTGCGTATTTATACCATTAGCTCGGTGGTGCAGGATTAATATGGTGAGGTTTTACTGCCAAACAAAATAAAGGACTCAAAATGGACTTGTGATTGACTCAACGCACATGTGACTCCATCAAAGGCGTACCCAAGGGGGGGCGGGAGAGGGCAGCTTTGGATTCAACTGGGAAAGATGAGAGAGATCTCCTAAAAAATATCTATTTATCGATAGTTTGTAGTACTTTGCCCATCCCTATAACCAACAAACAGATTTTCTTGTTTGCTTTTCTGAAGGAAATTATATTTTTATATCTTTTTATTGAAGCAGGAAAAGCATATACCTACTATAAAATTAAGAATGAATCTTTTTTTTATTGCCTTTGTTCTTATAATCTCTACACGTTCAATTCCATAATGAAAGCGTTTGAAAAGGTGATCATACCAGTGTCACTAGTAAGTACGTACAGCCACACTTCCAAGTATACAAAACTGTCAAATTTCTCCAATCGACTCTCAACTTACTGCCATACACATTAGATTGAATATCAATTGAGGAAATTTGACAGGTTGTGGTAGTATGTGTGGCTGACTGTACATTTTATTTTGTATTTCGATAATGCCGAGTCTACATTGTGTTTTCGACCTTAATTCATAGATATTTGACTTAAATTCCAAATAGTGCTTTGCGGATGGAGCATTCGTTGGCGGCGATACTTTTAACGCTGTATTTTCTATTGGCTAAAATCATATAAATGATGATTCACAATTGTTGACAATGTCAAAAAGTATCAGCCTATATACTGTCCCACTGCAGGGCTAAGGCCTCCATCATAGAAATAAAGTCATCGCTACTATGATGAGATTAGGCTTAATCACCACGCTTGCCTAATGCGGATAACGCCCCGTTGGTCTAGTGGTTTAAGTACCGGGCCGTGATCTCGGGGTCCCGGGTTCCATTCCATGGTCGAGCATAGCTCAGGTTTGTGATCACCAATCTGCATTAGGCCAGCGTGTTGATTAAGCCTAATCCCATGATAGTAGTGATAACTTGATTTCTATGATGGAGGCCTTTGCCCTGCAGTAAGACAGTATATAGGCCAATACTTAACTTTTCTTTTTTTTATAACTAGGCCGGCAGAATTACAGCATCTAGATTTATCACAAGGACACATTTCTTACAACCGTCTGTAGTACCAATTACAAAAAAAAAAAAACGTTTTTCTTATCCCTGCATGCGACAAATACAATAAAAAGTATAGACACATCGATATATTTCACGAAAAAAATTGTAGTTTTCGTTAATTACTCCAAAAGCAATACAATTAAGATTGTTTCTTTTATTTTCTTTTCCTGATAAAATTTAACATAGTTTATTATAAAACAGAATGTACTTATTGTTAAAATCAACATAGCCTGTGATAACTAATGGTGGAAAATGTTTAAGGCAAATGTGTTACCTATTATACTTAACTTTATCTATTTGTGTTACAATGATGCTGTTTTTTCCTAAATAAATAAATAAATATACCGCTTTTCATTTAACTCCTTAGTTAGGGCCAGAACAGGAGGCGTATGTTGATTTCGCTTTTAATGACACTTAATATTGATGAATGCCGCCCCCAACTGTGATTGCTGGGATATTGGGAAGGGTTGACCTGCCCTTTGAATTAGAGTACCTTTTCGAAGTTTCTTACTTACCTAAGAACATTTTCCTATGCAAAAATAGTAGATGGAAATCCAAAATCGGGTAAGCGGAATAAACTTGTAAAAAACCATATACCTATCTTACAATCAGTTGATCTATGTACTAGTAATTTTCTTATAAAAATTAGGTGTGCCACTCGGTTTCACCCAAAAGTATCGTCTATCTTCTTCTATCTATACTATTTATAAAGAGATAACTTATACTTATAGGTAAACCGAAAACACAAAACGCTTGCGCGATGTAATTGGACACAGCGCCATCTATTGGTTCATTTCTGAATTACGGTCCCGAAGCGAAGTGAGGGCGGGCCACTAGTAATATATAAAAAGAACAACAAAAGATATACTTAGACATAAAGATTTTATGAGTGACTATCTGTTACCCGCGACTTTGTCCGCGTGGAATAGTATCTTTGGGTAGCATCTTTAATTATTTAATAATTTTCAACCCTAGTTTTAACCCCCTTTTTTGCAATAAAAAGTAGCCTATTTTCTTTCTTAGGGTCTAGACCATCCACGCGCAGGAGGCCGCAGCCGTGGCAGGCCTCCCACCAGGTGGACCGACGATCTGGTGAAGGTCGCGGGAGTCCATTGGATGCGGGTGGCACAGGGCCGATCTGTGTAAAGAACTTTGGGGGAGGCCTATGATGATGATGATGAGACCATCTGTATACCAAATTTCATTCAAATCCGTTCAGTAGTTTTGGCGTGAAAGAGTAAGAGACAGAGTAAATTTCACATTTATAATATTAGTTAGGATTTTACAACTAACTAGTGGCCCGCCCTCACTTCACTTCGGGGCCGTAATTCATAAATGAGCCAATAGATGGCGCTGTGTCCAATTACATCGCGCAAGCGTTTCGTGTTTTCGGTTTACCTATAAGCCTTGTCGTTGTCTATAGAAGTTATCTCTTTATAAATAGTATATAGAAGTATATAGATATAGATATGTCGTTTTGTAGGTCTTTCCCCTAGATATAGAAGTCACGTAAGTCAACCACAAAGTCAAATATCGGATCATTGCGTTTTAGGTTTATTCGAACCTTTGTTCACTTCGGATTAAAATTCCAGCGATTAACAGGTGGAGCCATGACCTTCTAACTCCACACAGCCATATGACTGGCAGTGAAGAAAGTTCGTACAATCCTCAAATCTATACTCTGGTTTTTAATCATGTGGAGTAGACTGACAGATGCAAATGTGAAGTTTCTATACTTTTTGACATTTTTGCATCTGTCAAATTGAGTGATAATGTTATGGGGATGACACATGAACATGTGTCAGTTTACTACACATGATTATGAACCAGAGTATAAGCATTTTTAATGATATAGGTGGCAGACTGATGCTAAGCGACACCACCCATGGACACTTGCAATACCAGTGGCGTCACAAGTGCGCTGCTTACCTCTTAACCCCCCTTCCCCCGGATTGGGGCTCCGGTACCCTCACTCATAACCACAGCGTATGCACTGCTTCACGCCGGTTTTCTGTGAGGACGTGGTATTACTCCGGTCGAGCCGGCCCATGCATGCTGAAGCGTGGCTCTCTCACTGTTGAAATACCATCAAGTTCATTAAGTATATTATACTTAATAGAAGTTAGGGAGGGTATCCAAATGGGCCATCGGCACCCTCACCTTCTGTGAGGCCGTGGTATCACTCTGTCAAAACCTCACTGTCATTTCCCGAGTTGTAACCTAACCTTAATACTTGTCCTCTTGTAATAAAGGGTCTTAGGTGTAGACCTCGCCGCAGCGCCTACTATTAACCGTTTAATATTGGTGACAATCACAGACGGTCAACCTAGTAACCCCACACGTGGCATTAAATAGATAGACACAGAGCGATAGGTATAGCTGGCGACATGAAAGAATAGCGATGACAGTTAGTTTGCGCACTTGTAAAAAAGAAGATTGTATTGAGTGGGAGAGCCACGCTTCTGCATGAATGGGCCGGGTCGACCGGAGTGATACCACTGCCTCACAGAAAACCGGCGTGAAGCAGCCCTTGTGCTGTGTTTCGCCGAGTGAGTGAGGATACCGGAAGCCCACCCGGGGGAAGGGGATAAAAGGCTGGCAGCGCACTTGTAACTCCACTGGTGTTGCAAGTGTCCATGAGCGGCGGCAATTGCTTACCATCAGATGATCCGCCTGCTCGTCTGCTACCTATCACATAAAAAAAGACTTTCTACTAAAATTGGTTTCTGCGCACTCAAGGTCATCGCTATTGATTCATGCCGCAGACTATACTTACCTCAGGCGCCTACAGAGCGCTAGGCTGACTCTCATCAGGTGCATCGTAATCTCGTTCACCGGTAAAATAAATTCATGGCGTTTTAGGGTTCCTAAGCCAAATGGAAAAAAGGTACTATTTTAGATTCATCTGGAGGGGCTCAGAATTGCCGTTGTCCTTTCTCAGGGTCTAACCATCTGTATACCAAATTTCATTCTTATCCGTCGAGTAGTATTGGCGTGAAAGAGTAACAGAATCGCAGACAGAGTTACTCTCGCATTTATAATATTAGCTTTGACATTATATAATCAAAGAATATCATATAGGATACATCAGAATAACACAAAGAATAGAATAGAAAAATATTTATTCAGTGTTATCACAGACAAAAAAGGTAAGTTAGAGTATAACATAAACAAGACACCGAAAAGGCTACAATTCAAAACACTGTTCAATGAACTACAACTTAATTTATTTTTTTTACTTATTTATTTTATTTTATTTATTTATTTTATTTAATATAAAAGACGTTGGACTCGTGCAAAGCATTTTGGCAAACCCTAATTCAGAAGCAGCTATTAAATTAAGAATCATTGAACAGTGATTTGTACAATGTTTTAAATACTTATCTTTAATTTATATAATAAGACATAATTATAGTCTTAATATAGATATAAGTGGTATTGTAAGAAGACACAATGGGGCTGACATATCCATAAGGATAAAAGCCCCTAACTAAATAAAGAATAAAAAAAAAATGTTGTGTGGATTGTCCTAAATTTGCAATAACTCCGCACTTCAAAGTCGCGGGCGGCCGTTAGTTTGACATAAGTCTTTCCTCTGGATTTTCCTGTACATATACCTATGTACTTATGTGTAAAAGGAAATAATTTCCTCTGCTTCTAGCCGGGAAAGTTCACATGTTTTCGAGGTATGGTGTTGGCAGGTGTCAAACGCTAAACTTGTGAAGCGGGAAGGAAGTTAAGCTAGGTACTTAGTCTATAGGTATAGACACTTGACTCAAGTGTAGAAGGTTACGCACTTACCGATTTTAAAAACGTAAAATGGTTTCACGTATAGTCCGAGGCAAGAAAGTGTAGTTATGACCTTGAGTGCGCAGAAACCAATTTTGATAGAAAGTCTTATTTTTTACAAGTGCGCAAAATAACGGTCATCGCTATACTTTCGTGCCTCCAGCTATACAAAATATTGGTACAGAAGGTCACTTCTCATCTCGTAGCGTGGTTTAAATACCCTTACAAAATCCACAGCTCTTAAGTATCTCATCTATATGCTCTTAAAATATGCTCAATAATTCTTTGTGCTATCAATTTTAGGACTTATCGTTATTACTTTAAAAGAGGTCAAATCTATTTACAACAACAAACCTTTTTCATGAACTCGAAAAAACTTGATTAGTTTTTTCGAGTTCATAACACGATTCAGTCGACGCCCAGCGCCATCTGTTGGTGCAGATTGAAACTAATGTCCTGAAAGAGCCGTGCCGAGTTGGATTCGCCGATCGACCTCTTTCTGGAAGTTGGACTTATCAAGTTGCACTTTTAGTCTGAGGTAAATACATTCGTTTACTACTTTCACTGTAGATCAATTATAGAGATAGATAAAATACTTTTTCTACGAGTATACTTTATCTAAAAAACACTACATGCAATATTTCACACTCAAGGCGAAAGGATCGAGTACGCTCGCTATTCATTATTTATAATGATTGCTAAAAATACCCGTGGTGGGAAAATGAGGGAGAAAATAAAAACCGGCCAAGTACGCGTCGGACTCGCCTCTCAAATAAGTTTTTTATGGCATAGGTAGCAGATGAGCAGTAGTGCTACCATGAGTTGACATCGAAAACTGACATAACGTAAACGATTGCTCTGTCTCTTTCAAATGCATCACAATGAAAGAGACAAAGCGATAGTTTTCGATAGCGAGGATAGTATTTAAAACTCATGGTAGTGCTACTGATGGTAAGCGATTGCCTCCGCCCATAGACGCCTGCTACGCCAGTAGTGTAGTCTTCTCGTCAGCCACCTATATCATAAAAGTATGTAGCTCTTTCACACACACCGCACTTGTGACACCTTCGTACAGTCAACTCCTTAAATATGTATACTCTTTAGGACCTCGTCACAATACATGTGTCTATAAAAAGTAGAAGTCGTTCTTATACATATGTATTGTGATAAGGTCCTAAAGTGTATACATATTTTTGGAGTTGACTGTATAGCTCTAGCTCTTTCGCACGTACTCCAAAGTGGTTTCTGTAGAATATCTTCTTGCGCTATAATATATATTTATATCGTAACCAAATGAAAAGAAACGATCATGATTTAACTTCGCATTACAAACCCGATTCAACCCCAAACCCAATCAACAATTTCCATAGAAAATAATCTAGGAAATCGCCCGAAAAGTTAAATATTGTATGCATACTCATACAAAATTCCAATTCGTTCCTTTGTTAGCCGAAAAATATCATTTGGATCAAATATTTATACTTCGGAATCACGGGCGTGCTCCCAGGGGAGGGTAATATTACGTACCTTTACATCGGCGATCATTGACAGGTAGGGACTAAGCAGGGAGGCCGCAGGAGGATTGGGGGCCATATTTAAAAGCCAAGCTATTTAACTGACAACCGTTGGGGTAAACGAGTTCTGGAGTGGAGACCACGTCTTGGTAAACGTAGTGTAGGACGACCTCAGGCCAGATGGAGTGACGATCTGCGCAAGAGGGCTGGCTGGAGCTGGATGCGAGTAGCCGAAGATCGATCAAATTGGCGAGCATTTGGAGAGGCCTATGTCCAGCAATGGACTGCAACAGGCTGATGATGATGAAGCTATTTAAACAACAATATCTCATACATTGACCTGACTCCGTACTAAGTAGGCTGTATCTCTTCAGTAGTGCAGACAGAGAGTCTGCTAGAAGTACACACTTTGAACTTTCATTTTTGACTTCGGCAATCATCGACAGGTAGGGACTAAGCAGGGAGGCCGCAGGAGGATTGGGGGCCATATTATTTAAAGGCCAAGTTTTTTACGCAATAACATCTCATACATTGACCTGACCCCGTACTAAGTAGGCTGTATCTCTTCAGTAGTGCAGACAGAGAGTCAGTATCTGCTAGATGTACACACTTTGAACTTTCATTTTTGACATCGGCGATCATTGACAGGTAGGGACTAAGCAGGGAGGCCGCAGGAGGATTTGGGGCCATATTATTTAAAGGCCAAGTTTTTTACGCAACAACATCTCATACATTGACCTGACTCTGTACTAAGTACTCAATACAACAATGACAATGACTGACTGGATGGCGCATTTGATTGTGACCCTGTCTCATACGCCATAGGTCGTTGGATCGATCCCCACCCTGGATAAACATTCGTGTGATGAATACTTGTGTTTTTTCAGTGTCTGGGTGGTATAGGTATATGTATTTAAGTATTATTTATATTTTGTGCTCTTTTGTTGTCTGACATCTGTAACACAAGTGTTTTAGCTGCTTACTTAGTACGGAGCCAGGTCAATGGTCGGTCAGTAAATTGATACAACATCACTTAAACATTGTCCTGGTCCCAAACTAAGATTTTTTCTTGCCTATGGAAACCAGAAACAACGAAGCGCCCAGACACAGAACAAACACAAGTGTTCCTCGCATGAATGTTTGTCCAGGAACTTTGGCGTTTGAGGCAGAGTCGCTACCAAATACGCCATCCATCCCGTCAAATTTGTATAAGGATGTTAACCTTGTCGTATTACGAAATTCATAACTCGGAAGTCTACGCTATTCTATCGCTGACCTCCTGTATCACCAAACTAGGGATGACTTTGGCGTATGCAGTGTCACCACATGTAAGTCAACGTCCCATCAAATTTGTACGTGTATGTTAATTTAAAATCAGAAACCTTGAAATCCAAACTCAAGATTTGCCAAAGAGCCATGGAACGTAGCATTCTAGGCATCAAACTGTCGGATAGAGTGAGCAAACTGATATGTACGCTCCAAGACTGGAATAGCAGATGAAGTTCGAAAAGCTGTCAAACTAAATGGGACTGGGCATCATGTGTGCAGAATGAGCCCCGAAAAATGGACAAAAATCGTCACCCAATAGCGACCGATCGATGGACGGGGCAGGCCCAGAAAAAGATGGTGTGACGATTTTTATAAGTATGTTCGAGATTGGCAAGAAAAGGCGTTGCACAGAGATCTATGAAGAAACCTTTGCCCAGCAAGTGGAGCTCTATTGGCTAACTAAAAAAAAAATTTTACCTTGTCGTATTACGAAATTCGTAACTCGAAACTCTACGCTATTCTATCGCTGACCTCCCGTACTACCAAACTAGGGATGACGCGTCGGCTTTATACGGCTATATAAAAGTAGAACGTTTGCAGAAAGGTAGGATTGGACCATCCGGCAGAGTGGGGCATGAAAATGTGATGACCTTAGGAATAACCCTGTGCTATTCACTAAACGATTCTAGTTTTAATAATGTCCTGGGAACCCTTTGGAAGGGGAATTTTCAGAGGCGATTCTTTTGGGTGACTCTTTATAGATTTATGCAGATATTTGTAGATAGATAGATGAGTAAAATAGTTATTTAAATTTACGCGTTTCATTATAACTATCTATACCATTTATAAAGAGATAACTTCTATAGACAACGACAAGGCTTATAGGTAAACCGAAAACACGAAACGCTTGCGCGATGTAATTGGACACAGCGCCATCTATTGGTTCATTTCTGAATTACTTTCCCGAAGCGAAGTGAGGGCGGGCCACTATATTGAATAAAAATCGGGTCGGAGACGTCCATGGTCGGTGGTGTAGCAGCAAATTTTTGGGTTTGGGCAAAATATGGAAGACTATTTTGCCCAAACTTAAGAATTTGCTTCTGCCTAAAGGTTTGGGCAAAATAGTCTTCCACCCTGAGTGACCAATAGCCACGCCAGGAGGGAGGAAATGTTTGCCTACAATATTTTTGAGATCTGGGTTATTGCCTGTCCTGCATCCAGCGAGAGCCTGCGTCTCTTACCAGGTCGTCCGTCTGCTGGGCTGCCGCCCCACGCTGTGCTCAGTATATGGTTGCTACTCTAGAACTTTTCTGCCTCTATGGCCTTCAGTTCCATGTTCCCCAACCACAAATTGCCATATTGCCCATTGCCCTGCCATTGCCACCCGCTTAAACTACTTCTCTGGGCAATTTCGCACGTAAACAATCATAAAAGTCCATTAACTGCTTTAAGTCTGTAAGCCATTTCGCCAACCATGTTCGATTTTTAATCATTCATTGCCCACATTTTACAAAGCAAACAAAGCCGGGGCGCGGGCCAGAGAGAATTAACTGGCGGGGTCGCAATACCGGTTTAAAGAGACGGATTTCATATTGTCGCCATATTGAGATTAAAGTAACGCGCCGCTACACATCGCGGGTGGTACAAGAGGAAAGCGGAATTCCTCTTAGCGCACCCAACTTTGCCCACCTTTTTTATATAGTAAGTAAGTAAGTATAGTAAGTATAACATTTATTGACCACACAAGAAGAGATACAACACGACAGCAGAAAGACACAGAATACAATAAGATACAATAAGAAGTAGGTACATACGAGAACAGAGAGAAACATTACGTGCTTACATATATAGACAGATAGGTGGTCAATATGGTCCAAACTCAGCATATGCTGCAGCTGCTTCATTGAAGCCACTGCAGCGCTGGTTTTCAGTTTGGACCTTGAGTGACGTATATAAATGAATGAGTGAATGACACGAACATGAAACAATACAACAGAAAAACCAAAACACAACAAGTCAATTAATATATAGATAACTACCTACAGCTGTACACATTCTGAACAAGAAATGGGGGTTACCGCGAATGAAAAATCCGTTAGATGGCGTACGTGTAGACTGAGGTCCAACTTCAACGTCATTGGTCGTTTGACATTTTAACATCTCACATCAAAAATAACCAATCACCGTGTAGTTGGACCTCAGTCTACAGGTACGCCATCTAACGAAATTTTCACACGCGGTAGCCCTACTATGCAAATTCAGTCACATGTCTAGTTCATTTTGTATCAGTCATCAAAAACCTTTGTACCCTTTGTTAATACTGCCTAATATTAAAATCCTAAGCTTCCATATTAGCTTTGCCTTATTTAACATTCGCAGTTTTTATTTTTTTATTATTTAATTCCATTATTTTCACGAACTTGGCCCACACGCTACCAGGGCTCTTGTGCAAACAGAGATTTCCGCGTATAAAACATTGATTAACTCTTGACCTGGCTTAATTTTTGAGGGCCATGATTGTAATATCATGTTTGGGCATGAGTCTTAAGCAACTAATAACTAAACGCAAAGACCTGTGGCAGCTAGAAGTTAACCATGTTATGTTGTACATTTTGAAATGCTTTTTGAATTTTAAATTGTTTTTTTTATATGGTAGGTGGCAGATAAGCAGACGGATCACCTGATGGTAAGTAGCAAGTGTCTGCTTTACTTTGATAAGTTCAGGAGGGAAAAATATATTTTTTCGACCCTTTTTCAAAAAAAAACTGCTTACGTAATACTTGAATGGTCCCACAGGACCGATCTGTGTGGAGAACTTTGGGGGAGGCCTATGTCCAGCAGTGGACGTCTATTGGCTGAAATGATGATGATTACGATAATCCTTAAGCGGTTATATACAAGCGTAAGTAGTGTTGGGCGCCCTGTGACAAGATGGGATGATGATATTCGAAGGCTGGCTGGAGTGAGCTGGATGAGAGTGGCCGAAAATCAGGAGCGGTGGCGTGCATTGGGGGAGACCTATGTCCAGCAGTGTACGAGTGTGGGTTTCTGATGACGACGGTAATCCTTTAAAAATGACATCACTTAGTTTCATCTCTATCCGGGTGCAGCCAGTAAGTAATGCACTCACGGTGTAATGAATAGAGATCTAATAAATCGGCGAGCGGCGCCGATATAATGCCATTAAACTGAGAACTGGGGGGTGGGGGGGAGGGGAGAGCAACGCTTCCACAGAGATTAAGATAGTTCCAATGCGAAGTGGATCCGACCAAATTTTCACACGTTTCACCAGTCTGCCATGGTTAACGATATCTTCTATACTATTTATAAAGAGATAACTTCTATAGACAACGACAAGGCTTATAGGAAAACCGAAAACACGAAACGCTTGCGTGATGTAATTTAGCACAGCGCCATCTATTGGTTCATTTCTGAATTACGGTCCCGAAGCGAAGTGAGGGCGGGCCACTCGTCAATGGATATAACGATAGCAATCCAATATGATTGGATTTTTTTTAATATTGAGGACAATCAAGATGACCTCACTCCGCCTGATGGTAAGAATATGAGGTTGATAGGCACAAAAGAACAAACAATGTGCCTATTGAGTCTGTAATTCTCACCCTGAAAGCCTGCTGAGACATGAACGTATATAAGGGGGGGGGGGGGGGTGTCCAGGTCCCCAATTGTAGATAGCTCTGGGACGGCAAATCAACAAATCAACCTCACGTTCTTCAAGAATACGAATACTAATATTTCATTTCATTTCATAATGTTTCCGACATATTGAATGAAGGATCACGTCCTATCAATTTTGTCGAATTGCTTTTAATAAGCCCTTTCATTTAATAAGTGCTCATACTTTTGTGTCCATACTGTAGAAATGCACTAAAAATAACTAGGTTCACCATCTTGGATGGTCCGCCCTATTCAAACTGAAAAAACACAACTCATCCCACGAATGTTTGTCCAGGGTGGGGATCCCACGACCTTTGGCGTACGCATAAGGAGGCAGGGCTACCAAATGCGCCATAAACTGTTTTTTTATGTGATAGGTGGCAGACGAGCAAACAGATCACCTGATGGTAAGCGATAACAACTGTAGAGTCACAAGTGTCCCCCATTTGACGATGTATGTGATGTAGTGAAAAAAAAAAAAATTTTGCAATCCGGTGCCCTCACTTACTCGACGTAACAGCGTAAAAAAGCAAACAAAATACAGCGCAGTTAAAAAACTTTTTGTCTTTCGGTGGGCGATAAGCATAAAAGCTAAAGCATAGTCACAAAATAATTACACACAGAAGGTAGACTCAGCTCTGATTTTGAATTTAGAAGAGTTCGTTGACATATGGGTTGTTGCCCGGCATGAGTACATAAGCGCGCGGCCTCTACCACAGACCTCGACAGTTCGACAATCTTATGTCATTGGCTAGGATTAATGTGGTCGAAAGGCGTATTTCCCCGTTAGTGCGCATGCGTGAGTAGGTACATGACACGTTTTTAGCTCTTAGTGGGCAGCCTACTTTCTGTGTGTAATTATTAAAAGAGCGTAGTTAGATTCAAACTTGTTGTCTTTCGGTGGACGATAAGCTTATAAGCTAAAGCATAGCTACGACCTCTCCCTGGCCGACCGGCTTTACCCAAACGTTTGAATCCTGGTTTTAGTCAAATCTGTCCGGATTTCAGCTTCAGCCGCGCCAGCGTTTCAGATGTAAAGCCTTGAGTGTTGGTTCAGGGCCTTTTAATCTTTTAAGGTATTTTTTAGCTCCCTATGTTGTCAGAGTTGAATTAACGCTTCAATATTTTTCCATTTTGCACTTGAGATTTTTGGTATGTCTATGGGCGGCGGCAATCAAACACCATCAGGTGATCCGTTTGCTCGTCTGCCACCTATCACATAAAAACATACACTGTTAAATTTTTGTCGTTTTAATCCCGAAGCCCTCATAATAATAGGTAAAACGAATACGGCCCCTTTGGCAGATTAGATCATGTTTTGTATGGAACAGCAGATACGCTTTGATTTGCTATGATAACGCTTTATCGTTACACAGATTACAGTCACATTCCCCATTTTGTTCTCCTATTGGTCTATGCGTTCCATGAAGTCGACTCGACATAGAAGGCGAAAACCGACAATTGGCCTCCAGCCCATAAAATAATAAGACTTGAGTTTGTCTATTCCTAATGAATGTTGTACTACCGACAAAGGTCGTCGTACCAAACAAAAACCCTACACATCCTTTCTTATTGGACAGAGAGTCTGAAATACAGGCTCCCACTACAGAGACAGATACAGAGCGAAAGAGACAGCCTATAGAGCCTAATGTCCATTTTATTGGTGCTGGCACGTGTCTGGAATATGAAGAGGGGATGGCGTGGAGTAGTGACGATGTTTCGCGTTTCATTTCACGCAGTGAATGAATAAGCAGCTGCTACTCTGTTATGATATTCTCCAAATGATTTGGCGACGGCGGGAAAACTTGACGATCGAACGCAGGTAGATTAAAGTGCTCAAGTGTGTGCGCAAACACGACACCACCCTGTTTATTAGAAGAAATGCAGCAGAAAATTTCAACAGAAAATCCTGGTACAAATTTTGGCTCAACCTAGTGATCAAACGTGGGAGCCCAAGCGCAATCATCCACTACTCTACCACAAAATAAAGACTTTTGACACAGAAGGCTGAATGCCCACTAAGAGCTAAAAATATGTCATGTACTCGCGCATGCGCACTAAACGCCTTTTCGACCACATTAATCCTAACTTATAACATAAGATTGTCAAACTGTCGTGGTCTATGGTAGAGGCCGCGCGCTTATGTACTCATGCCGGGCAACAACCCTAGCATAATGTCAACGAACTCTTCTAAATTCAAAATCAAGGCTAAGTCAGACTTCTGTGTCGAAAGTCTTTATTTTGTGACTCTACTACGCAACCGACGCAGTCTTGAAACATAAAGAGATAAATGAAGCCTTGAAACAACAGAGTAGAATAACTAATCTCAAAAAAATTGTTTATAGTTAGCGCTCATTTAGCGCTGAAAGATCAGTGCAAGTGTACTCAGCTGGCAATGTGTGAGTGACACCGTGTTCCTTATTGTGAGTGCACGCGCACTCGCATTGTCGATGTGTGCGTGATAGAATGTTGCTTATTGTGAAAGCATGCCACAGGGATTATCAGTGGTGCAGGCAAACATGCGCTGTTTATTTGTATCTGATTTTTTTTACAGGAAGGCAAACGAGGAACCCGGTCAACTGATGGTAAGTGATCACCGCCGCCTGTGGATATCAGACACATTAGGAGTGCGGATGCGTTGCCGGCAATTTAGGAAGGTATAGGCTCGTTTCTTGAAGATTTGAATGTCGTACCAGTTCGGAAATACCGCTGCGGGAAGTGATAGATTCTGTGAATGCATTTTGCTCATATTTATTCGTAGGTATATGTTATGAAGTGATAGAACAAGCACCTCTTGAGACGCCTTAGCATCAATAGTCATTACAGTGCGTAAATCTCATGAGAAGCGTTAACTATACTTACTACTTACTTTTCCATAGATACCATCTATAATAAATCTACTATGTATGTGTCAAAGTGTCGAGACCGAACAAAATTTCATCATTTTCTTTCAAAATCAGATATCTTTCGAGTTTATTGACCAATCACGTCGACTCCACAGCCCCCTTGTCCTAGTAGGCGCGTCGCGAGTTATTGACAACTACACACGTCTCGGGACAGGTTAACTGCGCGACGACTCACTAGCTTGTAAATAAATGCCTGGCAAACTCCAGGGTATTTAGTAGAGAAGAGATATAGGCCTCGGAACTACACGGAATACTAAGCGAGTGAAGTTTAAAATGAACGGTGAAAGGTTAAGTGCAAGTGTACTTGTCTGTCTATGCTTGTTAGTGCACGCGCACTCGAGCTATCAATATGCAGACAGTCTCTTATTTTAAGTACATGCGTACTGAATATCGCTATTATTAAGTGCAAGCGTACTTGCGCTGTAACGGTGATAGCACGAAAGGTTAGAGTGCAAGTGTACTCATCTGCCAGTGTGTGGGTGACGGCTTTTTCTTATTTTAAGTGCATGAGTACTGAATTACGCTATTATTAAGTACAAACGTACTTATAGTGTCAGTGTGTAGGTGACGGCTTTATGCTTGTTAGTGCACGCGCACTCGAGCTATCAATGTGCAAAGTTTCTTATTTTAAGTGCATGCGTACTGAAGATAGCTTTTATTAAGTGCAAGCGTACTTGCATTGTCAACAAATAATGCTTGATTGCTATCGTAATTACCGTCAAGTCAAAATATACATCACAATCCTTCGCCATTCCTTTTACAGTGATATTTTTCTAGAGCATTATACCATCGAGGACAAGTCGCATTATAGTTACCAGACTCCCCTACTTAATACCTGAAAACATTCTTAAGTTATGTCCTGTTCGGTTGAGGAATGCCTTCACACACACACAAACATATATATAAAGAGATCTACGCTCGTGTATAAGATGTATAGTAAAACGCATTCGTTTTAATATAAATTGAGGTAATTTGACAGGTTGTGGTAACTTGATATGTAGCTATCTGTAGGTACATTGAGGTGGTCGTCATAAGCAACACACACTCGTCCACTGCTGGACATAGGTCTCCCCTAATGCACGCCACTGCTCCCTATTTTCGGCCACTCTCATCCAGCCCACACCAGCCAGCCTTCGAATGACATCATCCCATCTTGTCAATCGCAGTTGAGTCGGTCAATAACCCACAATTCCATATAATATAATATGGCTTGAGAGGGCACGGGCCTCAGTAATTCGCTTTGAATCAATTCCTCGTTACAAAGCTCGCGATGCCTGCTGTGATGCTTGAAATTAGTAAAGCTGCGAGTACAGTCAGAGGCGGCAAGTGACGTAGATGATGTGGGCCACACCGCCCACGGCCTCACGGTATAAGGGGCCTCGCACCTCAAGAACACTATGGGAGACCCACGCTTCGGCATGAATGGACCGGCTCGACCGGAGTAATACCACTGCCTCACAGAAAACCGGCGTGAAGCAGCCCCTGTGCTGTGTTTCGCCGAGTGAGTGAGGGTACCGGACCACCCGGGGGGAAGGGGATAAAAGGTTGGCAGCGCACTTGTAATTAGAAATAGAAATAGAAAAAATCTTTATTCAATGTTAGGTCCATACAGAACACTTATGAATGTCAAAACATAATATAATACACTCCACTGGTGTTGCAAGTGTCCATGAGCGGCGGCAATTGCTTACCATCAGGTGATCTGCCTGCTCGTCTGCTACCTATCATATAAAAAAAAAGTCTTGCCCACATCTTCAAGAAACGAGCCTATACCTTCCTAAAAGGCCGGCATCGCATCCGCACTCCTTCTGGTGTAGCTGACGTCCATGGGTGGCGGTGTTCACTTACCATCAGGTGACCCGCTTGACAACTTTTTGGCTCGTTTGCCTGTAAAAAAAATCTAAATATTTAGATCTTGCCCCGCCACTAAGTACAGTGAGATAGTTTTTTAATGCTTGAGTCGTTTGGTTGAGAAAATAAAGGTAAAATCATAGAAGAGCGGCGTGAAGCAGCGCCTGCGCAGAGCGGTGGCAATCGCTTACTATACCATACTTCTCAGGGGGATTTGGACCCCCAGAAACACAGCACAGGCTGCTTCACGCCTCACAGAAGCCGTGGTGTCACTCCGGTCGAGCCGGCAAATGCATGCCGAACCACGATAAAATCTTAAAATTTTGGGAATTTTCAGAAACTAGATCTAGCAACAAGTAACATTGCTCGGGTTTGTGATCACCAATTTATTTACCGCATTAGGCAAGCGTGGTGAATAAGCCTATTCATAGTAGTGATAACTTGATTTCTATGATGGAGGCCTTTACCTGCTTTCAATTAATATTAATTATTGTAATATTAACTTGCAGGTTAAAAACTCTAATATGACATTTAAGTGTGTCTGAGCGGTTCACTTTGGAATGATACCCCCTTTTTGCTACACCCTGTATAGGTTTACTTTTAGAACTAGAAACCTAGTTTTAGTTTACCTTTTAGTTCTCCACTTTTCAGGCTACAAAATCAAACGCCAAACAACTGACCTACATTCCAAAAACTGCAAGTACATACAAAGCAATTGTCCAGGATTTCCTCCCATTGTGTCCCCTCCCTAACTTGTCAACTCGTCTATATTGTCGTGCGTTTCTTTTACGAGTAGCTAGTGCGGGGACGTTATCGATGTTGTCGATAGAATGCGCCCTCTGGCCGTGAGTCATATTTCGTTGGAGAAATGGAGGTCTTAAATCATGGACGCAACTGGCGATAGTGGGAGTACACAGTCTGTCGATAGAGCAGTAAAATGCATCCCTATATATATTTTTTACGGCTTAGGTAGCAGACGAGCAGGTGGATCATCTGATGGTAAGCAATTGCCGCCGCCCATGGACACCTGCAACACCATTGGAGTCACATGGATGTATTCGTAATACTTGAGTTTTATTTTTTCGCACGTCTCACTGCTGAACACATTTGTATGAGTATGATATTTTTTTATTGTTTTTTAATAACTACTTTTTATTTGGTTTGTATTTATGTTTTATTTATTTATTTGGATTGCTCATGATACAGATGTTACACATAGAACACAGTTTACATATGCGCCTTGACGAGCATAGCAGTGGAAGAGATTTAGTTTGTTTGTTTATGTATCTCATTATGACAATAGCTAATGTACAGCACTAAAATGACATAATCATATGAGCCTTGCTAGAGTTATGAATGAAAAGTGTTCAGAAAATGATTACATTAATAAAAGACGAATGTAATAATAGGCAAACTGGTTAAAGTAGGTTTAAGAGAGTACACATTTTGCATAGGCTGCCAAAAGGATCACGTAATGGTAAGCGATTGCCGCCGCCCATAGACATCTGCAACACCAGTAGAGTCCCAAGTGCGTTGCATCACGCTGGTCTTCTGTGAGGCAATGGTATCACTCCGATCGAGCCGACCCATTCATGCCGAAGCGTGGCTATCCCACGATGCATAACTGATGCAAATTGTTTCTAACGAGAAAATCTCATATTATTATTATCGATACCTAATGTAAATCGACTCCGTCCCATCCCTACTTGTTACAACCAATACAAGTGTTGTCTATATTGTGTCCCGGTTATTTCTTCGTTCTTATTGGCAAAACTACTTATAACAGCGCTCCAAGGACTCTAATGAGGACCTCGGGCGAGGACTTGAGGACTTGAGAACATGAGGACTTAACGAAATCTCTTATCGAAGCTTTTTATTTACAAACTTCCGTGGTTTTCACATTTTTTTATTGTAACTTATATACAGGGTGTATCTGTGAACATTTATATCCCTTTAGTCACGTGTTCTATCAACCATTCTGAACAACATTTGTTCTATGACTTTTAAAATGCGCATAAAAAAATATTCATCTTTCCATACAAAGTCGGTTACGTGACTTCTTCATTTTGTATTTTGGGGAGTCGAAATTTTTTTCAAAGAATTTGGAAAATTTGTTGAACAAATGTTGTTCAGAATGAATGAATGAATGAATGATGAATCCATTAATGTTTGTATCTTCTGTATCTTAAAGTATGTACGAGTATTTAAATTCATATAATTACATTGTCATAATTATAATACGTGTTGATCAATGTATATTCGCTAATGCTGTGTTCGCCTGTAATTGGCGCACATACTATCACCTTAGTATAATTATGTTATAAATCTAGGTTTGTATGATGTGCTGTTGGCGGACCTTAATAAATAAATAAAGAATGGTTGATAGAACACGTGGTTAAAAGGATGAAGATGTTTACAGATACACCCTGTATGGGCTGATATTTACTACTTTTTTTAATAATCTTCACCAATTCAACTGGAGATGCGGATAATGCTCGTATATACAGGGTGCAGAACAAATGCGGGCATTCGCGCAAACCACCGGCATAATGCTGGCCGCTGATTTAAAATTCCCCTAACACTGGTACTAATTTAGACTGGTTTTACGCTAAAGATGAACAACGACCAAGCTACAAAACTATGGAATGAACTGTCACCAGCCGTATTTCCGAACGGATACGACCTACAAACCTTCCAAAAGCGAGCGTATTCCTTCTTAAAAGGTCGGCAGCGCTTTGCGACTCCTCTGGTGTTGCGGGTGTCCATGGCGGCGGTGTACCACCAGGTGATCCGTCGACTCGTCTGCCACCTATATCATAGAAAAACTTATTTAGACAGTTTTCACGCTAATGACCGATGACCCCATTTGGGGAGAAGTGACATTGAGATGGGCTAAAGACACAGACTTTGTAGGGAGTGAAGAAACGCACCGGGTAAAGAGCCCTTAGCAAGTACCTGGTGAGCGTCTCCCAAGATTCGGTCCGTATGCCGAGACGGTAGGAAGGACCATGGGCTGGTGGATGGATACCTAATGACCATTGAGCAAGCGGGTCACCAAAAGGTGATCCGCCTATGTCACTTTTTTAAAGAAGTACGCTACGACTTAGGATTACAACGCCCAGTTGGTCTAGTGGTTGAAGTACCGAGCTGTGATCTTGGGGTCCCAGGCTCGATTCCCGGTCGAGCAAAAATATGTGTCGAATTTCTCGAACTTAGTTTGTGATCATCACCTATCCGCATTAGGCAAGCGTGGTGATTAAGCCTAATCCCATCATAGTAGCGATGACTTGATTTCTATGATGGAGGCTTTTGTTCTGTGGGACAGTATATAGGCTGATACTTTTTTTGATAGTGACCCTACGTTATACGCTAAAGGATTCGCAAAAGAAAAAGGTTGGTTCAAACCGATAATTTTTAGACGTTTGATGCGTTTGATTCGGTGACTGTCTGCGGCCGGCGACCTGCGCCTACAGTCGCCGACTGTCAGTGAGTCAACTCACATGTTCATCACTTCATTATCACCCATAATGTTGGTACGGGTGTTTCGACGATACGCAAAGTTTTTAATACCGAAAACTTTTTCGGCCATATTTCAGCTTGGAAACCGCCTCACTCCGCTAAATTGTTTTGGATGTATTTTTATGATGTTTTATTATTTCTGTCGCGAAATGTTTTATGTGAAAACACAAATGTTGGCGCTTTATAAAAGGCGTGTTATTAATACCAATATACAGAGTAGGTGCGCCCTTTATGCGGACGGTTGTACCCCTTTAAGTGCTGGGTGTTTTAATCCACTCTGGAATTTTATACGGATTTTTTTTCATTTTTCGGGTGAGTGCAGTCCGAGTTTAGGTTATATATCGAGTAACAGGATCACAAACATAATATACGGTACCTACAGCCAACCGTTAAGGTGTTTGTCAAGCAAAAATTTTATAAAAAGTAGGTAGGCAACCAATATTAAACGCCATTTTATTTTGATCATCTTGGGCCAAGAGCATATTTTGGTGCCCAAGTAATTTTTTTTTATACTAGAGGCGGCAAACGAGCAAGCGGTTCACCTGCTGGTAAGTAATCACCGCTGTCCATGAACATCGGCGAGATCAGAGAGGTCGCTGAAGCGTTGCCGCGCTTTTGAGAAGGAGTACACTCGTTTCTTGAAGGTCCCTAAGTCATAGCCGTCAGGAAATACTGCCGCAGCTAAACTATTCCACAAGAACTAATTAATATTTATAATTCACAATCATCTTCCGAACATTTTAAGATCTAAACCAAACATTAAATTGTTTATTAAAAAACTAAAAGAATTGGTAATAAAAAAATCGTATTACACTTTAAATGAATATTATAATGATAATTTTAATTAAATTAATAATAATATTAGGCAACAATGATCGCTATGAGCCCGTTACATGACAATAGGGTATTTGACTAATCTCGATATAGTAAAAAATATTTATACTTTTCCAAAATACTGGTAAATGAGAACCAATGGCCAACATTTTCAGTTAAAAATATAACGTCTAGCTGGTTTTATGAGCATTCAAAGTTTCATGGGCAAGTCTATTTTTAAAGTATAAAAATTAAAAAAATATATATATATAATCGAACTACCCAGAACATTTTTCACCAACTTTTATTATGAAAACCATTTACATAAACGAAACATTTGTATAGCTACCAAACAAAATTTACTAGACGCGCATACAAGATACGGGCGTGTGACGTCACTTGCCCGTAGCCATTTGTATAGAGCGTTTTTTGGGGCTTGTGCCCAAAATATGTGCTCTTAAAGTTTGATATCTCAGGTGATTCAAATCAGAATCGAGCAATTCTTTCAATAATGTTTCTTAATTGAGAGGGTCTTTTGATTAAACACATAATTTTTTTTGTCAAATACCCTATTACCAATTAAATCCAATTTCTAATATAATTAATTTGGTGAATGAATTTATTAATCTGTGAAATGATGTGTTAATTTTAATGCTATGCCCTTGCAGGCGTCACATGTAAACCTATTTTATGTTTTAACATCCTATATGTACCTAATGTGACATGCAATAAATGAATTGAATTGAATTGAATAACATAACTAGGTTGGCCCAGCGATCCAAAGGGAGCTTTGGCCTTCAATAAAAACAGCCTCCATCTAAGTCGGTCCTGCGCCCCGTTGCATTGGTCTAGTGGTTTGAGTCCGGGCCATTTCGGTGACCTGGGTTCGATTCCCGGGTGGAGCAAAGAATAATATGTTTCGTAATTTTCGAACATAGCTCGGGATTTGTGATCACTGATCACCGCACCGCATGAGGCAAGCGTGATGATTAGCTTAATCCCATCATAGTAGCGATGACTTAATTTATATGATGGAGGCCTTTGCCCTGCAGTGGGACAGTAAACAGGATATATCTATGATGTTGGTCACATGACATAGTCATTATATATGGGAGTATAAAAAAAAATCGATGAATTTTCTAAAGTCATACTTAGTTTAGAACTTACGTCCGCACTTAGAACCAATGTTATACAAAATTATTTGTAGAAGACGTTGTTAAAGGGATGTAAATGTTCACAGATACACCCTGTTATAGCTGGTAGATTTACTTTACCTTTCAACTCAATCATATCTCTACTCCAAATAATGATTCCCATCTGCACACAACTCCATTTTGGGCGGATTTCACCCGCGTCCAATATACCTAGGTGTTTACTAATACGTGGCATTGCAACGCTGTGTATCTCCAATTTCGCAATCGTAAACGCAATTTAGAAATGGAATGGACGGAAATATGATCGGTTTTACGTTTCGATCATAAAATCTCAGATTCCAAAGCGTTTGATAAAGTGATCCCAACTTTGTCATTAGTAACTACTGACTGTAAAACTTTACAGCTACATCTTCTATACTATTTATAAATAGTTGACTTCTATAGACAACAACAAGGCTTATAGGTAAACCGAAAACACGAAACGCTTGCGCGATGTAATTATACACAGCGCCATCTATTGGTTCATTTCGTTCATTTCATATCTAATGCCAACTAAACATTGAACACGAATTAACACGGGTCCTTCACTTCACCTCTTCTTTCAAATAGAGGCGACAAACAAGAAAGCAGGTCGCCTGTTGGTATGCAATCATTACCACTCATGAACATTTGCTAGACATTTACTTAGAAAATCTGTATGCACTCCGACTAGCCAAATAAAAATCTAAATCGGGATTAGATAGAGACTAAAGTTTAATGCTAAGATTCCCAAACATTTAATTTGGATAACCTAACTTTTTTACCCGAATTAGCAAACTGAAGTGGCAGTGGGCTGGTCACATTAGCCGCAGAACTGACAACCGTTGGAGCCGTAAAGTCCTTGAGTGGAGACCGCGACTCGGCAAACGTAGTGTTGGACGCCCTGCTACAAGCGATGACAACATTCGAAGGCTGGCTGGAGTGAGCTGGATGAGAGTGGCCGAAAATCGGGAGCGGTGACGTGTATTGGGGGAGACCTCCAGCAGTGGACGAGAGTGGGTTGCTGATGATGATGATTAATTCTATATACCTACCTAAATTCGATGGACATTGGTTATATGCCTTTTTTGTGCTAGTTTTTTTTTCATAATAGCTACGAGTATCAATAATTTTTGCTCCGCAATAAACATTATAAATTAAATTATAATTTAAAGTGTAGGGCTGTTAATTTGACGACCCGGTTGGTTCAGTGGTAGTGAATGCTGCGTCCTGGGCTAAGGGTTGCGGGATTCGATCCCCGCACAGTACAAACATTTTGTGTGCATGAACATGTCTGTTTGTATTGGTCTGGTGTGTTTTCTATGTATTATAAGTATGTATTTACAAAAGAAAAGTATCATATGTGATATATTTGGTAATCCCACTGTTGGTTTGTTCTGATATCTGTAACACAGGTGCTTGAGCTACCCTATCATCAGAGTCAGATCAATGTAAGTGTGATGTAGTGAAATATTATTTATAATTTATTAATTTTACCCCCTGCAGCGTGCATTAACTTTGAGCACCCGCGGCCTAGCCATTTTATTCCAGCCCATTTGAGTTTAAAAAGTGAACTAACTTCAGCAAACATGGTTGAATATTCCAGACCTCCCACCAACATCCACTCAGATATTCCTTTAATGCTTGAGTCCATGAAGAATACCTAATGGGGTAGGAAATATGGAAACCTTTTTTTAATTTTGCGGTGGTCGGTTCAGGTGTACTAAATACATACTCCAGCTTCAATGAAAAGTTATATCTAAAAACTAGTGGCCCGCCCTCACTTCGCTTCAGGACCGTAATTCATAAATGAGGCAAAAGATGGCGCTGTGTCCAATTACATCGCGCATGCGTTTCGTGTTTTTGGTTTACCTATAAGCCTTGTCGTTGTCTATTGAAGTTATCTCTTATAAATAGTATAGATATACAGGGGGTAATCTATGACATTTAACATCCCTTTAACCACGTGTTCTAATCAAGCCATTCCTGAAAAACATTTGGTTCAAACAACTTGTCCAAATTCTCTGCGAAAAATTTTTTGACATTCCAGTAGAAAAATGGACCAATGTCCCAAAATAAACAGTGAATGGGACTTTGGGAATGGAAAGAATGACATTTTTATGCGAATTTTTAAAAGTGATAGAACAAATGTTATTCAGAATGGTTGGTAGAACACGTGGTTAAAGGGATGTAAATGTTCACAGATACACCCTGTATATAACTTCAAATCGCCATCAATTCTACAAGACCATTGCAATACGTCATAGCAAATACAACGATAACTCTCGCCTTAGATGGCAGCCCTAGCTTCCTATTACGCGTAACCGATGGCACTCCGCTGTGACGATATATCGATAGAAATTAATCGATTACCATTAATTTGGCACATCACTACGGTATAGCGTAAGGCATGGACTAATAACGTGAGCATATGTCCCGTTTTGATCGGGATAGTCCCGTTTTTTGGTCACCTGTCCCGTTGTCACGAAACAAAGATCTGGGACGCACAATTGTCCCGTTTTGTGAAAAATTCTCTCTTTTTGTCAATTCCCAAGTCAAACAAAAGTATGTTTCTAATTTTTCGAACACACTCGGGTTTGTGATCATCATCATCATCAGCCTGTTGCAGTCCACTGCTGGACATAGGCCTCTCCAAATGCTGGCCAATTTGATCGATCTTCGGCTACTTTTGCGCAGATCATCACTCCATCTGGCCTGAGGTCGTCCTACACTACGTTTACCGAGACGCGGTCTCCACTCCAGAACTCGTTTACCCCAACGGTTTGTGATCACCAATCCGCATTAGGCAAGCGTGGTGATTAAGCCTGATCCCATCATAGTAGCGATGACTTGATTTCTATGATGGAGGCCTTTGCCCTGCAATGGGACAGAATATAGGCTGATACTTTTTTGTTATAATGATAGCTAAAACTGTCTAAATTGGCAGTTAAATTCAGTACCTACGATATAATTTAAATAAATAAATAAATGCGCCAAACAATCACACCAATCAACCTGGTCTCAAACTAGGGCAACCCCTGTACTATGAGTACCAGGTGACGATTTAACTTGGGGGCGTCAACCCAGAACACCCAGACCAAAGACAACTCAGAAAATGTAGTTTCCTAAATTGACTTGACCGGGAATCGAACCCGAGACCTTTCGCGCTTCGGACGAACACCTTAACCACTGCTCCATCTAGGCCATCTCCATTTGTCATTTGGTTTACCATGTCCATTCTAACCAACAAATTATTGTCACAATTTCACCAAGTGTAAGTGAGATAGAAGCACTACAGTGTGTAGGTGCGAGGGAGACGACAGATAGCGTAGTTTCATATTGTCCTCATCTCAATATTGAGATTAAAAGTGACGCTTCGCTTAACACAAATTATTAGACGGAGAGATAGCAAAACAGTCGTTGTTATTTTAACCAAACGCAATACATTTCATGTATAGCTGGAGGCACGAAAGAATAGCGATGACCGTTATTTTGCGCACTTGTAAAAAAGAAGACTTTCTACCAAAATTGGTTTCTGCGCACTCAAGGTCATAACTACATTTTCTTGCCTCGGACTATACCCAGTGTTAGCGTGGGAGGACCACGCTTCGGCATGAATGGGCCGGCTCGACCGGAGTGATGCCACGGCTTCACAAAAGACCAGCCGCACTTGCGCTATGTTTTGTCGAGTGAGTGAGGTACTGGGATAATGGTTGGCAGCGCATTTGTGACTCTACTGGTGTTGCAGGTGTCTATGGACAGCGGCAATTGCTTACCATCAGGTGATCCGACTGCTCGTCTGCCACCCTCTTACATTAAAAAAAAAACTCAGACCGTACACCAATAAAACTCCTTGGATGCGGGTGGCACAGAACCGATCTGTGGATACGTTGGGGGAGGCCTACTTATGTCCAGCAGTGGACGTCTATTGGCTGAAATTATGATGATTGCGAATCATCATCATCATCATCATTTTCAGCCAATAGACGTCCACTGCTGGACATAGGCCTCCCCCAAAGTTCTCCACACAGATCGGTCCTGTGCCACCCGCATCCAATGGACTCCCGCGACCTTTACCAGATCGTCGGTCCACCTGGTGGGAGGCCTGCCACGACTGGCAATGGGCAGGGCACATTGCGAGGAGAACAGACGGCCGTTGGGGTGGAAAGGTCCTTGAGTGGAGGCCACGCGCAGGATTGCGAATCGATATATATTATTTAATTATTTTGTTTCATATTTCTTTTGTTTTGGTGGCCCATAAAAATTTTCTATCTTATCTACCGATATAATGATCGAAGTACGTAAAGCCGCGCATATACTTATTATACGTAGGTATCCACGTGTAAATACATAGTATTCTAGTTATACCCGCCCAAACCCAGCGCAGTGGAGCACAAAGTATCCGCAAACCTATACCGCACGTGTTCGGACTGGGTAGTGTTAGCCCAAAGTAAAACGTAGGAAAGTAAGGCAGTTTACACGCTTCGGCATAAATGGGCCTGCTCGACCGGAGTTACCACGTCCTCACAGACGACCGTGTAAAAGCGGCTCCGCTGTTTCGTCGAGTGAGTGAGGACACCGGAGGCCCAATTGGGGGAGAAAGGGGGTTAAAGAGCACTTGTGACTCTACTGGTGTTGCAGGTGTCCATGGGCGGGGGCAATTGTTTACCATCAGGTGATCCGCCTGCTCGTCTGCCACCTTTGACATAAAAAAAAGTTGTATGATCAATCTTCCATTTGGGCTTTCTCATCCAGTAATTTTTCCATTGGCTTGACATTTAAATATTTGCTAGTAGGCTTATTTTTTACTAGAGGCGGCAAACTAGCAAGCGGGTCACCTGTTGGTAAGTAATCACCGCCGCTCATGAACATCTGCGAGATCAAAGAAGTCGCTGATGCGCTGCCGGCCTTTTCAGGAGTACCTACGCTCTTCTCTAACGCCCCGTTTGTCTAGTGGTCCGTGATACAGGGTTCCCGAGTTCGATTCCCAGGTCGAGCAAAAGCATGTTTCGAATTTTTCGAACATAGCTCGGGTTTGTGATCACCAATCCGCATTAGGCAAGCGTGGTGATTAAGCCTAATCCCATCGTAGTAGCGATGACTTGATTTCTGTGATAGAGGCCTTGCCCTGCAGTGGGACTGCTGATATTTTTAATTTCGAATATATTTCTTAACTTTTACTATATTCCTGATTCACGCTCAAATATTCACCGACACTGGGGACGATTCTGAACCATCACTTATTTGTGACGACCTCGATCCCGTAAGGTTCCAGGTTCGATGCCCGGGCGACATCTCTTTTATCTCAAACCGTTTGCGCGTGTGAGAGCCACTGATTGGCATGAATGGGCGATTTGAACGGAGTGATACCATAGCCTCACAGGCACTCACTCGGGCCCTCGGGAAGAGGGTTTAAAGGTTGGCAGCGCACTTGTGACTCTATAGGCGTTGTGGATGTATTTATATATGGCCGGTGCCAATCGCTCACCATTAGGTGATCTTCCAAATAAATAAATAATATCAGATTATACTGATTTAACCCGTTATAGTCACACCGTTAAGTTTTAACTGTGGGAGAGCCACGCTTCGGCATGAATGGGCCGGCTCGACCGGAGTGATACCACTGCCTCACAGAAAACCAGCGTGAAGCAGCCCTTGTGCTGTGTTTCGCCGAGTGAGTGAGGGTACCGGAGGCCCACCCGGGGGGGAAGGGGATAAAAGGTTGGCAGCGCACTTGTAACTCCACTGGTGTTGCAGGTGTCCATGAGCGGCGGCATTGCTTACCATCAGGTGATCCGCCTGCTCGTCTGCTACCTATCACATAAAAAAATGTCGTTTTAATCCCGAATCTCTGAAGATTCTTATGCGTTAGGTCTAGTGGTTCAGGTACCAGCCGTGATCTAGGGGTCCCGGGTTCGATTCCCGGGTCGAGCAAAAGTATATAGATATTTTCGAACATAGCTCGGGTTTGTGATCGCCAATCCGCATTAGGCAAGCGTGGTGATTAAGCCTAATCCCATCATAGTAGCGATGACTTGATTTCTCTATGGAGGCCTTTGCCCTGCAGTGGGACAGTATATAGGCTGATACTTAACTTTATTAAGATTCTTATGCCAATTTTGGAGGACTATTATATTTAAAGGCTGCAACGAAATTTAGTGCTTTAAGAGCGACCAAACACAGTTTTTAAATTCCTCAAAAAATTAAGTTTTCAGTCAAATTGATTTTCCTATCGGTACCATCTCTCACTTCGCTCCGTGCTGCGGGCGACGTTTTTGCGCACCGTACGCCGTGGTACAGTCAGACACCTTTTTATGCAGACTCTAGGCGTCTGTACAGACGCTTTTATACTTGTCCTTCCCTTTCTGGCACTCAATTTTGCTCTTTCGCACTCTCGAAATGAAGATTTTTCGAGAGATGTTAGAGTGGATTGAAAATAAAGGTTTAGATCTTGCGAATTATGGAGCTAAAGGATTTGTCTTTTTTAAATAATAAATTCACAGAACATCTCATGTAATGACCTGATTCCATTCTAAGCAGCTTAAGCACTTGTGTTACAGATAGCAGACAACAGAGGAAACACACATAATAATCATCCATACTTTTATAAAGAGATAACTTCTCGAGAAAACGACAAGACTTATACTTATAGGTAAACCGAAAATACGAAACACAAGCGCGATCTAATCGACGCCCAGCGCCATCTATTGGTTCAGTTTATAACTACTGTTCCGAAGCGAAGTCACGGCGGGCCACTAGTACTTAAGTACATTTATATTACACCCAGACACTGAACAAACACAAGTGTTCATCACACGAATGTTTGATCCGGGTGGGGATAGAACTCATGACGATTGGCGTATGAATCAGGGTTACTTCCTAATGAGCCGTCCGACCAATCAATGAGTTATTCCCAGTTGCGTCCATAGTCATCGCTTTGGAGCCCAAACTAGTCTCAACGTCTCTCAAACCATTGCGCTAAGCGGGTCGTCACATTACAATGTAATTTCCATATGCAAACCAACGAACCTGACTGGAACTTAAAAATTTATTGCTAAAACCTTAAAGTTCCGGTTAGGTTGTTTAATAAGCCGCCGATTTTCCGATCACTACTTATAACCCGTGAATCCATTAATCAATAGTCAGTGAATAAGCAACCAGCCCAACACCAGCGCGACACGCAGATCTCCCGGCTCACTGAGCGCGTCGCGACGCCGCGTCGACTCAGCGCTGTAGGTACTGTAATAGTGATGTGTACCACATACGGTGTACTAAATAGGCCTGTTTCCAATTTTTTTTCTGATTAGTAATCAAAGAAGCTCTCCAAAGTAGAAACATCGGCAAAAGATTACTCTGTTAGCATGAATATTCTCCGAGATATCACCATTCAAAGATCACATAAAATAAACCTTGTCAAAACGCTCCATACAACGGCCCTGCCACGCTGTGACGTCACAGCGTGCTAGTTTGTGTTCATCACGGGAGACCTTTGTTCGATAGCTATATTAATAATGCGTTTATGAAATGGTTTCAAAGAAAAGTTGCTCAAAATTGCATGAATTATCTAATTGTATATAATAATTTAGTAAATGTAATACTTTTAAAATCAAGTTACGTATCAAATTTAGATCTAACTTTAATTGACTGACAAAAATATCAAACTAAATTCTTGTATATAGTTTTTTTTTACCGTTATTTCTCCATTTTATACAAAAAATCTTCCAATCTCTAACCTTGGAAACAAGCCTATTGTCCATGCTAAATAAACTCACTCAAAAGGTCATTCACACCCTCCTACCAATACGCGTACGGTGTACTATACGGTCACCGTGGGAGAGCCACACTTCGGCATGAATGTACACATACCACGGCCTCACAGAAAACCGGCGTGAAGCAGCGCCTGCGATTTATTTCGTCGAGTGAATGAGAATGAGGGTATCGGAGGCTCAATTAGCGAAAAAGGGGGTTCAAAAGTTGATACTTTGCAGTGAATAGCAACCAGCTCAACGCGACACGCAGATACCCCAGCTCAATGAGCGCGTCGACCCAGCGCTGTATACTTAGTGATGACCATCCGTACGATGTACTAAGTATCAGCCTATTTACTGTATCACTGCAGGGCAAAGGCCTCCATCATAGAAACCAGTCATTGATATGATGGGATTAGGCTTAATCACCACGCTTACCTAATGCGGATTGGTGATCATAAACCCGAGCTATGTTCGAAAAATTTGCCTAATCCTTATTCATATCCATAGTAGCGACGACCTGATTTCTATGATGAAGCCCTTTAGTGGAGAGTATAATATAGGCTGATACTTTACAGTGAATAAGCATCTTTTTTTCTGACAAGGTGTATAGCTGGCGGCACGAAAGAATAGCGATGACCGTTATTTTGCGCACTTGTAAAAAAGAAGACTTTCTATTACTAATTACACTCAAGGTCATAACTACACTTTCTTGCCGCAAACTATACTAGTACACTTTCAGTTTTTGTACCTACTATTACAGTTCAAACACAGAACATCACTACAGCAGAGGGGTCACAGTGCAGATTACCTCTCTATTTTGCATTTCATGGTGACATGGAGCTCCAATGATTACTCGTAAGCTCGATTCATTTTTGACGTTTAAGGAATATGATGTTTTCCAAGACACTTATACTGTCGTGCGCTTTACACGACACTTTCTGCCACGCACCTCCTCATTGTGGAATCAATTTCCGAACCGGTACGACATCCAAATCTTCAAGAAACGAGCCTATAAGTACCTTCCTAAAGGGCCGGCAACGCATCCGCACTCCTGGTGTAGCTGGTGTCCATGGGCGGCGGTGTTCACTTACCATCAGGTGACCCGCTTGCTCGTTTGCCTTCCTATACTATAAAAAAAAGACACATAATATGTCGCATCAGACGTTGCCAGAACTGTGGTGAAGCTTTAGGGCGGCCATGATGGTGAAATAAGTGGTTTCTACAATTTTATTAAACGTAGATACAAAGTACCCACCCCCGAGTCGCTTGTGCTGTGGTGTTTCACGCCCCATTTGGGGAGAAGTGACATTGAGATGGGCTAAAGACACAGACTTTGTAGGGAGTGAAGAAACGCACCCGTGAAAGAGCGCTTAGCAGGTACATACCTGGTGAGCGTCTCCCAAGATTCGGTCCGTATGCCGAGACGGTAGGAGGACCATGGGCTGGTGGAGGGACCTCTGACCCCAGAATTATCAAACTGAAGTGGCTGGGCTGGTACATATTGAGGTACTGCCTACAATACTGTGGCTTTTCTCAAACACTTCAAACTTAACCTGCTTTAAAATTAACAACTTTCAGCGGAATTCCTGAAACTCCGCAAAGTTTAAAAATACCTCCATTTTCTACATTGCCTGAAACGAGTAGACATTTCAAGAAATACATTTATTTAAAGTTTCTATTAATAGTTAGGAATTTAATTACAACGTTTTGTATCCAAACGATTGGACTAATCCACCGGCTCAAAGTCGCTCAAAGAGCTATGGAAAGGGCAGCATAGGCTCGGAGTATCTTTGAAGGACCGCATCAGAAATGAGGTAATCCGACAGAGAACCCGAGTCACCGACATAGCCCACCGAATTAGCAAACTGAAGTGGCAGTGGGCTGGTCACATTAGCAGAGCTGACAACCGTTTGGAGCCATAAAGTCCTTTGACGTGGGAGACCGCGACTCGGCAAACGTAGTGTTGGACGCCCTGCTACAAGATGGATGACGACATTCGAAGGCTAGCTGGAGTGAGCTGGATAAGAGTGGCCGAAAATCGGGAGCGGTGGCGTGCATTGGGGGAGACCTATGTCCAGCAGTGGACGAGCGTGGGTTGCTGATGATGATGATGATGTATCCAAACGGTAAAAGGGACCCTAAGACTAAATATAAAGTATACTATAGCTGGCGGCATGAAAGAATAACGATGACCGTATGTTTGCACACTTGTAAAAAAAGAAGACTTTCTACTAAAATTGGTTTCTGCGCACTCAAGGTCAACGTTATAGAGTGGCTATAGTTTCATACCGCATACTATATAAAATGTAAAGTATCAGCCTATATACTGTCCCACTGCAGGGCAAAGGTCTATCATAGAAAGCAAGTATGATGGGATTAAACTTAATCACCACGCTTCCCTAATACGGACTACAGATCAGAAACTCGACCATAATGCCGCACCTTTGTACTTTCTGCTTGACCCAAAGGTTGACTGGTAGAGAATGCCTCTTGGCATTAAGTTCGCCTATTGTACGAAGATTTGTGCAATAAAGTTTTAAATAAATAATGGCCATAATCTCAGGGGTCGATTTCCAGGTCAAGCATGTTTCGAATTTTCAAAACATACTTAATCGTAGCTCGGGTTTGTGATCACCGCACCGCATTAGGCAAGCGTGGTGATTAAGCCTAACCCCATCATAGTAGCGATGAGTTAATTTCTATGATGAAGGCCTTTGCCCTGCAGTGGGGCATTATAATATAGGCTGATACTTTAATCGAATGACAGTGCTCTTCCACGGTAGAACTAACATACCTTTGTTCTAATATTCTGAGAATTCTAATAATTTCGTCAATAACAAAAATGCCTGGTTAATCGTTCTTGAAATCAAAAAGAATCTAGGTACGGTGGCCAGCACATCAAGTTACTACAATCTGTCAAATTTCTTCAATCGAACCTCACTTTTATGTCAAACGTGTTTGGTTCAATATCAACTGAAGAAATTTGACAGATTGTAGTAACTTGATGTGCTGGCCACTGTACATTATTAAATCAGCTTTAGCTTATCTTGCACTTACCAACCCCAGACAAGTTCTTTATCCTCCTCAAACAAAACTGCAGACAAAGCTAAAATAATGCTACCAACGATATCAAAAGTTATGCGAACGAATTTCAACACATAGGGAATTCAGCGATAGTTCGAGTCAAAACTCTAGCTGAAAGATTACGTCAAAATAAATCGATGGCTGCTGAAAGATATTCGGTACCCTACCACTTGTAATTTTTGTATCGTTTTTAACACTGCATTGTGTCGAGTGAGTTGTCACGTGAACAACTTTTTAAAATCCTCCAACCGGTATTCGAGGTTCGCAGGATATAGTATAATGCGCAAACAAACAACAAAAAAATTCACACAACAACTCATGATACTGACCTGACTACGTACTAAGTAGCTTAAGCACTTGTGTTACAGATATCAGACAATAGAGGATCACAAATATAATACTTAAATACATATATAACACCCAGACACTGACCAAACACAAGTGTTCATCACATGAATGTTTTCCAGTGTGGGGATCAAACCCACGACCTTTGGCGCATGAGGCAGGGTCACTACCAACAATACAATAGTACAACCATCTAGGGAGCGTGTTAAGCCAAGGTAAAAAAAAATTGGCGACTAAGCGATTTAATGTTACAATAGATACATTTTCGAGTTTCAAGCCCATAGTAGTGTCATGGATATAAATGGGCAAGCGCAGTCGGGGGCTGCGCATTACTCAGGGAGGAACAACAGAGATGTCTGCAGATATCCAATGGTTACAGATCGGTTTCCACAGCTCAAGAAACTGAGGAATTTTTGGTCGGAAGCTGATGGAGAAGTTTCATATTTATCTATCTTCTATCTGTGCCATTCATAAAGAGACTAGTGGCCCATCCTCACTTCGCTTCGGGACCGTAATTCAGAAATGAACCAATAGATGGCGCCGTGCTAAATTACATCGCGCAAGCGTTTCGTGTTTTCGGTTTACCTATAAGCCTTGTCGTTGTCTATTGAAGTTATCTCTTTATAAATAGTATAGAAGATAGAAGAAGATAACAAGGCTTATATGTAAACCGAAAACACGAAACGCTAGCGCGATGAAATCGATGCCCAGCGCCATCCATTGGTTAATTTTTTAACTACAGTCCCAAAGCAAAGTGAGGGCGGGCCACTAGTACTATTCATAAAGAGGTAACTTCTCTTGATAACCACAAAACTTATACAGGATGTATCTGTGAACATTTTACATGCCTTTGACCTGACCACGTCTTCTACCAATCATTCTGGACAGTATTTTGTTCTAAGTAGGAACAGCTTTTGAAAATTCGTCGATTTTTTTTCTACTCCACCTACAAGTCACGTGACTGGCTTTGTATGAAAAGTGTATCTGGGTGTAGTTAATGTATGTATTTAAGTATAATTTTTGTGTTTCCTCTGTGTCTGATATCTGTAACACAAGTGCTTAAGCTACTTAGTACGAAATCAAGTCAATATAGGTAGGAGATGTTGTAAGAAGGGAGAAATAAGTGTAAATAAAATAAATATTTATTATTTGACTAGCATTTGCCACCGCCCCCCCCCCCCCCACTTTCCTAAAATAGGGGTTAGAAAGGGGCAAAAAAGTAGCATATGTTACTCTCCATCCCTTCAATTATCTCCACTTAAAAAAACACGTTAAATCGTCGCTCCGTTTTGCCGTGAAAGAAAGACAAACATACAGACATATTGACAGAGAGACAGACAGACGTACTTCCACATTTATAATATTAGTATGGATTACAAATTACCACTGCGCTACCGCCGCACAGTTAAACTATCTGAACTGAAACTAACCTAAATGAAATAACGTCAGATGCTGCACAAAAGTCTCGCCGTATCTATCTATCTATCTATGGATAGATAGATAGATACGGCGTTTATCACTTGGACGGTTATCCGCTAGTTTCAGCTCTGAGTTATAGCAGTGGCTTTTCATATCGGGGCGTTACCAATGGTTCTCGTTTTATTTATTTATTTATAGAGGCCCGCCCTCACATCGCTTCGGGACTCTAGTTCAAAACTGAACCAATAGATGGCGCTGTGCTAAATTACATCGCGCAAGCGTTTCGTGTTTTCGGTTTACCTATAAGCCTTGTCGTTGTCTATAGAAGTTATCTCTTTATAAATAGTATAGACAGAGGCCCGCCTTCGCTTCAGGACTCTAGTTCAAAACTGAACCAATAGATGGCGCTGTGCTAAATTACATCGCGCTAGCGTTTCGTGTTTTCGGTTTGCCTATAAGCCTCGTCGTTGTCTATTAAAGTTACCTCTTTATAAATAGTATAGAAGACAGAGGCCCGCCTTCGCTTCAGGACTCTAGTTCAAAACTGTACCAATAGATGGCGCTGGGCGACGATTACATCGCGCTAGCGTTTCGTATTTTCGGTTTAGCTATAAGCCCTCCTGGCGTGGAATATGAGATTTACCTCTTTATAAATGGTATAGAAGATAGAAGATGGCGCCCCATTGGTGAAAAAATCTATCGTATTTGACAACTGGTTGAGTAGCAAGAATGTTGGTTCTTCTTTGGCAACTGGTTGTGAAACTTGGTTGTCAATGCGGCCGGAAGGGTCTAGTGGTTTAAGTACCGGGACGTGATCTTGGGGGGACCCCGAGTAATCGAACCCGGGAGGATTCGATTCCCGGGGCTGACACAAAATGGCTGTGACATACGGACGGAAGACAGATAGAACCGAAACTATCAGAAAGAGTTCCATTTTTTGCTATTGGCCTACGGACCCCTAAAAATTTAGTACGAAATGTATACTGTAGCAAAATATGGCGCTTTTTTATGTTGTAGGTGGCAAACTGATGGATCACCTGATAATAAGCGATTGCACTTGATAAAACTGAAAAAATAATCCAAACTATGACAACTGACAAAAGCAATACCTACTTATTGTCAAGCTAAATACTGAAATACTGAATGGACTGCACCGCTGTATGCTGCGGTGCAACTGGCGATCGGGCGTAATTCAAACAGGCCAGCGCAAACAGTGATGGGCACGCTCGCCGAGCTAGCTCTTCCAGCAATTAACTTCGAGTTTCAACTAAACAGTGAAATCGGACAATTTAAAACAAAGCAAAAAGGAAAGGAGGTTAAAGGTTGACTCTCCTGGTGTTGCAGGTGTCTATGGGCGGTGGTAATCGCTTAGCTTACAGATTTCATATAATATTTCACATAATATTATCGTTTCACCATATTGCCTTTCATATTGCAAGCATGCAAAAATATAGATTTAACAAAGATTCAAAAGGTTTTGCCTCATTCTCTACCTCGATGATGCTGTCATGTGGCTAAGATGATGATGTGTGAAGGTTTTCCCAAATCGATTCTCGATCGGGTCAATACTTTTCTGAATTGTCTCTTAGTCTGGGTATAGTAATACTTGCTACTTACGACCCGTTTAGCGCAATGGTTTGAGACGTAAGGGTCGCGGGTTCGATTCCCGCACCAACACAAATGTTTGTTGATGAAACAGATATTGGTGTTGGGTCTGGGTGTTTGTGGTTCCTTCGTTGTTTCTAGTTTCCATAGTACAAGGGAAAACCTTAGTATGGGATCAGGACAATGTATGTGATTGTAGTCTCAATTATTTATTTATTTATATTTATTTATTTACTACCGAGAATGTTCTTGTTCCGTTGTGTATCTATCACTTTTATAGAAGAAAAATATAACGACTGTGACTTATACAAATGAATCTTCAAAATTACAAATAACTAGGTAAGTAAGTAGGTCTTTTCTTTAGTACCTACTTACTTACAAAATTATCTGCTCTTTGAAAACTATTTCAAGTATTCAAGTATTTATTTGCATACTGTGTGTCATGGTTTGCTATCATGAACCAATATCGACCAATCAGGCAGCTTTGAACAGCTCATTGAGGTATTTGGTAACATCGTCTTTCCGGAGAATTTCTTTAATTCTGACTATTAATAAAAACCAAATCACTTTAGTGGACTTAATAGGCGCGCTGTGAGAATGCTCCAATTTCGGAAGCGCTAGTTAATCGGCCATTTCCCAAACTGGCCGTCATTCCGACTTGCCCCGCGTCTTATAAATCACCGCAGCGAGGACCCTCTGCCTCATAACCGCACGTAAGGCTATCGCGTGTGAAAAATCAGCTAGATGGCGTACTGATAGACTGACGTCCATATTCAACGTCATTGGTTGTTTAGCGACCTTTTGACATCTCAATAACCAATCACCGTGTAGATGGACTCAGTTCTACAGCACGCCATCTAGCGGAATTTTCACATGCATAAACCCCATTGGTGGAAGAATATTACCGATTGCAATACGGTATGATAATTATACCGTACTAGCGGCCGCCCGCGACTTCGTACGCGTGGAGTTAATTATTGACACTTACCGTCATATTTTGGACAATCCACACAATATATTTTTATGAATTGTAGCCTATGTGTTATTCTGATGTATAAGCTATATTGTGGTAAAGTTTCATTCAAACCCATTCAGTAGTTTTTACGTGAAAGAGTAACAAACATCCATACATCCATACATCCAAACAAACTTTCGCCTTTATAATAGTAGTAGGATTGCAATCGGTAAGCCGGGCGTAGCAGACAACACCGTGCGCCTCCAGTCCGCTTGTAACCAAGGCAAATTGTAAAAATCAAATTACTGTAGTAGTGAACTTAATAGGCGCGCTGTGAGAATGCTCCAATTTCTTTTTTTTTTTTTGTTATATGGCCTGTATTGTGTTCACGACACATTTAATTTTGCCAATGTCAAGTGTACGTTGATAAAGTGTAGTCAACAGTCGAAGTCAGTCGAAGTCACAGTCACTCAATAAAACGCCGGTGTTTAGCGTTTTAATGTCCTAAGGATTTGCTCCAATTTCGGAAGCGCTAGTTAATCGGCCATTTCCCAAACTGGCCGTCGTTCCGACTTGCCCCGCGTCGTATAAATCACCGCGGCGAGGACATTCCGCCTCATTACCGCACGCAATTAGGAGAATACTTCCGATTGTGATACTTTTACATAAATGCCACGCTTCGGCATGAATGGACCAGCTCGATCGAAGTGATACCGGCCTCACAGAAGACCGGTGTGAAGCAGAAAGCGCTGTGTTTCGTCGAGTGAATAAGGGTACCGGAGGCCCAATTGGGAGGAAACGGGGTTAGAAAGGTTGGCAGCGCACTTGTAACTCCACGGTGTTGCAGGTGTCCATGAGCGGCGGCAATTGCTTACCATCAGGTGATCCGCCTGCTCGTCTGCTACCTATCACATAAAAATAATCGTTTTTTTTAGATATAGGTAGCAGGTGAGCCGACGGATAACCTGATGGTAAGCAATTACCGCCGCCCATGGACAACCTTATAACCCCCTTTCCCCTGGATTGGTCCTCCGGTACCCTCACTCACGTACTGCTTCACGCAGGTTTTCTGTGAGGACGACGTATTACTCCGGTTGAGCCGGCCATTTTTTTTCTAATTTTCTTTACGAATGCCATCACGCTTTGGCATGAATTAACCAGCTCGATCGAAGTGATACCACAGCCTCACAGAAGACCAGTGTGAAGCAGCGCCTGCGCTGTTTTTCGTCGAGTGAGTGAGGGTGCCGAAGGCCTAATTATTGGGGGGAAAGGGGGCTTACGAAAGCTTTGAAGATAAAATGTAAATCCGTTATCTGCTGTAAGAAAAATATATTATATCATAATATTTAAGAGCCGTGAATTTTGTAAGGATAACTCCACCCTTGTGACTACTGATGTTTCAAGTGTCTATTGGCGACGGCAATCGCTTACCATCAGGTAATTCTCGTCTGCCACCTATCACATAAAAAAAGACAAGAAAATCACACATCTACAAACTGAACTGAAAACTTCCGTCGACGTTGGCATAAAAACTAACGTGCCATAACACAAATCGAATGATCATAGACAAGCATCGGCGACGAGACGTGATGTGGAAACGCACTCCAGTTTATTGAAAGCGAGTATCCTCCGTGGTGACGTCTAGAGCATATGCCGCGGTGACAGCTATGCGGGCGATAGTACTTCACAAGCGAAGCTATTGAATCGACTAAACTTTGGTAACTGTGGGAGAGCCATGCTTCGGCATGAATGGGCCGGCCCGACCGGAGTGATACCACTGCCTCACAGAAAACCGGCGTGAAGCAGCTTCTGTGCTGTGTTTCGCCGAGTGAGTGAGGGTACCGGAGGCCCTTCGGGGAGGAAGGGGATAAAAGGTTAGCAGCGCACTTGTGACTCCACTGGTGTTGCATGTGTCCATGGGCGGCGGCAATTGCTTACCATCAGGTGATCCACCTGCTCGTCTGCTACCTATCACATAAAAAAAAAACTATCTTCTTCTTCTATCATCATCATCATCAGCCTGTTGCGGTCTACTGCTGGACATAGGCCTCTCCAAATGCTCGCGACTTCGATCGATCTTCGGCTTCTCGCATCCAGCTCCAGCCAGCCCTCTCGCGCAGATCGTCACTCCATCTGGCCTGAGGTCGTCCTACACTACGTTTACCAAGACGCGGTCTCCACTCCAGAACTCGTTAACCCCAACGGTTGTCAGTTCTGCGGCAGATATGGCCAGCCCACTGCTACTTCAGCTTGCTAATCCGGTGAGCTATGTCGATAACTTTGGTTCTCTGCCGGATCACCTCGTTTCGGATTCGATCACGCAGAGAAACGCCGAGTCTAGCTCTTTCCATAGCCCGCTGAGCGATTTTAAACTTGTGGACTAGCCGTGCTATAGAATAGATATCACAGCATTCAGTATACAACAGCCTTTAAGAAATCCACATCTTTATAGTGATCCTTATTTATTATTTATTTTTAGCTTTTATATAATCTTCTCACACGCCGTGGCTTTTAGTTTCTTATAAATCTTCAACTAAAGTCTGTATAAAGAAAGATATCAAGCATGATTTAACCGTGGGAGAGCCACGCTTCGGCATGAATGGTCCGGCTTGACCGTAGTGATAGGTATTCATAAAGCAGGGTCATATTAATAAAATATAGTAGGTATAGAAGACTGGTCGGATGGCACATTTGGTAGTCACCAAAGACCATTTTTTTTATATATATAAGATGGGTTTGCACTTGACCTCATCTCACCTGATGGAGAGTGACAATGAGGTATAAGATGTAGCGTGCTTTCCCAGAAGAAGCCTATTCACTCTCGACTTAAAGACACCCAAATTGTAGCTCTCTGGGAATACAGAAGCCGGCAAGTTGTTCCATTCCTTAGCAGTTCGTACTAAGAAAGCCATACGCCAAAGGTTCGATCCCCACCCTGGACAAACATTCGTGTGATGAACACTTGTGTTTGTTCAGTGTCTGGGTGTTGTGTATTTTAGTATTGTATTTGTGATCCTCTGTTGTCTGATATATGCAACACAAGTGCTTAAGCTACTTAATACGGAGTCAGGTTAATGTATTTTTTATGTTATGTGGCAGACGAGCGGACGGATCACCTGATAGTAAGCATGGCCGCCGCCCATAGACACCTTCAACACCAGTAGAGTCACAAGTGCGCTGCAACCTTTAACCCCCTTTCCCCCAAATTGGGCCTGCGGTGCCCTCACTCACTCGACGAAAAAGTGCAGGCGCTGCTTCACGCCGGTCTTATGTGAGGCCGTGGTATCACTCCGGTCGAGCCGGCCCATTAATGCCAAAGCGTGGCTCTCCCACTGTTAAGACTACTGTCTTAAAGTGGCTACAGTAAATGCCTATTTCTAAGCCACAGTACGGAGTTTCGCTTCTATGAGAGGTTGTGTGAATTTATGTATTTCTAAAATACTTCTCTGTACTTATAATTTTTATTTTTGGTATAGCAATTCTTCGCAATTTATTCTTAAGTAAATATTGCACTTAAAAAAATCCCCGAGGGTTCAGGTGGGACTCGAACCCACAACCTTCCACAGACAGGGAAGACATGCTATCCACTTTACACCATCCGAAACCCCTTACTAAGCCGATGAATTTTGTAAGTGCTTAACTCGCCATGAGCTGACGATAGTATCATTAATATCATCAAAATAGTTTGAGAGATAATCAACATCCAAATTCATTTTTAAATTTAGTAATCATTAAATACCGAACTTCTACTTGCAGTTTATAAATAAGATTAGTTTTTCAATAAGTTTAGTTTTATACATTATAATTATTGTATATTTTACTTCCACTATTTCTTATCTATGTGTCTTAATTTAAATTTCTTGAAAACTGTTAATTAATAAGTGAACTTTTATATTATATGATTTGTATAGCCTGAAACACAGGTCCAACCTAGCTCAGGCAAAAAAAAAAAATCTGGTTTTACTATATTGTTAAGTTCTTATGTATTGTAATTATATCTGCCCTCATTTACTAAATAAACAATTTATTTATTATTATTATATAATACTGTAGGTATACATTACAATATTTCTCTGAACTTTGCCCAAAGTCTGTTTTGTAAATTGTAAAGGGGTACAGCCTGATGTCAGTAAGTATAGCTGTTTATTCTCACCCTTCTCTGTCCGGCAATCAGCCCTCCGGTTTTACTTTTTAAGTTCGTTAAGAGGTGAAGTTGAGGTGACTAGCACCACAACTGTTTATTTTTACGATGCTGTAGAGAAACTGCGGAGATTATATAAATCCCACATATAATATTTTATTATAATTCAATGATATGATGAATTCTAACTTCGGTCGGAACAGTTTTATCTGACTCGCTTTGGGAAAACGCGTTTTGTCTCGTAGAAACTAGTTTTAACTGATATTCGATTCAAGCATCAGTGAATTCTAGTTCTAACAAGAAAAAACGCGTCCTATCTTATAACTAGTTTTAATTAACTGTAACATTATTATCACGAAAACGAAACGAAATATTTGTTAGGTTAGAACAGTACCCCGGCCAAAAATCTTGAAATTTATGCGAGTTGTCCCCATTTAACCGTGGCAGAGCCACGCTTTGGCATAAATTGGCTGGCCCGACCGGAAGTGATACCACGGCCTCACAGAAGACCGGCATGGAGCAGCACCCGCATTGTGTTTCACCGAGTGAGGTACCGGAGGCCCAATTGGGGGAAAGAGGATTAAAGGTTGGCAGCGCACTTGTAACTCCACTGGTGTTGCAAGTGTCCATGAGCGGCGGCAATTGCTTACCATCCGGTTATCCGTGTGCTCGTCTGCTACCTATCACATAAAAAAAAACTATTGCCCCGAAACGAAGTGAGGAGGGCGGGCCACTATACTCTAAACTGGAATTCAAGACCAAAAAATCTACGACAGATACGTCACTGTCAAATCCGTTAAAGTAACTTATGTCATTCTCAAGTGACGGTTTTAGGTTTCGTCAACCTTTTTGGCATTATTTTTCTTATTATGCAGACTAAACTGTCAAGTTTCTATATATTGTTAAAATGTTGTGGGTAGATACCAAATGTTATTAACCCCTGAAGTGTTACAAGCGCAATACTATCTATGAAAACTAAAATTATGGATGATTAAGTTTTTATTAAAGCGCCTTGTATTTATGTGAAAATAAGTTAATAAAATTATTTCTTTAAATTATAGAATCAAAATTACCAATAAATAAATTATACCAGCTAGTGTATTAAGAAAAAAGGGTTATACTATGGTACGATCATTTTATTGCAGTAGCAACATTGTAGTAGATTTTTTGGTCTCGAATTACAGTTTTGGGAATAGTAAATACTAAAATAGGCGCTAGCGTCCCCAAAGTATCAGCAATTCTGCAATCAGCTAGGGCCCGTCGGAGGGCAAGTTGCCTTTGCCAAGAATAAGAAGTCCAGGTGCTTGATTACACCGAACTCCATCAGTTTCTTGGCTTCGTTGCTGTTTTTATTTTTGTTCTATAAAGGTAAGTTCCCGGGTCGAGCAAAAGTATAATCCATACTAACATTATACATGCGAAAGTAACTCTGTCTGTCTGTCTGTCTGTTACTCTTTCACGCCAAAACTACTGAACGGATTTAAATGAAATTTGGTATACAGATGATCTAGTCCATACTAGTCCATACTAATATTATAAATGCGAAAGTAACTCTGTCTGTCTGTCTGTCTGTCTGTCTGTCTGTCTGTCTGTTACTCTTTCACGCCAAAACTACTGAACGGATTTAAATGAAATTTGGTATACAGATGATCTAGACCCTGAGGAAGGGCATAGGCTACTTTTTATTGCGAAAAGGGGGTTGTAAGGGGTTAAAAGGGGGGTAAAAAATTACTTTTCCTCGCGGACGAAGTCGCGGGCGGCCGCTAGTATAATAATATATTCACTACATCACATACATTGATCTGACTCTGAGATACGTAGCTCAAGCACCTGTGTTACAGATATCAGAACAGTGCGATTACAAATATATACTTAAAATACTTTTCTTTTGTAAATACATACTTATAATACATAGAAAACACCCAGACCAATACAAACAGATGAAACAGACATGTTCATGCACCACAATGTTTGTTTGTACTGTGCGGGGATCGAACCCGCAACCCTTGGCCCAGACGAAGCATTCACTACCACTGAACCAACCGGGTCGTCTTTATGTTATGTATGTTTCGAATTTTTCGAACATAGCTTGGGTTTGTGATCACCAATCCGCATTAGGCAAGGTGATTAAGCCTAATCCCATCATAGTAGCGATATCTTGATTTCTATGATGGAGGCCTTTGCTCTGCAGTGGGACAGTATATAGGCTGATACTTTACTTTTTAAAGGTACCTTATTTCTTCAGTTTCTTCTTTGGGAAGGAAAAATCATGGCCAACCGAAGGCAACGTGGACAGTACGAAAAAATGCCCATTCAAAGACGAAAGAAATGACGACCCGTTTAGCGCAATGGTTTGAGCGCCGGTTGAAACGTAAGGGTCGCGGGTTCGATTCCCGCCCCGACACAAATGATTGTTGATGAAACAGATATTTGTGTTGGGTCTGTGTTTGTGGTTCTTTTGTTGTGTCTGGTTTCCATAGCACAAGGGAAAACCTTAGTTTGGGACCAGGACAATGTATGTGATGTTGTCTCAATTTATATATATAAAAAAAAGAGATCGTGACTCAACGAAAATATTTTCAACTCAAACAAACCTTTATTTGCATAAGCTTCTAAGTACAGTCATCAGCAAAAGTAGATGATCATAATCAAAAACTCTATATTCACTCAAATTAGTGACATAAATAGTGAAATAGTGAGTTTGATGTTGACTGTACACAGCACTTACAATTCGTTATTCATTAAATATTTAAAACTAACATTTAATATTATTTTACTATGTATTTTTAGATAAATGTATAATTTACAATATAACTAACTTGAAGCCCGCCTTCTCTTCATTTCGGAATATTAATAGTACCAATAGATGTCGCTGGACGAATTAGTTTTGTATTATGTAGGTAATCACGCAAGCAGATTCCGAGCATAGCCCTCTCCATTGCCCTCTGAGTGACTTTGAGCCTTCTTAAGCGGCCCATTGTAAGCGGTCACGTTTCAGTTCCATATTATATTATCACTGGCAATACACACATTGCCATTGCCATTGGATGCGGGTGGCACAAGACCGATCTGTGTGGAGAACTTTGGGGAAGGCCTATGTCCAGCAGTGGACGTCTATTGGCTGAAATGATGATGATGATGATGTAGTTAATAGGTGGCAGACGAGCAGATGGTAAGCGATCGCCGCCGCCTATAGACACCTGCAACACTAGTAGAGTCACAAGTGCGCCCCAACCTTTTACCTCCATTCTCCCCAATTGGGCCTCCGGTATCTTCACTAACTCATCACTCTAGTCGAGCCGGCCCATTCATGCCGAAGCTCTCCCACGGTAAAAATGCACGGCTTATGGTAGAAACAAGTGTCTAAAACAAGATAAGTGGTTGCGCCTATGAAGGGAACTTAGGGCTATAGTAGGGAAGCAGCGCCAGCGCTGTGTTTCGTCGAGTGAGTGAGGGTACCGGAGGCCCAACTGGGGGAAAGAGGGTTAAAAGTTGGCAGCGCACTTGTGACTCTACAGGTGTTACAGGTGTTTATGGGTGGCGGCAATCGCTTATCATCCGGGGATACGTCTGCTCGTCTGCCACGTATCAAAAAAAACCTACCTACTCTAAGTGACGCAACGACACCATTGGTTGCAAAAACACCACCCCATAACTCATGGGGTGTTTTTCCTAACACTAATAGGAATACCCATGGGCGTTTCATTCACAAGCCGAATTTCCCCTTTTGATAAATGTTGAGTATTACCACTGCACTGTGGTTGGAATTGGTACGCAGCGGACATAAAAATATTATATTTTTCTATTTATACATTTTTTATAATAAAGGAAGGCAAACGAGCAAGCGGGTCACCTGATGGTAAGTGTGTTCACTTGGCCGCCACCCATGGACATCAGCTTATTTTTAAAAAGATATCGTCAAACTTTTTATACAAATCGGACGAGTTGAAACACAAGCGCGATGCAGTGGACGCCAAGCGCCATTTATTGGTACACAATGGAACTAATGTCCCGAAACGAAGTGCTGACGGGGTACTAGTAAAAGATCTGATGGTTAGCGATTACTGATGTCCGCATCCAGCAACCAGTGAAGTCAAGTGAGCTGCCATCCTTTTAACCTTTGGGTCTCCGCTGCTTCGTAGCTGTTCTCGGTGAGGCCGTGGTATCACTCCGGTCGAGCCAATTCATGGTGAATCGTGACTCTCCCATGGTAATGGTTCTTTGCCATAGTGTGGCAGTAGTACTCTTTTTTTTTTCTTTTTGATTGAAATTCAAATACTTACGCATTGGTTTATTTTAGTTTATACCTTTATGTCTAAGTTTGTTTAGATTATTTTTGAAATACACTTGTTGTTATGCGAATGCTGTGTATACGAGTATGTTTTAGTTTTAAGTTATTTATATTATTAGTGATTTATGCTTGTTGTTGGTGTGCCTTTATAAATAAATAAATAAGTTCTTAAATAATCTCCAGATCCGGGTGGACCTTTACCAAGTATAAAAAAACACACAAAAAATGAATTTGTCGTCACCAATGGACGAGTTTTATCTGATGACAAGAGATATTTTGGGTTCCTCACCCATTGGGCCTAACCTAAGTACGTACGTTTTGAATATTTTTCCCGTCCCTTTACAATATAAATAAATAGATAACTATAACGTTTATTGATTGTAACAATACAAACATTATGTAATGTTTTGTATTGTTACTAGTTGTAGTGTTAATGTTTTTTATTGTTACCAGTACAAAAAGAAAATCACAACAACAAAAAAACTTTTTATAAGTATAGGTGTTACAAACTAATGCATATTTGCCCACTGTGCAGCGAAGTGTGTCGCGATACGAACAGCTGTGCCCCGTGATGCGATAATACGCTAGATCCGAGCCGTGTGGCTCCCAGGGCTGCCAGGTGTACTTTTTTATATTAAGGACTGTCACCAGCGGTATTTCCGAACCGATACGACCTACAAACCTCCAAAAAGCGAGCGTTTTCCTTCTTAAAAGGTCGGCAGCGCATTTGCGACTCCTCTGGTGTTGTGGGTGTCCATGGGCGGCGGTAATCATTTACCATCAGGTGATCCGTCTGTACGTCTGCCCCCTATCTCATAAAAAAAAAAAAGAAAAAAGGACTGTCTGATGACCCCACTCCGCCTGATGGTAAGCGGCCGTGAGATCCAAATGTGAGATTGACAGGCACAAAAGAACAGACAAAGTGTCCATTGAGTCTGTCACTCTCACCTTGAAGGCCTGTTGACATGCCGTTTCACACTCTGCCTCAAAAACCCAGGATTGTAAAGGAGGAAACACTTGAACTGGAAGGGCATTCCATGACTTGATGGTTCGGGGCAGAAACGAGAAGCTAAACCTCTGGGGACGCGCCGGCATTTAGGAGTTGAGATGCAAAGGTCAGACGGCAGTCGCTAAATATAATTGCAAGACTCTCCATATCCTGAATTTTGCTGACTCTCCAAATACTGCAACACCAGTAGAGTCACAAGTACGCTACGAACCTTTAACCCCCTTTCCCCCCAATTGGGCCTCCGGTACCCTCACTCACTCGACGAAACACAGCGCAGGCGCTGCTTCACGCCGGTCTTCTGTGAGGCCGTGGTATCACTCCGGTCGAGCCGGCCCATTCATGCTGAAGCTCTCCCACGGTTGCTTTTAAGTTACCCAAATTGTTCATAAAGTTGCTTAGTACGGGGTGTTGAGTTGTAGAAGCCCTACGCCGTGTGCTGGGACACACGGCCGTGACGTCACATTTGCATGCACGCTGAGCGATCGTCGCTACCGGGCGTTTCTCACACCGAAATCTGTGAGAAAACCTACTCATAAGTCTATGTTAAAGTATAAGTCTATATACTGTCCCACTGCAGAGCAAAGGCCTCCATCATAGAAATCAAGTCAACGCTACTATGATGGGGTTAGGCTTAATCACCACGTTTGCCTAATGCGGATTGATGATCACAAACCCGAGCTATATTCGAAAAATTCGAAATGTACTTTTTTCTCTAGACTGTGACCGGATGGCGCATTTGGTAGTGACCCTGCCTCACTCGCCAAAGGTCGTAGATACGATCCTAACCCTAGACAAACATTCGCGTGATGAACACTTGTGTTTGTTCAGTGTCTAGGTGTTATTATGTTTTTAAGTATCATATTTGTGATCCTCTGTTGTCTGAAATCTGTAACACAAGTCCTTAAGCTACTATATGAGAGGTTGTGTGAATTCTTGGCCAGGAAAATCCAGGATTCGAACCCGGGACCCGGAGATCACGGCACGGCAATTAAACCACTTGACCAATGGGGCGTTATGCAAATTATAGCATCAGTCTATATAGAAAGTGTGAGATGTTGTTGTAATGAATCTGACTCAAATTTGCATGCCATACTAAGCCAAACATGGCGAACCTTACCTTTTTACTTAAATTGACAGCTTTTATACCTACCCATATCTTGCGAATAAATGATATTTACAGTAGTTTTTTTTTTATGTGATAGGTAGCAGACGAGCAGGCGGATCACCTGATGGTAAGCAATTTCCGCCGCCCATGGACACATGCAACACCAGAAGAGTCACAAGTGCGCTGCTAACCTTTTATCCCCTCCCCCCCCGATGGGCCTCCGGTACCCTAACTCACTCGGCGAAACACAGCACAGGAGCTGCTTCACGCCGGTTTTCTGTGAGGCAGTGGTATCACTCCGGTCGAGCCGGCCCATTCATGCCGAAGCATGGCTCTCCCACAGTTAAAGTAGGTGAGTAGTTCCCTTTTTCCATTAGGTACGGAAACCTAAAAACGTTTTCCCATGTACCGCGAAGCTATGGTGTAAACGTGGCCACGGGCCATCCCGTCCCATGGAAGACATGATAAGTTTACCCCATAACGTGAATGAAGCGAACGCTTTCCCCCGTTATTGCCCCCCCCCCCCCCCCCCCAGATCACACTTATGCGTGAGAGTTGTCGTTTGTTCTAAATTAATACTTGGGTTTGATGGCTTAACAATTTTATTCACTGCAGAAACTTTAGGTCCAGCTTCAACGTCATTGGTTGTTTTTTTATATTATAGGAAGGCAAACGAGCAAATGGGTCATCTGATGGTAAGTGAACACCGCCGCCCATGGACATCAGCTATACCAGAAGGAGTGCGGATGCGATACCATCCTTTTAGGATTGTATACGCTCGTTTCTTAGATAGGTGGATATTGTGTATGTCAGTCTATTCGTTTGTTTTAGGTGGTGTATAACACTGGTCAACAAAGAAATTGTCACAAGTCCAGGGTCATTTTTTTTACCCATTGCAGGCCCTGATAATGAATCTGTTATTTGATTTTTCATATCCACGTCTAGTTTTTGAGTTATAATGGGTTCAATAATGTCAAAAGGGCTTTTATGTATTTTTTGAGCCTCGGTTTAAAAAAAAACAAAGTAGTGTATCGCAAATATAAAGTTATGTTTTTGAAAATTAATATTTTTAAATAAAAAAATAATGTTTAAATTGTAATTTTAATACACTTTTCCTGCGACGCTCCAGAACATTTAGAAATATGAAAAATGTCCATACATACTAATTCTAAATTGTAGCTCTTTGGCAAACAGGTGTCAAATGAATATTACCCCCCAAATATCATTACTGTAAAAATAATATTTATTGTTACATACAATTAAGAAAATGACGAGATACAGGCTTTTTCCGTTGTATAAAAATCTCATTGAAATAGTGCTTTTACATTTTGAATTTGCCTGTAAAAATGACTTTCAAAAGCCATTTTTGGGATATTCAACCCATTAAACTCATAAACTATACGTGATATGAAACTTCTAGTAACAATTTATAATCGGGGACTGCAATTAGATAAATATTGCCACTGATTGAAGAGACAAAAAAATTGAAATTTTGGTCGACCAGTGTAATTAAAAACTAGTAATTTTAGAAATGATACAAAGGTTAGCATAGAAAAGGTTATAGTGACAATGCTGTCGCGGACTTTTTTAAAAACTTTTAAAGGAAACAGTTTCTGATTTTTGCGAACTTAGGAAAAATTCCCCCAATTTCGAATATTTATTCATTGGTGATCCGCTCCTTTTGGTCTTAGCGTGATAATAGTATATACCTAGCTACAGCCTTCCTCGATAAATGGCTTCTAACCTGAAAGAATTTTTCAAATCGGACCAGTAGTTCCTGATTAGCGCGTTCAAGCAAACATCAAACAACAACTCTTCAGATTTATACTATTAGTATAGAAGTACCTACCTATAGCTATTTATATGGTTATTCTACTGTTGGTAACTGGCTCTGATTGCAATACCACATCTTACCTGATTATTGCATAGCTACAGCCTAATGTAATCTCGTGTAATATGCCGGTATCCACTCCTGACCATCCAAAGTACCTGGTTGATTCCACGAAACGTGGACTGACCCTTATGCCAATGCAGTAAGGTTCATGTTGGATATACTTGTATAGATTTTAGGCGACCTGTACTAGTTTGTACTAGTGATGTGAGGCATCTGCGGATACGGATTTCTGCTGATAAAGACATGTATGGACCTCTAATTCTATTTATTGGTACTGCAGATTGAAATATTAACATTATTCTCATAGAAATAATACAATATTTTAAAATTAACAATACTTAAATAAATAAAATGTCTTTATTTAAAAAAATCACACAGCCAAAAGAACAAACACAATTCAAAATTATAAATTTATACTTCAGTAGATACATTTAACCAGAAAATAATAATAATGCCAATGAATTTAAATAGTAAAAGGAATTGAGATAAATAGTAATATTGATTAACTAAAATTTAATAAGAATCAAATTAAAATAATAAAATAAACTAAAATGAATAAATTAAAATGTAATGCTATCCCACTGTAGGGCAAAGGCATCATAGAAATCAGTTATGCTAAGTTATTAAGTTAGCTACTATGGGGTTAGGCTTAATCACCACGTTTGCCTAATGCGGATTGGTGATCACAACCTCGAGCTATGTTCAGCATGACCCGGGAATCGAACCCGGGACCATGAGATAACGGACCGATACTTAAACCTAGACCAACGGGGCGGATCCGTAAAGATCCGCGAGAGAAGTGACGAATTCATACCTACGGATTTTTTTTCTACGGAGCTCCGCGGATACGGACATGGCTCCCAAACCATTAGTTTCAGGTACCTACAGGTCATGAATATCGGTAATCCAGTCAGCTCATTACGTTAACTGTTAAGCTGGACATCGCCTGATTAACCATTCGAGGGTGCTTAGCTGACCGCTCTAGGATGTGCCATGACGTTATGCCGAATTATTCAATTAAACATCTTTTAACAATGCACTTTATATATTTGACTAGTGGCCCGCCCTCACTTCGCTTCGGGACCGTAATTCAGATATGAACCAATAGATGGCGCTGTGTCAAATTACATCGCGCAAGCGTTTCGTGTTTTCGGTTTACCTATAAGGCTTATCGCTGTCTATTGAAGTTATCTCTTTGCGTCGCGTTGGTCCTCCCTGATAGATATTCCCATATATGGTCCTAGAATTGCCATAACAAAAAAAAGTTATCTTTATCATCATTTGTATAAAAAAATACCCTATATGTTTTCCCTTCTACATGCCGCACAGTATATTTTTTCCTGAAACTGAACAAAACTTTCGCTTTCTCTAAAAAACGGAAAAAGTTGCGTCCTACCAGCTGTGGCTCGCATGTATAATTTTCTCTTCATTTTAGGGTCCTTGATGTTGAGAACACTCAATGGGGGCATAATCTAAGTTTTTTATGCAGTAGATAAACTGTATGGAGAGGGCAGGGTTTACTGTATGGTTATAAGGGCGTATCCAGTTGCGGATTTGCACATTTGCTGTATGTAGGCTATTGAAATTTTGCCGTCCCTTCGTCTCGTGTCGATGGCATCAAGATATTACATTTTCTCAGCCAAATACTCCGCCATAACAACTGCGCTTTCGGTAGACAGGAGTTCACCGTATGTGCAGCTTAAAGGGCATGCCAGTCCCCTACTCCTGGTCTTTGAAAAGTCGATGCCCCATCATATACTGCCAATATTATAGGGTTTTTTTTGTCAAATAGGAATGTCATCATAACGAGGCGGGATTATTAGTTCGACAGATTTGACTCCCTTAATGACTAATTTTAATAAAATAAATTATAACTTGCCATATCTGGTTATAAAATATTAAATTACTAATGGAAATCTACGACTACCTCTGTAATAAATAAATTTATCTCTCTGTCATCAGGAATGTAGCAGGAAACATTGTACAAAGTAAAATAAAATATATCTGCGTTATCAATCCATCATAATGAAAATATAGATATTTATAAACAAAAACAGTGAAAGACTTGAGTTGAAGTTGAGTTGAACTTTGAAAAACAATGAAGAGTAGTTTGATTTAAGGTTATTTAGTGGTGACCAATTCGATCACAATATACATAATCTTAAGATACAAAATTCCATACTGATAGTTTGAAAAAGTTATCCCAACAGCGTTGTCACATTACAGCTATTTATTATTTAAATTCCAGATTTTATTTTCGACCCTAATTCTGGTTTTGATTAGGTAGGCACTCTTTGCGAAATGTTTGCTTTGGCGGCGACATTTTTAGCGCATTCACAATGTATCTAAGGTATAAATTGTGTCAGGGGATAAGCGACCGACCCGTGAAGACGAGTCAATGTGGTCAATTTTATCGACAAATTCACTGTCAAAAATGTACGATTTCTGTGAATAGTTTGAGCTAGGAATATTGATCGCATTATGAAATAAAGAAATAAGATACTGATATATAACACTTAAGTCCTTAAACCTAAAATTAGCTGAATGTTCCTGTAGACTTACATTGAAACGCCTCCGCAACTAACTCCGATATACCTGACGCATCCAGACAACAGAGACGCACAGTGCGTCTGAAAAGGACGGGTATAACGATTCGGTCGTGATTTGCGTTTCATTGTAGGGCGAAAACGTACCCAGATAATTTTCAGAGATGTCCTTAATGCGGCAGTCCGCAATACCAATAAA
>CM026296.1:8910626-8955355 GCA_014851415.1 Cnaphalocrocis medinalis | reverse complement strand
AAGAAACATTTTTTTTTTCTGGCTAACTTAATGCAATGGTCCTTGTTTCTTTTGTTGTTATCCATACTTTTTATTACTTGTTACGGGAATTTTAATTGTTAATTGGTTCTAAAAGTTGATAAATATTATTTTGGAAAAAAGGATGTTTGATTTATTTAATTTAAGCCCAATGCTATTTATATATTAAATAAATATTATATACAATGCTGTCACAACTTACCTCGGTACCTGTCACAACTTACCTCGGTGGTAGGAGAGTTGTGACAAGGGGAGTGGTCCTTGATTTCGTTGATTTTCTCAGAAACCAGTACATGTAAATTAATTTTGGTAATTGTTTAAAAGAGAAGAATGACGCTAACTTATTTCTATAGGTCATACTGTTAAATTTTCTTGATCGGATATGGCCTCTGAAGTTAAATTGTCACAACCCTCCTAGGTCTCCCCTACATTTTCACAAATAGTCAGTAATAATATATCATCAATTGTCACGAACCATATTAATATCGATCATAAATTGTCATACATTGAATATCCTACTGTCAGCAATACTATTGTCGTCTCGAGTCATCAATACCTAATTATAGATTTATTACTTATCTTCAGTGGTCAACTTATCATCCTTTTATAAATTATCATTTAAATAGCATAAGTAGTTTTTCATGGTTTGAATTTTTCCTACTTGAATAATTTCTTAACCATTTGTTGGCATTGGCTTTAATAAGCAACAACATTGTCATTAATCATTGTATTCTAGAATCAACGATAAATATCGTGAAATTACTATACTAGTAAAATATCCTTAATAATAATCACGTTTATTCACTAAAAGATACTAAAATCAGTTGTATAACTTGACATCTATTCTCCCATTGAATTATCGTTTATTTTATCAATGATACCTACATGTCACCGTAAACAATCCAAATCGCAAGTCGACCAACTTTCGGCGACATGTGCTTTAAAGTTATCGCGGATTCATCATTGAACTTATCATGGAGCTATCATTCGAATTCATCATGAAACCTTCATAAAAGTTGAAGTATGGACTAATTACTTCAATTATCCTGAAAGTAATCGTAAAGTCGTCATTTAAATATCATAAAATCGTCATTGAAGTCTCGTCTCGTGACGTGACTAATCGTGGAGTTATTGAAGTAAACAGAATCAGAAAACTATACCTATTTGTCAAGCGAATGATCATTAAAGTCATCATGAACATAAATAATTACTAGAGTTGTCATAGATCCATCATTTGAATTTATCATAGAATTAACATTGTAGTAATAGGTGAACTCTGTCCGGACCATATCAGGTTCTTATCAATTTCTCGTCGGGCAGGCATATTTTAAAAGCTCAACGTCATGCCATTTGGGCATACGAATATGTACCTAAGCACGCAAATGATAATCAATTAACATTAATAAAGTCCGAAATTTATCATGGATTTATCAAGATAAATCTACTCACTATCATGGATCGGGGAAAATTGAAAGCTCACTGCCACCGTCATTTGGGCATCCGAATAAATCAGTGCGCAAATTAATAAAGTCAGAAACTATCATAGATTAATCGAGGATCATCATAGAGACGTCATAGAACTATCATGTCTTATCATATATTTACCATAGATCTATCATGTACCTAACAGTGATCTGTCGTTGACATAACACAGTCCCATTAGCCCATATTATCGTGATTCTATTACAAGTCTTATTGGCTCATTGAGTGATCATTGAGGTAATATAAAGTTGATGTTAAGTATTCATTTATCTTCGGGTTATGAATAATCACTACCATCCTAATCATACTATCGTCCTAATCACTACCGTCAAAGTATCATAGGGTCATCGTAAAATTATCGTAGAATTACTATAGAATTATCATTGAGTTTCAAGTTGTCATCAAACTATCATCAAGTCATCATCGAATTACTACCGTATCTCATAAATATTTATAATTTACTCCTACTTTAACAAACATCCCAGTTTAGTATATATAATCAAATTGGCCGATATGACCTAAATCGAATAAATTCCCTAGTGTAATTCTAAGATAGCAACTCTTTTAGGTCCACTCCAAATCCAATAAAAAAAATAGGTTTGTCTAATCCCTAATCCAGTATACCTACTCAAGAGGCCACTTTCAATCCGATATATATCCCAGGTGTAATTATAATCCAGCCAACCACTCAGGCCATTCAAAAATGCAGTTAAAAAATCTTAGTATGATCCTATTCCATCGAACCCCCATATTCATTCAAATTTCAATGTACTTCCTAATTAAATTATACTAATCCAGCAAACTTCTTAGGCAACTCCTAATTCTTGAAAACAATGGTATCATAATCATAACTAATCATAATCATCATCCTAATCCAGCGAACTCCTTTGTCAACTCAAAATTCAATTCATTTCCTAGATCATTCCTAATTATTTTAATCAATCACCATAATCATAACTAATCATAATCATCATCCTAATCCAGCGGACTCCTTTGTCCACTCAAAATTCAATTCATTTCCTAGCTCACTCCTAATTTCGATCACCATAATCATAACTAATCATAATCGTCACCTTAATCCAGTAAACTCCCTTATCCACTTCAAAACTCAATGTTTCCTAGCTCACTCCCTAATGCTATAAACATATCTAATCATCATAGTCATAACTAATCATAATCATCATCCTGATCCAGCGAACTTCCTTGTCCACTCAAAATCCAAAGAACTTTCCAGCTCATAATCATAATCACGTGGCACGTCGATCGCCCTTGTAACGTCCAAAGATTTTTGGTCAGATGTCAATGGCAAAACATAGATGTCTTCTTCCTTGTATGTTCTCGCTATCTTATCGTAATCTTACCTTTGTCTCAGTTATTCGTCAATTTTACATGAAAAGGAAACAAATAGCATCAGTATCCAATCTTAATCACATTAATTGCGTAAAGTCCTATCCATTCGCAAATAAATAAGGTAAAGGCACCTAATTCCGTGGTATTTTTGCCTAAACTAGATACAACATTCATTATTAAGTATTTATTATTTATTTCTGAAGAACTGGATATTTTCATTAGAAAGGTTGTTTATCTGTTTATTGAAATATATTCACAGTTAGACTAAAAATGTACGTTAAAATTATTAATTAATTAAAAAATATAAAAAAGTCGAAGGCATCTAATTCCGTGGTAAAAACTCTAATTCCGTGGTATTTGGTTGCTAATTCCGAGTGATCAAATTATGAAGAAAAAGAGATAGGGAGAATGATACATCATGTTCAACAATAAAGCCTATTTATGTTTTTAGTTTTCAAATCAGTCGCAATCAATATCCTTATAATTACAACTAATAAATGGCAGCAACATACCTTAATATCTTAATTACCATAATAATATTATCTTATACAGGGCGTCCCGCGGTCATGTTACGTGGAGGAAAAGTACTTTTAATTTTCTACATAGAACATTTTACTGATAAAAGACATTATTTTATTATCAAATCAATTTAACTGCATTTATGCATTTTCAAATAATTACATGGTTGAACCGGGAATCGAATCATGAGAAAAAAATTACCGTGTAGCTTTATCTTAATTAGCGAAAGGTATCATAAGGATTATTTGTTGCTAAATAATAAAGTGTCTGAAATAATTGGAAGACTATGAATTTAACATTTTCAATACTAAGTAAACCGTGTAGTTATTTAAAAATCTATGGATGCAGTTTACTTAAACAGTTTTTAAAAATTTAATAATGTCTTTTTTCAGTAAAAGTTCCATTTACAAATTAAAGGTACTTTCGGTCCATGTGTCATGGCCGTATAATAAATATTAAATACCATTATTTTAAATTTAGGCGGAAAATCGACTAAAGTAAACAATTAATATTATTATTTGCGGAAATATTCGAGGGGTGAAAGGCTGTTTGTTTTTAAGCGACATTTTTGCAACTTTACAGGAGAGCGATTTCGGATAAAAAATCATAAATCTAAACTGTTTGATATTTTGCCTGCAAGTTTTATAAATCAGTTTAGTTTTAAAAGGCCCACATTCTGGTTACATTCTTCACTTTATATTGATAATAATCTCTTATATAGTATAGTATCCAGTAGTATCTTCGAAAAAAAATTTTACTAATTGGATAGGGTAAAATCTATTTGGTTTAAACTCCAAAATTAAATATTTCAGGGTCAAATCAAAATAGCTTTAACAACAATTTGAAACCACTGCACTTGTATTAAATAGCATTTACTTCTATAACTTTATAAAGAATGGTCAATGATACCATGAAATTATTTCTTATTATAAGTTAGATGTTAGTGGAGACGATGTTTTCTTTAAATCAAAACAAAATTATGTGTTATTATTAAAAGTTTTCACAAATCTTCTTATCAGTTGATATCACTTATCAGTTGTCACCGGTGGACACCTTTCACGGAGAGGGAGGAGACGTACATATTGGCGTTCGTTCCTCCCCTTCCTTGCTCTTTCTGAGCGCGGGGGCGAGAAGATGCCACTCGCTTACGCTCCGCCGCCTTCTTCGCCCCATTTAGCGCCATTGATCGCAGGATTCCGGCTTAGAGCCGTCGGTGCCTGGATCCTGGTCCGGCCAGGTTCAGCAGCAGCCACGAAAGCGTGTCTACTACTACCCTAATACCTGAGCTACCCTGAGGAGTCGCGGGTCCAGGATGAAGCTGAGATATCGCAACTCGCCTTGACCGGAACCTGGGGACCTCAGATAGCAATGTGCCTGACGGAGCGAAGCCTATGACCAGCCCGCGGAAACAGATCACATCGGTCTTTTTTACTGCGAACCAGGCACCGCACCCTCTCTATGACTGAGTCCGCCGGGGCTTTTTCAAAGGTCTCCCCCGAGACGTGACAAGGTGTCATCTGCTATGCAGATGACAGAGGGTGTCATCTGGTATGCAGATCACACTCATGTCCCAAAGGAGATGGCCGCGCAGGACCCAGTCATACCCGATGTTCCAGATTAGGGGTCCAAGGAGGAACCCCTGTGGAACACCGGTCTCTACGGTGCGTCGCCGGGCGACGCCTGATTTGTCCAAGTACATGACCTCAGGTTCATCGAGATAATTCTCGATGAGGATGGTCAAGTACTGAGGCACTCGAAAATAGCAGAGTGTCTCCAGTATTGTGCGTCGTAGGGAGAGAGTTGTACGCATTTTTTACGTCTAAGGATACAGCAACAACTTCCTTCCCCTCTTCAGCGGCCTCCTCCGTCTCTCTTTTCAAACGTTTCAGGGCGTCAACCGTAGACTGGCCCGCCCTGAATCCATACTGAGCCTTAGAGGTTGAAGCCCACGTCCTCTAGATGCGCGGTGAGGTGGGAAGCTACTTCTTTCCAGCAGCTTCCTCACCTCATCCAAGAGCCATTGGCATTGTCCTTGTCCGAATTGGGCAGCACCCAGCACGGGAAAGGAGAAGGCCTTCTCGTTGGCCCCTGTGCCCCTAGCGCCCTGCCGACACCAAACCTTATGTATCGCTGGTCGAACAGCGACCCGGCGTCGTCCACCCGCCAGTCAGCGGTGCACGCGGCTATGGACGGGGTGGTAAAAGTGATGTCGACCACTGATCCGCTGTTCCGCTGCACGCACGCATGGGTTAAGCCGCTATTTAGGAAGGTGAGAACACTCGCCACTGGCCACTTCTGCAGGACGCGACCCCACTGATCCGTGGTCTGGTTCCCCCACGCGACAGATTTTGCGTTGAGGTCCCCGGCGAGAAATACTGAGCACGCTCAGTATTTCTCGCCGGGGAGCTCGTACTGAGCGGCCCAAAACCACGCCCAGAACACTCAAAAATGCCTCACCGGGGCAACTGACTGGCTGGGGAAGAAGTACCCTCCACCAGGGCCAGGTCGTCCCATGAGGCAGCCACATACCCTGACTTTGGAATCAGCCTTCAGCAATGTTTCCAGCACTGCGCATACATACATTCGTTATCATGGTTTAAGCACTCGGCGCAAGTGGTGGGGAAAGACGTCGGCGGCGAGCAAAAATGGTTTGATCCGTCGTGGCTAAATTGTAACATAAAAATATTTCAATGTCTGAATGGACATAGATATCACAATTTTGAGGTTTGATTAGTGTTTCACATAACTCAGCTTAAATATAGTGTATGTTTGACCGACAACTTAATTTAATTTCAAGAATGCGGATAAATTTCTGAAACGACATGCTAGTAAAATTTTGATAAGGACGATAATGATTTAAACGACATGGTATGATGAAAGTGGATAAAAGACAAAAGGGTTGAAACACCTTGTCACATGTTTTTTTGAATAAAGCATAATGTTTTAAGCGACAGCTAAGATGACTTTTGGGCGGAATTCAAAATGATTTAAGTCACAGTTTTAGCAAATAGTAGTTACAGGAAAACGCTTTAAGCGCCATTGAGTACTATTATTGTGATTGCAAAACATGTTTAAGCGGATATTAATCGCGTTTGTGTATGGTTCATATTCATGGTCTCTAAAAATGATACCGATTTTTGGCGTTTCATACATCAATGTTCTAAAATGAGGCCAAAATTTTCATTGTTTGAAGCGCCAAAAAATCGTCCATTAATTATGAAACCCTCCCACCTCCTACAAGGATGTAAATGTTCACTAATACAGCCTGTGTATGGGAAACCCATTTTTTTTCTTTTTTGCATTAAAATCTTAATGCGGTTCACAGAATACATCTACCTGCCTAGTTGAACAGTACTTATAACTAATGGTTTCGGAAAAAATGGCTATAACATACGGACGAACAGACAGACTTGACGAATTTGCAAGGGTTTCGTTTTTTCGTTATTTGGTTTACGGAACCCTAAAAATACGATTCATAAGAGCAAATATAAAAATCACACAAGAGATGTAAAGGAGCAATAATATTTAGTTAATAAATTGAGTAACATTATGAACATACTGTATTTAATTTTAACGTTTATTGATACCACGGAATAAGGATCTCATATAACCTTATTCCGATTGATATACAACGGAATAGGGTTTCGTGATACTAAATCAAGGTTTCTTATTCCGAGTAATGAAAAGTACACAATTTTTAGTTTAATTTATAATGCATTATTGCTTAATTACATTATTATTTAAAATATATATAAAACATACAGTGGATTACATCAGAAAACATTTCTGACCTAAAATTTTGTGCCTACTTTTGCTAACAACGAATTAAGAAAATACCTAAATAACCTATCTTAAATCTGTTGTAACAAGCAAATTTGACATGTTTGTATACCACGGAAATAGATTTTTATAATTAAAGACTACTTATGTGATCAGAACTTAAAAATTAAATTCGGAATCATAAAACTGACTTCAAAATAAGAAAAACAAAATACCTCTAATAAATTGCAATTGCGTGGTATACATCGGTAATTAGGAACTGGCAAAATATTTGGCTGCTAATGCCGTGGTATTTTTATCAATTATTTTCTGTTTAATTGATACTAATAATATTAGAATTTGAAGTTTTTTCGATAAAGCATATTATCCTTTTTAAATAAGAACCTTAACAAAAACTGACAACAGTATAAAACTATTTTAAAACGCTATTTAAAAACTCGTGTTACTCACGTGCGTATGGTCCGTATTGTATGAAGCGCGCGATCCAGCCTGCTGCTGGCGCAAAACTGACCAATTATTTTAAAACGTACAAATACCAAATCGGTTTCATGCCTGTATTACATGTATAGATAAATTATTGATTGATTAAAGCATCTTAGAGACTAAAATAGCTTATGAATTGCATGAAAATACCGTTTTTCTAAATACCACGGAATTAGCAGCCATTTTTAGAACCCCACGGAATTAGCTGCCTTTACCTTATAGTCAACAGAAAGTTCTAGTTTATTTAACCTTATCGCACCAAAACTAAAATTTTCAATCATGGGATTCCTTTCTAATCCGATTTAAAAAAATTCAGTATTTTAATTAAACAACATATCATGTAATTATTTTATTTTCTAATTCCTCTATTTTTGATATTATTAATTCAAGTGTACAAGCTACTCCTTACGAAATCAGGACAATGTTAAGAGAAATTAATCAATGAAAGATATTCATACTTAATGTCTACCTTCACAATCACAATAATCATAACTCGTTATTTTCACTAATCCTAAGTAGTCATTTTGACAATAAGTACTCGTAGATATAATAAATAATAATAAGTTATTTTAGATAGTATTCATCCATAAATTTAGTAACATACTACTAATACCTTTGTGATGGCATATTAACTCGAATTGAGAAATTTATTGCGATAAATTTACTCAGGTCAGAATCCGTTAAGTTCAAAATAATCAATCTATAATCGCAAAAAAGAAAAAAAATCCGTTAATGTAGTCAAGTCATTCCTTAATATCAGGAAGTCACTTCATCGTCTTTTAATTAGATTAGCGATGCGCAAATCTATTCTATCTTTATCTTTAGATAAACCATGTACCCAAGAAAAAACCCTGGGCACCTAAAATAATCATGTCTTCTCCAATGTCCACACTACTATATGAAGGGTACAGGCAAAGAACATGCAATGTCACATTTTTGAAAATTTTTTGAATTTTATTGAAGGCAAATCTTTGCCTAAAGTAGTTTAGTTCCCAATTACTTAATTTAAAAAAGAGTAAACAGATGGCACCAAAAATACGTTTTTATCTATGGCCGCAGCGAAAAAAACTATGGAAAATATAATATTTATAAACTTTACATTGCGTTTTTCTCAAAATCGTTTCATTAGGACATTGCCTGTTCTTTGCCTGTACCCTTCATATAATTGCGAAAATACCTCTAATCATTTTTTTTAATTTCAATATCAAATTTTATCGTGGGCGTTTCTAGCAAAATGTTGCGTATTCATAGTTTACATAACTACTTTACATACCTTATTTTTGGGTAATCCCGCTTCTGAAGTATAATAAAACTCCAGACTCCTCTTTTCATGTCATTTATTCCGCACTCACATTTTCAGATTACAGAGATTCACAATTACAGATAGTCATCGGTATATCGGTTAACACACAGAACTTTTACTTATCATAGGCCTACTAGTGAAACGTCCGCAACGGACGGCTGCTCAAATCGAACTGCACATTTGCCCGCCAACCGATTAGTCAACGTGTCGGTTTGGCGCCAATCGAAAATCGATCAGTTTCCGGTGGCAATAATTTAATTTAGTTTTTTAAAAACCATCAACAGTCAAATTAAATACTTTTAAATTAATCAAATATTAAAAATCATGACATATTTAAAAAAAATACGCGGTGAGTATTACAGGTTACGTCACTTTGAAAACGTGTCAAACGGCGTAATTTTGTAAACGCGTAATATTGAGTGGAAATTTTACGTTTTCTTTTTATTCTCAAATTATTTTAAGTAATAAAAGACAAATAATTAGATAATTAGGTGCCTTTGACATTATGAAATGAAGTTTTATATTTAAAAGTGGTTCTTTATGATTCGCTAAATGTGTTCCTCATAACAAGGATGTATGCAAAATAAAAAAAATATATTGTCAAATCGGGCATGATACAACGGCCCGACTATAATAATTTTAATTGTAGTTAAGGCAACTGCACGTCATAAGTTGGTCGAGTTGTTTTAAAAAAACTATGTATGATAGTCCGCTATAGTTTTCGTTGAAAGTACCTACTTATTTGGAGGTATACCTACAGCACAATTTTTTCAGAATACATACAGATGGACAGACTTGACGAAACTATAAGGGTTCCTAGTAGACTACGGAACCCAAAAAACAAAAAAGTATCGATTCCCGGGTCGAGCAAAAGTATGTTTTGAATTGTTCAAACATATGTAGCTCGGGCTTGTGATCACCAACCCGCATAGGCAAGCGTGGCGATTAAGCCTAATCCCATCATAGTAGCGATGACTTGATTTCTATGATGGAGGCCTCTGCCCTGCAGTAGGACGCGTCCCCCCACACCCAAATCCATATTTCAAGGGTCGTGACTTTTTGAAATGTGCAGACAGAAGGCAGAAGCTTAAAAATACTCTTTTAGCTAATTACCTCTTGTTTCAATGCGGCAAACACTGTTCAGGGCAGAGAACAGTTAGCTAGCGCTAGAAAATTTTCGAATGTCCCTACTTACTAGGTATCAAAACAGAAAACGTTGTATTCTTACCATTAAACCTCTCTTTTAGATTTATAATTCGACAAAAATAATATCTTTATTATTAAAGATATAGAATATTTAAAACAGGGATGTACAGCCACACATCAAAGTATACAAAACTGTCAAATTTCTTCAATCGACTCTCATCTTACTGTCAAACAAATTAGGTTGAATATCAATTGAGGAAATTTGACAGTTTGTGGTAACCTGATGTGTGGCTGTCTGTGGCTGGCTGGCTGTACGAATTTTCTCTTTTAATAGTGTACCTAGGGACAGTCGATTTTTAATTGTTTTTTTTTTTTGTAGGATGATTTAGTATGCCGAACTAAGACCAACCCAATGAGAGGCCTCCTCTTTGTGGTCCTACGGTAACAGCGCCGTTCTTTCTTTCGTCTTTTTAAAAAGCCCTTTGATTGATTACAAATCAGAATAAAATTCAACCTTATTCAAACGCTTTGAGTTAGTATAGTGAGTGAAAATAAAATGAATTACCTATGAGGTTTAATCTTTTATTTATTGTTAAATGATTTTTTAAGTACAGTAGCCAGCGCATCAAGTTACTACAATCTGTCAAATTTCCTCAGTTGATATTGAACCATACACGTTTGACATAAAAGTGAGGTTCGATTGAAGAAATTTGACAGATTGTAGTAACTTGATGTGCTGGCCACCGTACATAGCTTAACCACAAAATAATTTCACACAGAAGTTAGACTTTGACCTGATTTTGAATTTAGAAGAGTTCGTTGACATATGCTAGGGTTGTTGCCCGGCATGAGTACATAAGCGCGCGCCCTCTTCCATAGACCTCGACAGTTTGACAATGTTATGTCATAAGTTAGGATTAATGTGGTCGAAAAGGCATTTTTGCCCGTTAATGCGCATGCGTGAGTACATGACACGTTTTTGGCTCTAAGTGGGCAGTCAGCCTTCTGTGTCAATATGTATTTTGTGGCCTAACTGTGGTCAGTATTTTGGCATATATTATGGTAAATATGTTGGTAATCTTACTTCGATATCGCGTAAAGCGACTTAATCTTATTTTTGCTGTCAGATGTCAATATGTCATTAAACAACCAATGACGTTGAAGTTGGACGTCAGTCTAACAGTTCGCCATCTATCGGATTTTTCACCCATTTGTATTTGGAGGAGCTAGTTAGCCATACCCTGCCCTCAGTGCAGCCAAGTACTGGACTTAACCTAATTTAACTTGTACGAGATAATGTAATTAAGTGTATACAGTTATGTTTTAAATGAGAGCTTTAGCGTTACGGTATGAAATGTGAGCTTTTTCGTTGGCTACACTGGAGAGCTATGAATAAAGCTTAACTTAAAAATAACATTTTAAGAACCGAAAATACTAAAATACTAGTGGCCCGTCCTCACTTCGCTTCGGGACCGTAATTCAATAATGAACCAATAGATGGCGCTGTGTCCAATTACATCGCGCAAGCGTTTCGTGTTTTCGGTTTACCTATAAGCCTTGTCGTTGTCTATAGAAGTTAAATAGTATAGATAGATATAGAATAGATTTTTAAAATCGAAAATACTGAAATATAAAGTATTACGGCCGGTTTCTACATTGATAATTTGAAGTTGAGAACTAATTAAGTACTAATTTTGAAATGTTAAGTATGACTCAACTGCAGTATTCTTATTTTCATTCAGCAATCTCTTTGCATTGCCTTACTCCCATTGAAAACACGCTGTTTTCTCTCCTCTACCTAAAGGTAATCTGGAAGAAATCGCTACAAGCGATAAGACCGCCTTATTGTTTATAGCTGTTGTTTCGCTCATATTGTATTCTATTTCTTCTGTGCAATAAAGATTAACTATCTTCTATACTATTTATAAAGAAATAACTTCAATAGACAACGACAAGGCTTATAGGTAAACCGAAAACACGAAACGCTTGCGCGATGTAATTTAGCATTAGTGCCATCTATCAGTTCATTTCTTAATTACGGTCCCGAAGCGAAGTGAGGGCGGGCCACTAGTTTTTCATATAATTGCGACAGTTCCACAACCCCCGTTTGATTCCGCACAAACTCAGTTCGTTGGATCGCGAAGGTAAAAGAATTTGAAGTCCGCATCGAACACGGATGCAAAGAGCTCTTTATAGAGTCTCTCTGATGAGTGAAGAGATCTGTGCACATCAAAGGTGCACATACGAGTATGTCCGAAAAAATCGAAACAACCCTGCTGTCTGATGTCTGTAACACAAGTGCTTAAAGGGCTATACGACTGAAACTAGCGCCGCCAACTTTACACTGATTGTGGCGAAAATACGATATTTTTTAAGAAAGAAAAACATTACAGACTTAGATAAAAGTAAATTGAATTTTTCAAGATGCAATACAATATACAAATCACGCGACAAGTAACAATAATGTCAATTATTGCTAAAAGTGGCCGTTTTCGGCAATAATTAACATTATTGTTACTTGTCGCGTGTTAGAAATATTGCATTGCATCTTGAAAAATCCAATTTACTTGGATCTAAGTCTGTAATGTTTTATTTACTTCAAAAATATCATATTTTCGCCACAATCAGTGTAAATAGGTTGGCGGCGCTAGTTTCATTCGTATAGGTAGCCCCCTTAAGCTACTTGCCCTCCGGTCCTTGGTCCGGTGGACGGGTATGCGTAACGCATTTCCCCTGGGTAAACAAAAAAAAAAAGGTTAATGCATAAGATGTTGTGAGAATTTCTTTTTTTTTCATACTTTTTTCTTGATCCGAGAATTGAACCCGGGATCCAATTGGGCGCTTAATAGAATTTTCTGGTGCACAAATATAATTTTTGAGTGCACAATTTTTTGGTTTATTTTTAAAATATAAAACTATTTGATGAACAAGTGAACTATTCAGTTGCATCACTATTCTAATGTCAAACGTGAACAATCGACATCAGCAAAGAGCTTTTGCCTTTGTCACGCGAATCGCGATGCATTCCGATTGGTAGATTTAGTCGGAAAAGCGCCATTTGTCTGGACCCGACTGAATTGAGACTTTAATTTGAGGTATTCTGAAGAGCGCACCAGATTTAGAGCGCACCAATTCTAATGTATCACGTTCATGCCATGTGGACCATACGATATTGGACTGGCCTCAAAGTCAAAGTCAAAATATCCTTTTTTTGCAAAGGTTTGCACAGCACTTACAAATCGTCATTCATTAATATTATTAATATTTAATTAATAATTAATATTCATTAATATTAATATGATTAACTATTTATTTTTCGATAATGCATAGGTAGTTTTTAATGTGGTAATTAAATATATTATGTATCTTGATCGCACTCTCGCACCAACTTTTAAGCGAATTAATTTTGCAGCGCATCAACTAGTGTTTGAGGGCACCTAATGGAGCGACGAAATCCATACCTTTGTCATGCGACATGCAATGCATTCAAATGCATTCCAATTGCAATTCGTCTGCTGAACCCGACAGGGAGATTTCGTTTTGTTTATTGAGGGTTTTGTTTATGAAAAGTTCCGAGGAAAGCTCCACTCAGCTTTTCAAAAAGCATTCTACCTGTGTGTACGCATTCATGTTTGGCGTACCAACATGAGTTTTTTATTATTTTTCGAAATTATTGTCAGCCCATTGTGTGAGGTCTGACAAAAATGGTGCCATAACTTATGAAACAAAAAAATGAGCACGTTCTTATTATTATTATTTTTATACTAGAGGCGACAAACAAGCAATCGGGTCACCTGCTGGTAAGTAATCACCGCTGCCCATGAACATCTGCGAGATCAGAGAAGTCGCTGATGCGTTGCCGGCCTTTTAAGAAGGAGTACGCTCGTTTCTTGAAGGTCCCTAAGTCATAGCCGTCAGGAAATACTGCCGCAGCTAAACTATTCCACAAGACTGAAGTTCGCAGGAGAAAATTCCTCGAAAAACGCACAGTACTAGATCGCCAACCATCAAGATCTTATGAAGTAATACACTATTGACGGTTAGTTGTGCCACGTTGTGCTATTAGAAACAGTAGCATTTAACAATTTTCAATGTCGAACAACATTTCTTCTAAGACTTTAGGAAATTCGTTAAAAACAACTTCTCATCCAAAGTTCGGTTGCGTAAGTACCTTATTCTTTTATATGGGGAGTCGAAAAAAATTACAGCGAATTTTCAAAAGCCTTACCTAGAACAAATATTATTCTGAATGGTTGGTAGAAGACATGGTTAAAGGTATTTATGTCGCAGCCCGATCGTATAATCCGCCGTTTTACATTACGCCTAGCTTATTTCCAATCGCCGCATCACAAAACGGCCCTGGTTTTGTAATGCGGAGGTTCAACTATTAGCCGGATTGAATGCGGCTAAATGAAAAACGGCCGGGTTAACCCTAACCTTATGAAGATAATTTTGTGTTTTGGCAACACTTCTCATAATAAGTTGTAGTACGATGTAGCTAAGCGTCGCCCGCCTAATCGAAGAACGTATCTCAATGACAATGCGCCTGATCGTTGAACCGCCGCATTTCAAAACGGCCCTGTGTTACAAAACAGCTAGCCCTGATGTAATTCGGCGGATTATACGATCTGGCTGCGACATTTACATATTCACAGACTTATAACCAGTACTTTTATGCTTAGCATAATCTATTTATCTTTTTTACTATATCTTCTCTATACCTAGATGAGCCCTATAACTACATAGTATGTACGTACTATTTATAAAAAGGTAATTTCAATTGACAACAACGATGCTTATTACGTAAACCGAAAAAGCGAATCTCGCGCGATTTAATTGACGCCCAGTCCCAGCACCATCTATTGGTTCTGTTTGAAACTAATCTCCCGAAACGAAGTGAGTGCGGGCTGTTACTACTACAGAATATAATATACAGTTACAAGCATATTAATCTACTCACCACAATACTGTCTAACAACCCTTTTGGGCTTTGTGAAGTAAACACCAAAGTTTCCGCTGTATCCAAACGGTTTTGCAAGCCAGCCTGACCGAAATTTAGTAAAACAAACTTAATGACAGACTGTTGGTTGGTACTAGACTAAATAGGCTGTTATATTAGAAGATGTGTGTCGACCGGAGTGATACCACTGCCTCACAGAAAACCGGCGTGAAGCAGCTCCTGTGCTGTGTTTCGCCGAGTGAGTGAGGGTACCGGAGGCCCATCGGGGGGGAAGGGGATAAAAGGTTAGCAGCGCACTTGTGACTCCACTGGTGTTGCATGTGTCCATGGGCGGCGGCAATTGCTTACCATCAAATCAATGCAATCATCAAGGTGATCCGCCTGCTCGTCTTCTACCTATAACATAAAAAAAAAAAAAAAAAAAAGATGTGGTTCACTTCTAGGAACTTTATTGAGTGAAGTGAGGGCTTATTCCCGCTGTCTACCCAGGGAGGACAGTGACACAAATGTGCTAAACGCTCCCGATGTACACCTCCTCTTGGTACTGAGAAATACTGAGAATGGGTGGACAACGGGAATGTTATAAGTATTTATTAATGTAATGATGGACAAATGGTCCACCCGGGGTCGACAAACAGAAGGTGGATGGCGGGAATAACCCTGTGTAGCATGGTTATTAGACACACATCTCGTTACTACATTATTTCTGTCTAAAATCTTATACAGACAGGGAGTATCGGCACGTATCGGTGAGTAGGTATTTACATCCTTTTACCCTCTTCTACTAGTCCTTCTGAACAACATTTTATCTACGACTTTTGAAAGTTTCAGAAACTATATAAAACGTGAAAAAATCCTTACGATATTATCTTCCCTCACCGCCGAGTTAATGGTAGAAATACGCACTTTTATATACATAACAAACTAAATCGTAAAGTAATCTTTGTAACTTTACAACTTTTAATCTTACATTTAATTCCTTCGAGGAAATCCTCTCAAAGTTATGGAAATGCTTAAAACACCATAGGTCTCCAGAGACGAATGTGGAATCCTACACCATTCTTATTTGACTTGCTAAGTCGTTTATGGGCCCTCAAAATTCGCACAAAATATTCAACCAACTGGTTTCAATTCCAGCCGTAGTTTGTTGGTCTGCCACTCAATTTAGGACTACGTAAGGACGTGACTCAGATTCCTGGGTTTGATTTCGGATCGAGCAAAATATGTTTCGGTTTTCTCGAACATAGCTCGAGCACAAAATAATTACACACAGAAGTTAGACTCAGCCTGATTTTGAATTTAGAAGAGTTCGTTGACATATGCTAGGGTTGTTGCCCGGCATGAGTACATAAGCGCGCGGCCTCTACCACAGACCTCGAAAGTTCGACAATCTTATGTCATAGGCTAGGATTAATGTGGTCGAAAAGGCGTATTTCCCCGTTAGTGCGCATGCGTGAGTACATGACACGTTTTGAGCTCTTAGTGGGCAGCCTACTTTTTGTGTGTAATTATTTTGTGGCTCGAGTTTGTGATCTCGAGTAGGCAACGCACTTGCACTCTACTGTTGTTGCAGTCGTCTATGGGTGGTGGCAAATTGCTTACCATCAGGCGATCCGTCTGCTCATCTACCGCTTATCACATACAAAAAAAATCTATCAGAATTAGGCAAGCATGGTGATTGAGCCTAATCCTATCATAGTAGCGATGTCTTGATTTCTATAATGGAGATCTTTGCCTTGCTTATCATTATATTAGGCTGACACTTTACTTTAAAAAGGACATGAGAACAGTACGAGAAGAATACTGTATGTTGTTATACCCTTTTTATTCTTGAGGTGACAAGCGAGCCAAGCATGTCATTAAAATTTGATGGTAAGTAATCTTCTCATTAATATTGGTGAGAATATACGGCTTAAAACGAATTGGATGTTACGACCTTATCGGAGTTTCCCTCTCTTTCACACGTGATATGTGTGTCCTTTGTTTGAATGTGACAGGTAGAGTCTCATTTGTGGTGTGGTGTCCAAATTAATAAATGTATTTTCTTTCTTTCTTTCTTTCATTTGTTACGGGACTCTTTATAGGCCACCAGTGACGTTGTATACGATAAAATAGATCGTTATTGTATATTTATAATGTGCCCCTTTCATGTCAGTTACGACGTACCCTTGTCAGAAATGTCAGATTGAATATTCAGATAAGGTGTTGCGCTGGAGCATCACGATTTTTTCCAATAAAAGATTTATAGAATAAAAAATAGGGGAGAGGAGAAATGATGGTATCGTAGGGTAGAAAAATCTAGATATATTTTAATTTTTAAAATCCACTCGAAGTCGTAACATTAATAAAGGAACTAACTCTCCCCATTTTGACGATATTGTGACTTACACCCATAACTTTTTAAAAAAATCTATTTATTGATATTGATATAGCAAATTCTTAACGTGTAAGTGTAACAAGTTGAAAAATGATGTAGTTATACTCACATTATAATATTAAGTTTTACTTAAGACATTTACAAACTTCGATAACTTGTGTGCTTAAAATCCAAATTTTGGTGCCGCTTAAATACTGTAGATAAAACTGTGTAGAAAATATTTTTAGGAAAAAGGTATCTATATCTTAGATCGGACTTTTTCCAACCGCCCACGCAATTCGTGGGCAGTGACCGCAAGGACATAGACACAAAAGTGTAACTTATCGTCGTAAGACCCAAAAGCCTTTTAAAAGGCATGAAACAATTGATTTTCCATTGTGTCTGCTGTCTGGGCCTTACGACGTTAAGACTCCGTTTCTAGATTTAGAACCGGGGCTAAATATAGACCCATTTTGTAAGCCCATTCAAAAACTTTACTGAAAGACACTCCCTCATACATCATATACCAACGGCGTCACATCATGATTAATTTGTTTGCCAATATGGGCTAAAACGGTCGACTGACATCGGTTGGGTCACCTATTATACCTAAAGACTCCAAAAATATAGTGAACCTGTGGCTTATTTCATTTTGGGACTTACTTTTTCTATTAGTTCCAGTCTTTGCCAAGTAGATGGCGGCGGATGTTGATAAAATCGTGCAAATGTTAAAATTTTTCGGATTACTAAGCCTCAAGATTATCCATAGAAGTAATCGCTTTATAAATTGTATAAAAAATTTGGAGAAACTGTAATTAACGTCGTAAGATCCAAAAGCCTTTGAAAATGCATAAACAATTGATTTTCTATTGTGTCTGCTGTCTGGGCCTTACGACGTTAAACAATGTGAAGTGAAAATTTATTAAATTTACTGTTATTAATAGATAAACTCGATAACTCGAATGGAATAGAATAAATAGCATAAGTCACCAATCACGCTTCTATTTCATGGGAAAATATCTTAGCACGGCGTAACTACCCTACTATTATCTAGACGGGTTTCTTGTAACAAGACAAAAAATAGCTACTAACAAAAGGGTCACTTTCTATGTCCAATAAACCCTTTTCAACCCGAGTTAGATCTAAGATTTCGATAACATTGTTTGTTTGGTCTCGGTCTTCAACGCGTCCTGACACTCTTCACGGGTGATCTGGTTCGATTGGCTTTTAGGACTACGTACGGCAAATAGGACCTTTTTTAAGTCACTTAACGCCCGGTCCGCCCTGTTGGTCTAGTGGTTAAGTACCGGGCCGTGATCTCGGGGTCCCGGGTTCGATTCCCGGGTCGAGCAAAAGTATGTTTCGGATTTTTCGAACATAGCTCGGGTTTGTGATCACCAATCCGCATTAGGCAAGCGTGGTGATTAAGCCTAATCCCATCATAGTAGCGATAACTTGATTTCTATGGTGGAGGCCTTTGCCCTGCAGTGGGACAGTATATAGGCTGATACTTTACTTTTTACGCCCGGTCGTCCGCGCCAGATTACCGCTGGCATGTTTTTTCCATGATATAGGTGGCAGAAAAACCGACGGATCACCTGATGGTAAGCGATTACCGCCGCCCATGGACACCTGCAACACCAGTGGTGTCACAAGTGCGCTGCTTACCTCTGCTCCGGTACCCTCACTCACGCAGCGAATCAGCGCAAGCACTGCCTCATGCCGGTTTTCTGTGAGACGTGGTATTCACTCCGGTTGAGCCGGACCGTTCCGTTCATGCCAAAGCGTGGCTCTCCCACTGTTAGAATGTTACATTTAAATGTTGTGGCATGACTTGTCGTACAGACAGATCTTCGTGACGAGACAGCGACTGTCGTAAAACCACGAATGATCGAGATGATTTTACCGTGGAGCCACGGTGCGGCATGAGTGGGCCGGCTCGAACGGAGGAGATACCACGGCCTCACAGAAGACCGGTGTGATGGAGCGCCTGCGCTGTGTTGTATCGGGTCAGTAGGCTCAGGAGTTTTTGTACGGTAGGCCTAATTGGCCCCACTTGTAACTACTGGTGTTGCAGGCGTCTATGGCACTGCTTACCAACATATAATCCATCTAGTCATCTGCCACCTATCTCATAAAACTCGACGTGTCCTAAGAACGAAATCGTATCTCATTTTATTTTATTTTTATTTATTTATTAAGGAATAGCAAACAACTACACATAAAATATTATTCTAAACACAAAAGTACAAGCTATTTTAACAATAATGCAGCCCACAACGCTATCCACATGATACTCACAATATTATGTAAAGTCGCGCGCTGCCTAACACTATACTCCGATCCACAACCATGCCAAGCAAACTGACAGATGATAATGACAAGTTTCTATGCATTTTGACACTTTGCATGTGTCAAATTGAGTGATAATGTATGGGGATGACACATTGATATCCGTCAGCCTACCCCACATGATTATGAATCAGAGTATAAGCCAAACAAGCTCATCATCATCATCAGCCTGTTGCAGTCCACTGCTGGATATAGGCCTCTCCAAATGCTCGCCACTTTCAACGATCTTCGGCTACTCGCATCCAGGTCCAGCCAGCAAATCGTATCTGCTATGTTTTTACTTAGCAGAACGACTTTGATCTTGGGACCCGTCTAACTCATCGTAGAGCAAGGAAGTGCCCCCTATTGATTGTTCGCCTAGGCGGAATGTTATGACAGGCCGCACGTTGATCGCCGTCCGCAAATATTAGCCGGTCCCGGCCGATTAACGAGTCCACTGTTTGCTAATTGAATGTGGCTAAAGGCGACGGCTCACTGCGTCTGATTCGATATTGTGACCACAACTCATATCGCCAGGCAGGAGCCATTCTCGGGCACTCGAAATTAGAGATTTAAAGATTTCATACATTCACCCATCACCAGCAATCCACACTCGTTCACTGCTGGACATAGGTCTCCCCTAATACACGCCACCGCTCCCGATTTTCGGCCACTCTCATCCAGCCCACACCACCAGCCTACGAATGTCATCATCCCATCTTGTCGCAGGGCGTCCAACACCACGTTTAACGAGTCGCTGTCTCCACTTCACCCATACAAATTTCTAATTCGACTTCAATGTGGAGTGCACGAAAATTGCCTACCTGTACCTTTTCAGGGTACCATACCTCTCTTTCTAGAGGCGCTTTGTGTCAAATCAAAACATTATTGTTTCTTAAAATATGATTACTTATTTTGATCTTAATAAATATTTGTATTGAAAAAAATATTTAAATTAATCTCATCATCAATCACTCAATCACTTTAATTGAAGAGTAAATTACTTGTCACTTTACTCAGAGGTGGTGAACGAGGCCCTAAATGCTTTACGCCAGTCTTCTGTGAGGCCGTGGTATCATTTTCGGTGGAACACTAATAGCACAATTTAAAAGTATCTAAAAGTGAATGCTCGGATTCGAACTACAATCCGCCTAGATAAGGAGTTTTTAAACAGATAAACTTTGGTGAAAAATTTTACCCACCCCAGCCGTGCTAACATGCGCACCGCGAGATAATTTGTCGACACTCGTACCTATTTTGTCGGCGCAAGTTGCGTCTCGCTCACCTGACTGAGCGATGAGCGGGATAGAAGGATGCGCTCTCGCGAAGGAGTGTCGACAAAATTTTGTCGCGGTGCGCATGTTAGGCCTACTGGAATCGAACCTGGGACTAGAAAAGCTGTCGTCGTTTAGTTCAACCCACCTGCTACTGCCCTGTAGATGTAGTTTTTTTTTGTCTCCAGTGTTGCCATCAAAGTTGATGCTAAGTTTATAATGCACATAAAAACTCAGGAACCAAAAACTTTATGGCTCCCTTGGAATCGAACTTGTATCCCGAAGCGGAGTCGTCGCTTTAAACTGCTGAACTAATTACTTATGCAACTAATTAACTGTTTAAACCGTGTATTAACGTTAATTAGTGGCGCCCCGCGGTTTTACCGGCGAGATGACAGAATTATTTATATATTTTGGATAATATACAATATTATATTTATTAATTGTGACCATTGTTTTATTCTGTTACTAGTGGCCCGCCCTTACTTCGTTTCGGGACAGTAGTTCCACTATCTGTCGACAGATGGCGCTGGTCATCGATTACATCGCGCTAGTGTTTCGCTTTTTCAGTCTGTATATAAGGTTATTCGATGTCCATAGAGTTTATCTCTTTATATATAGTATAGATTGATATAGGATATAGAAGATATAAACTATTTATTGTAAAGCTTCATCCAAATCCAATCAGTAGTTTTTGCGTAAAGATCAACAAACATACTTTCTTACTTGCGCCAGACTATCTCACCAAATAACCTGGTCTCAAACTAGGGCAACCCCTGTACTGTGAGTACCAGGTGACGATAAGTATCTGGGGGCGTCAACTTAGAACACCCAGACCCAAAAAAAATTAAGAAAATGTAGTTTCCTAAATTGACTTGACCGGGACTCGAACCGGACCTTTCGCGCTTCGGGCACAGCTCGTTTGCCAACTATCACATTAAAAAAATATAGAGATCAGAACGATTGTCAATCCCTTGTGTTCTACCATTTAATTAATTAAATGCGTCCAATCGCTCCCAATGGACATAGTCCTTACTTCATTGCTAAGGCCACCTGTCCACAAGGTCGCAGCGAACGTGACACGCTATAGTTATTTAACTATAAACGATCAGATAAACTCGTCGGGAAACAAATTAATTTTATCATTTGAGATTAAAGGTCACCAGCAGAGGGGATATGTGGTAGAGGGGATAGGTGGCAGACGAGTAGATGGATCACCTGATGGTTAGCGATTGCCACCGCTCATAGACACCTGCAGTAGAGTCACAAGTGAGTGAGTGTAGAGTCACAAGACAAATGTGGGAGAGCCACGCTTCGGCATGAATGGGCCGGCTCGACCGGAGTGATACCACTGCCTCACAGAAAACCGGCGTGAAGCAGCCCCTGTGCTGTGATTCGCCGAGTGAGTGAAGGTACCGGAGGCCCGCCCGGGGGGGAAGGGGATAAAATGTTGGCAGCGCACTTGTAACTCCACTGGTGTTGCAAGTGTCCATGAGCGGCGGCAATTGCTTACCATCAGGTGATCCGCCTGCTCGTCTGCTACCTATTAAATAAAAAAAGAAGTACGTTGCCAACCCCTTTTCCCCCAATTGGGTTTCCGGTACCTTCACTCACTCGACGAAATCAACGCAGGTGCTGATTTGCGCCGGTTTCTGTGAGGCCGTGGTATCAATCCGGTCGAGCCGGCCCATTTATGGTGCAGCGTTGCTCTTCCACGTTTACGAATGAGGTGTTAAAGTATGTATTATTTTTTTGCTATCAAGCCAAATGCAGTGAGAATTTGGACAACATGGCTGCCAAGAGCTGAGAGAGGAGAGAGATGCGAGTAGCAAAAAAACGATCGAAAGTGGCGAACATCAGGAGAGGCCTATAAATAAATAATTTAAATTCACACAACATCTCATACATACACCGAATTAGCAAACTGAAGTGGCAGTGGGCTGGTCACATTAGCCGCAGAACTGACAACCGTTGGAGCCATAAAGTCCTTGACTGGAGACCGCGACTCGGTAAACGTAGTGTTGGACGCCCTGCTACAAGATGGGATGACGACATTCGAAGGCTGGTTGAGCTGGATGAGAGTGGCCGAAAATCAAGAGCGGTTGCGTGCATTGGGGGAGACCTATGTCCAGCAGTAGACGAGCGTGGGTTGCTAATGATGACTGAATAAACACAAGTTCCAAGTCCATCACACGAATGTTTGTCCAGAGTGGGGATCAAATCCACGACCTTTGGCGTATGAGGCAGGGTCACTATGTCCAGCTATGTAATGGCCACAGCCTGATGATGATAATATAATATAGATAGAAGATAGATTTATTTATTAGCGTCCATTATAAACTGTTAAAAAGGTCAAAGGTTCATGACACCCAAACCCGCATCGCAGGAGTCTCTCAGACTCCCATTTACCAAATTAACACAGTAATGGGGTCTAAGAGGCTGTAATTGTCATTATTTGACGTAACCCTCCATAGATGTGGTGTGGAAGAAGTTAATTGACGCCGAAGAACTCAGTTGCGTCAATTAGGACCTTTTTACCTAATTTGTAGGCAGTCGATAGGCACTTAGGTACCTTTTTATACTAATTTAGCAGCCCGTCATCACTTCTTCTACTTTTTCTTCGTACGGGCACAGAATACTTAATAGTACAAGGTACAGAAGACCCACTTCTAAAAACCGTTTATGGAAATAAAGACTCAGACTACTATAATCTAACGTTGAAATTCCGACCGCCCAGCGTTCAATGCCTACCATTATTCATACCTAGAAGTGCGTTCTCTTTCTATCGCAAGCAACTGTCGCGCGTGCGTCGCCGCTCGTTCGTGATTTTCTACTAATTTGGCCCTCCGGAGGGGACGCCGCATGTACTTGCAAGTTCGATACCTACACGCGGAGTGGGACAGGCCTGGTACGGGCATTTCCGCAATCAGGCTGCAGGTGAGCCCATTTCGCGTGCCCAGTCGGCTGGTGTTCACTCCAACCAGCCAAGTTCTTGCAGGAAACCTGACAGCGCCCGTCATCACTTAGTTTCGACATTAGTTGAATTGTGTAGCAAAAGATGGCGCTGCGCGTTGATTGCATTGCTACTAGTCCACTCCATTTGATGCCAGTTCCAGTGGTATGTTCATGAGCTATGTCATGACGAAGAAATGCATAAGATTAGTCAAGTTGCACAAGGCAGCAGAAGCACAAAATAAAGACTCTGAGACAGAAGGCTAACTGCCCACTAAGAGCTAAAACTATGTCATGTACTCACGCATGCGCACTAATGGGCAAAAACGCCGTTTCGACCACATTAATCCTAACTTATGACATAAGATTGTAAAACTGTCGAGGTCTATGGTAGAGGCCGCGCGCTTATGTACTCATGCCGGTAAACAACCCTAGCATTATGTCGACCAACTCTTCTAAATTCAAAATCAAGGCTGAGTCAGCCTTCTGTGTCAAAGTCTTTATTTTGTGGCAGAAGGCACGAATACGTTTTTTTTTTGTACGGAAAAATATTAATTTAAAGAAAATGCGAAGTGCTTTTATCAAATAATTCCATTTTTTCTGTCGAATTTTGAATTTAGCGCGAAAACGCTTGTCACCGTCTTAGCGTCGCGTGTGACGTCACGTCTAAGTTTTCTCGAAATAAACAATACCCAAGTAAAGAATACGTAATGTGACGTTTGGGCGCTGTTTATGTGTCGACTTAGAAGTGACGTCATGCGCTTAAATTATAAAAATTAAAAGAATTAATTCACTCAACATCTCATACTTTGACCTGACTCCGTAGTAAGTAGCTTGAGCACTTGTGTATTACAAATATAATACTTAAATATATGTATATAGTACCCAGATATTGGACATCACACAATTACGATGATCAGTGTTCAAGAGATGGCGCATCATAGTTTTATTTGATAAAAATTTTCTATGTTATTAATAAAGGGATAACTTCTATAGACAACGACAAGGCTTATATGTAAACCGAAAACCCGAAACGCTTGCGCGATGTAATTGGACACAGCGCCACTATTGGTTTATTTCTGAATTACGGTCCCGAAGCGAAGTGAGGGCGGGCCACTAGTAGGGTAAGGCCGTAGTTTTTGACGCATGGATACAAACACAAAATGTCCTTTTTGGTAGTTTCTTTGTTTTATTAGAACTTATTTCGAACAGTTGAGTTCTAATTTCTTTTCTTAAATGACTAATGAAAGTAGCATCTTTTTAGGAAATATTTGCCAGTTAATTGTTTTATTTATATACTTACAAATAAAATTGTTTAAAGTTTGAAGCTTTTATGTTACTAATTTTTATGTTACCAATTTTTCACAGCTGTTTTTAAATAGTTACACTAAATGATGTTTTTTCTATGCTGGACACTCAGCTTCGAGCTGTCAACTGTGCCACAGCAACATTCGGCCATGTCGCTTTGAGATTGTAATCGATCCATTGTTTTGGGTGAATTTCGTCGTAAACTGTCAAATTTTGAGCATGGTCGATTAAAAGGAAGCAATGTAACTTATTTACCAAATATCATTATTGAAGTTGGTACATTAGTGTAGTTTTACTGGCAAAATGAGTGCTAACGAATTGCTTATAGTTTTGTCAATTTCGAACGAGTTTTGGTGTGGTGGTCTGTTTATGTTACTTTTATGATACGCTTATGTTACTTTTATGATACACTTATGTTACTTTTTGTTGGATTTATGTTACGTAACATAAAAGCAAATCAAAAAGCAGATTCCACCATAAATATTTTGACAGATATGAAAATAGCCTGTCACCTTTATTTAAACAGCTTTTATTGCTTTGTTTGGATTGGATTTGAGCAGATAAAGTACAGGCGCCATTTTTTGTCGATGACAAAGAAAAAGATGAAGGTTCTGCAAAAATAGCAGATATTGATATAAAGTCACTACGTCCAGTTTATCAAGAGGGCGTTTTTTTTACTATTCTTGTACGACGGCGATTATTTTCCTGGACAAGTTATGGCCATAACAGAGTAATCAGTTATGATAAAATCTTAAAAAAATTGGAAATGGCCCCCGAAAGAAGATATATTATATTCAATCGATATTATCCAAAAAATAAAGCCTCAAAAATTTACAGTATACGGGAAGTTTACCAGATAAAAGAAATGGCGCACTATTATGAATATGAATGTTAGCATTGATTACCTTGAAATAAATAATATTATTTTTATACTTAAGTATCGGATTTTTTATTTAACGCATTACAATCATTAAAAACAATGCTGAAGAAATAGCGATTGCGATCCATCGCCATCTCGTAGGTTTTATTATTCTTCTTGTTCATTAATTTTCTTAACATCAAATTATCAATGATAATTATAGAATATTTGTCCAGCAGTGGGTTAATTGAACTGGCTGATGCTTAATGCTTTTAAGTAGGTACATACCTACCTATGCATTTAATGTGAATGAACCTTTAACCTATGTGAACAGCCCTTAGGAATACTTTTATGTTACCTTTTAAGTTACCATGTCGGATTCTCTTTTATGTTACTTTTATGATACGCGTCAAAATTTACGGCCTTACCCAGTAAATAATATAAAGCACACTGTCTCATAATGAAAACATCGCGTATTTTTATTTCAAGCTTCAATACTAATAAAGAAATATAGTATTTAAGTGATTTTTAATCACTGTCATCATACCTATTCCCTTGCGTAACAAAGGGGTAACATTGTTCCCAAGTATGACGTCATCAGTGCTATACCTACGTAATAGTGATTACAGAGGCACGGCGCAGCCGCGACAGTCCTGTGATTTCACGGGCAATTACTTGCTTTTCCTCCTAGGGATGCCAGAGAAAAAAAAGCGAATGAGGTCACACATATCTTTAAGGCAACTAGATTCTTATTTTTATAAAATCTACTTCTATCTTCTATTATACTCTACACTATTTATAAAGAGATAACTTCAATAGACAACGACAAGGCTTATAGGTAAACCGAAAACACGAAACGCTTGCGCGATGTAATTGAACACAGCGCCATCTATTGGTTCATTTCTGAATTACGGTCCCGAAGCGAAGTGAGGGCGGGCCACTATATTTTATAAGGCAACTAGATTCTTTTTTTCAAAGATCCAACTACTCGTATTATAAGCGTGAAAGTTTGTAAGTATGGATGGATTGATGGATATTTGCTCCTCTTTCACTCAAAAACTACCGATTGGATTGGATTTTAAGGCAGACTTGCCGATCGAATCAAACAAAAATTATGTATTCAATAATTGGTAAAAACATTAACAATCTGGTTACAAACATACCTAATAAGATTCTTTACCTATTTATTAGTGAAGAAGGACAGACGAGCATGCGGCCCATCTGGTGGTAAATGGTAACCGCCGCTTATAGACAACAACAGTGCCAAGGCACAGTTATGCCGCTGCCTACTGATAAAATAAAAGATAGAAACACAATATTTAATAACACAATCCTAACTATATATATATATATATATATATATATACATATATATTATATATAGTATATATTCTAATATTATATATAATATTATAAATGCGAAGTAACTCTGTCTGTCTGTCTGTCTGTCTGGTCTGTCTGTTACTCTTTCACGCCCAAACCACTGAACGTGATTTATAATGAATTTGGTATACAGGTGATCTAGACCCCTGAGAAAGAATCATAGGGCTCACTGTTTTATTGCGGAAAAGGGGGTTGTAAGGGGTTAAAAGGGGGGGTAAAACCTTTTCCACGCGGACGAAGTCGCGGGCGGGCCGCTAGTATTAAATACATCAAACTAAGTACGAAAAAAGGCTCCACTCAGCTTGATGAAGTGCTCAAGAGAACACCTCGATGCTGGTCTTCATCTATATACATTCTATAGACAACGACAAGGCTTATAGGTAAACCGAAAACACGAAACGCTTGCGCGATGTAATTGAGCACAGCGCCATCTATTAGTTCATTTCTGAATTACGGTCTCAAAGCGAAGTGAGTGAGGGCGGGCCACTAGTCTATACTATTTATACAGAGATATCTTCTATTGACATTGACAAGGCTTACCTATAAAAACAGAAAACACGAATCACTAGCGCGATGTAATCGACGCACAGCGCCATCTATTGGTTCAGTTTGGACCTAGGGTCCCGAAACGGAGTGAAGGCGTGCCACTAGTACCTAATAAAATGTGTGCTCTTCTTCCACTTATTCACAAAAATATATTCCCTTGCGAAACAAAATTATCCGCAATTGGCTGTGATTTTGCAAGAAATTCCCAATTCTCATTGCTTGATATTTAGGGTTGGCAGAGAAAATCCGTGGAATCAGGTCAGGAATTCCTTTGCCTAAAATTGTTTTAGCTTTCGGAAAAAACCGGGGGTGTAATTTACTAAGGTCTGACGTCAGATGTCCACAGCTGTCTGAATTGATTGCTGGTATATGGAAGAGCAGTACTTTTAACACTGTAGTATTCGAACATTCTATGGTGACGGTAAAATAATTTGACCGGATTGAGTTTAGGTGGCATTGAAATCGAAGATATAATTAAAGAAATAAATCAATGCGCCAGACAATCACACCAATCAATCTGGTCTCAAACTAGAGCAAATCCTGTATAAGTACCAGGTGACGATAATTAACTGAAGACGTCAACCCAGAACACCCAGACCCAAGAAAATTTAGAAAATGTAGTTTCCGTAATTGACTTGATCGGGAAACGATCAAAAACCCGTATTATGGACGTGGGTGAGAAAGCTGCTAAGCTGAAATGGAACTGGACTGGCCACACTGTGAGAATGCAACCGTAGAGATGGACTCAGATTGTCACGAAATGGCAGTCTGTGGACGGTCGCCGTCAAAGAGGTAGGCCTAAATAGAGATGACGTGACGATCTGGACCAACACTTCGATAACGGGCAAAAGCTGGCAAAAAATAGGGAGCAGTGGAGGCTACTAGGGTAAATTTTTGTCCAGCAGTGGAACAATCAAGTTTTTGTCCAGCAGTCAAACAAGTTAACTGTGGGAGAGCCACGCTTCGGCATGAATGGGCCGGCTCCACCGGAGTGATACCACTGCCTTTCAGAAAATCGGCGTGAAGCAGCCCCTGTGCTGTGTTTCGCCGAGTGAGTGAGGGTACCGGAGGCCCACCCGGGGGGAAAGGGGATAAAAAGTAGGCAGCGCACTTGTAACTCCACTGGTGTTGCAAGTGTCCATGAGCGGCGGCAATTGCTTACCATCAGGTGATCCGCCTGCTCGTCTGCTACCTATCACATAAAAAAAAATCATCATCATCAGCAACCGACACTCGTCCACAGCTGTACATAGGTCTCCCCTAATGCACGCCACCGTTTTCGGCCACTCCCATCCAGCCCACACTAGCTAGCCTTCGAATGTCATCATCCCATCTTGTCGCAGGGCGTCCAACACTACGCTTAAGTCACGGTCTCCACTCAAGGACTTTAGGTGGAACAATACGTGCTATTTATTATTATGCAACAGATGACAACCCTACATAGAAAGTGCAGCTATTTAACCGGCGTGAGATGCACGTGTGCTGACCGTAAGTAATGACGGCAGACGCTGGTGGCATTCGCTGGCAATTGCCAGATAAACCTAATTGGACGTAAACGGAACTAGCACAAAATTATAATAGTAAGACTTGCTACATTTGGATCCGGGACTTTGAAATGATGACGGATTTCAGGTTGGTGGAAATATGAACGGATGTCAATTTCGGAGTTGCATACCTATTTTTTTTTTATGTGATAGTTAGCAGACGAGCAGGCGGATCACCTGATGGTAAGCAATTGCCGCCGCTCATGGACACTTGCAACACAAGTTGGAGTTACAAGTACGCTGCCAACCTTTTATCCCCATCCCCCCGGGTTTGGTAGTGACCCTGCCTCATACGCTAAAGGTCGTGAGTTCGATCCCCACCCTCGACATACATTCGTGTGATAAACACTTGTGTTTCTTCGGTGTCTGGGTGTATAGGTATCTATTTAAGTATTATCAATGAAGGTGATGTTGTAAGAATTTATTTATATTTTACATGCCAAGTTAAGCGGTTAAATAGACGTATAATATTGTTACCATGCCACCTTATGTACCCTGTTTTTGTTAAATAAATTATCATTATCATTCATACGTATAGTTAAAAACATTTTAATATCACAAACTCCAAAGCTAACACCTGTTTGTAGTACGACAGCAGATTCCAAACGTAATAAAGAAAGCAATAATGTTATTCCATATTTTTCTCTCCACTCTCAATAATGTTTTCCGCTGGAACTGCATAGAATATAAAGCGGCTTACGTCCAACATCCGGCTATCGGTAGATAACATCAAAGGCGCCGCAGGATAACCGGTTAAATCCGGTAAACATAAACCGGTTGTAGAAAAGTATATTAAAATGTGCAATATTGGTCAATACCAAATAGAGGGCGTTGTATATTTATTTATCTACTAACGGCCGCCCGCGACTTCGTCCGCGTGGAAAAGTAACTTTTTACCCCCCTTTCAAACCCCCTTTTCGCAATAAAAAGTAGCCTATGTCCTTTCTCAGGGTCTAGATCATCTGTATACCAAATTTCATTTAAATCCGTTGAGTAGTTTTGGCGTGAAAGAGTAACAGACAAACAGACAGACAGAGTTACTTTCGCATTTATAATATTATATAGTATATAATTATAGTAATTAAAGTAATAGTATGGATGGTAAGCGATTGCCGCCGCCCGCCCATCTGCAACACCAGTGGAGTCACAACACAAGTGCGCTGCCAACCTCTATCCCCTTTTCCTCTATTGGGCCTCCGGTAGCCTCACTCCTTCGATGGAACACAGTGCAGGCAGTAGCTGCTTCACGCCAGCCTTCTGTGAGGCCATGGTATCACATCTATTCATGGATGGACATGGTCATAATTTTATTACTTCAGGGAAAATAAGAAAAAGGGGCGGCTCAAAGGTTGGCAGCAACTGACTCTACTGGTATTGTAATATCTATGTGTGCCGGAAATCGCTTACCATTAGGTGACTGGTCTATTCATCTGCCACCTAAAACATAATGAGGGATAAAACGTTTTTTAATCCCATTTAACACGCTTATACTCTAAATCTCTAAAGTACTATTTAAATACCCGATCACGTACCGAGTACTAAAACAAACCGCACGGGAGTGAGCACAGCCAAGATCGTATGCAAATTAATCTAGATTAGCATTTGAGTTCCGTTTAAATATGTAAAGTAAAAACTTTACATCTGACCTGCTTTTAATCGGTTAGAAGTGTGTGGAGCTAGGAAGTTACCAAATTGCGATGGTTTAAATTTATATTATCATTGCTACTAAATCCTGTTCTGTAAATTCAGCAGACATATCTGAGTGGGCAAGATGCCCAAGAAAATAATCATAGGTATATAAGTAAAGTAAAGTATCAGCCTGTATGTATCCAACTGCAGGGCAAAGGCCTCCATCATAAAAATCATTAAAAGCTTAATTATCGAGGATCACAAATATACCACTTTTTTTTAGCCTATACTGTCCCACTGCTGGGCAAAGGTCTCCCCCAAATCCCTCCATCGATCTCTATCCAACGCCATTTGTGGCCAATCGCGGGCAAAGCCGTTGAGGTCATCAGCCCATCGTATTTTGGCCTATGCCGCTGTCGACGTCCAGCGGGTTGCCATCGGGTGGAATACTTAAATACATTATATAACACCCAGACACTGAACAAACAAATGTGTTCATCACACGAATATTTTTCCAGGGTGGGGATCAAACCCACGATCTTAGGCGTTTGAGGGGTCACTACCAAATGTGCCACCTTTGTTCGTATCAAAAAACCTAACGCGGATAGCAAGTGAAAATAATGCTTAAAGCTATTTCCTTAAAATATATTTCAGATTAAGAACTTTCTTCCCGTCGGTTACCAATCATTAGATTAGTAAACCGTGAGGTATTCTCGGTTGCTTGTTAAAGAGCCACGCTTTGGCGTGAAGGGGCAGCTCGACGGGAGTGATACCACGGCCTCACAGAAGACAGTCGCTACTACAGCGCCCGCGCTGTGTTTTGTCAAGTGAGTGAGGGTACTGTACTGGAGGCCGGATTGAAGGGAAAGGGGTTAAAGGTTGGCAGAGCACTTGTGACTGTAGAGTTACAAATGCGCTGCCAACCTTTAACCCCTAACTCCAGTAGTGGTTTGTAGGTGTCTATGGGCGACAGCTATTGCTTACCATCAGATGATCCATCTGCTCGTCTGCCACATAAAAAGGTGATAGAAAAAAATCGTTCAACAATATAAATGAAACCAAAATAAAGTAACTCGATGTGTCCCACGAGACCGACGTCAGCTGCAAGCTTCGATCAAATCGTCGGTCGTAAAGAACCTATCGATTTGATGCTCTCATTTAAATATTTACTGTGCTCCGACTTGGCACGAGATATAGGCACGGTAGCGCATACAGCCGTGTTCAAAATAAAAAGTTGCCAATTTTTCGTGTGACTGCCTAAGCTAAGTTGAAGTTGAATACCGTCAGCGATAGTAACAATTTGCAATGTCTTTTGTAATAAAAATAAATATCTAATTTATTACAGCTTGTCTAATTTATCAACAAACAAATAAAAAAAAAATCCATACAATCTTGCGTGTAATGTCACTCACCCGCCGTCATTTGTATAAAATGTTTTTGGTTGTCCCAAAAATCGTGTTTTCAAAGTTGTGTTATCTGAGTCTTGAGTCTGTGAATGTAAGTTTTTTTTATTAAAGTAGCTCTACTTTAATAAAAAAAAAAGTTGTGATATTGCAGTTATTTTTTATAATAAGAATCGAGTAATTCTTTCAACAATCCATACTGATATTATAAATGGGAAAGTGTGTCTGTCTGTATGTTTGTCTTTCTTTCACGGCAAAACGATGATGGTCGAGGATTGACGTGATTTTTAAGTTTAGATAGTTGAAAGGATGAAGCGTAACATAGGCTATTTTTTGCTACTTACTAACCACCCCGCCCCGTTGGTCTAGTGGTTTAAGTACCGGGCCGTGATCTCGGGGTCCCGGGTTCGATTCACGGGTCGAGCAAAAGTATGTTACAAATTTTTCGAATATAGCTCGGGTTTGTGATCACCAATCCGCATGGTGGTGATAACTCGATTTCTATGATGGAGGCCTTTGCCTTGCAGTGGGACAGTATATAGGCTGATACGTTACTTTTTTTTTTACTAACCACCCATGTAAAGCTAGTGTTATTATAATTTAGATATTTTTTGATTACAAACTTATATTTTATAGGTTGGAGTACGGTATTAGCCGACAAAATAGTTTTCAACTGCAGTTGCGTGAGCTAAGGTATTACCACCCCGCTGTGTGTGCAGGGCGTTATCGTTTAGAGCCCTGGTACCACAAAATAATTACAACACAGAAAGTATGCTGCCCAATAGAGCTAAAAACGTGTCATGTACTCACGCATGCGCACTAACGGGGAAATACGCAGTTTCGACCATATTAATCCTAGCCTATGACATAAGATTGTCGAACGTCGAGGTCTGTGGTAGGGGCCGCGCGCTTATGTACTCATGCCGAGCAACAACCCTAGCATATGTCAACAAGACTTCTAATTCAAAATCAGGTCAAAGTCTAACTTCTGTGTTTAATTAGTTTGTGCTGGTACCTGAAATTTTTATCAACCGCACTTATTTATTGGTGCAAAAGATGCTATTAAGATAGAAGCGATAAGAACTGGTATGGTTTTATAAAATTGGGCTGACAAGGTTGAGTAATGGTATTAGTAAAAGCGAAAACCACTTTTAAATAAAGTAAAAGAACTGTGTAATGTAAAACCCAATACAATTACTATAATTTAAGTATATTAAGGTCAAAGTGATAATTAGAAAACTGTGTGTATGTACAATTTTAAGATAAAAATATTGTTTTCCAAAATTGATTTGTAGTGTCCTATAATTAAGACAGTGTTAAGGTCTTGGTGTAGGTATGTGTTTACTAGCTATTGCACGCGGCTTCGCTCTTTAAACCAAAACGGTTATTTTTCAACTTAGTATTTTTTTTATGTGATTGGTAGCAGACGAGCAGGTGGATCACCTGACGGTAAGCAATTGCCGCTGTCCATGAACACATGCAACAAGTGCGCTGCTAACCTTTTATCCCCTTCGCCCCGATGGGTCTCCGGTACCTACCCTCACTCGGCGATACACAGCACAGGAGCTGCTTCACGCCGGTTTTCTGTGATATCACTCCGGTCGAGCCGGCCCATTCATGCCGAATTGCCGAAGCATGGCTCTCCCACAATTAGTATGCGATTTTATTATAAAAAAAAGTTGTCAAATTCATTGTTTAAGCCGCTAAACTAAAACAAACACTTGTTGACAGCCTACAAATCATTCGGTCTCAAGCAAATTGGGCGAAATGCTTATCTCCCCCTTGTAGTACGCCGCTTTAGATAAACGTCACTAAATGACTCGGAAGCACACTCAATGACGTCACTTCCTTGTTGTGGAACCTTTTTTAACCCCGGGAAAACGAGAAGTTATAAGTTTGACTTGTCTGGCTGTGGCATCGTAGCTCTCGAATGTATGTCGTTTACTATCAGTTGATCCGTCTGCTCGTTTGCCACCTATCATATCTATATCTTCTATACTATTTATAAAGAGATAACTTCTATAGACAACGACAAGGCTTATAGGTAAACCGAAAACACGAAACGCTTGCGCGATGTAACTGAGCACAGCGCCATCTATTGGTTCATTTCTGAATTACGGTCCCGAAGCGAAGTGAGGGCGGGTCACTAGTATTATAATAAAAAAAATATGTCGCGATTTTTGTTGTATTGTATTATGATGAAGAAAGATAGGAGAAAGAAAATACATTTATTTTTTGAGTTGAAATTGTCTATTTTTTAGGGTTCCGTGGCCAAATGGCATAAAACGGAACCCCTATAATATTCTTCATATTCTAAACTAAATAGTTTACTTGAGAGAGACTTCCAAAGTGGAAAGACATTGTGTGTTCTCCCCCTCACTACTTCTAAAATAGGAAAATGATGATAATACTAAAAAATATACCTAACTCTAACTTTAATTACCTACCCTAGTAGCCTACATACAAATAGGGTATTTGACAAGTTTTTTATGTGTTTAATCGAAAGACCCCTCTATTTAAGAAACATTGTTGAAAGAATTATTTGATTCTAATTTGAATTACCTGAGATATCACAACTTTAAGAGCACATATTTTACGCAGGCCCAAAAACGCTCTATACAAATGGCTACTAGCGAGTGACGTCACACGCAAGTATCTTGTATGCGCGTCTAGTAAATTTTGTTTGGTAGCTATATCAAATGTTTCGTTTATGTACGTGCATGGTTTTATAATAAAAGTTTGTGTTTAATGTATGGGTAGTTCAATGATATACCTAATAATTAATTTTTATAATATTATAAACTTTAAAAATGGACTTGCCCATAAACTTTGAATGCTCACAAAACCAGCTAGACGTTATATTTTTAACTGAAAATTTAGGCTATTGTTTTTTATTTACCAATATTTTAGTAAAGTATCAATATTTTTTACTATATATCGAGATTAGTCAAATACCCTCTTGGTCTGTTTTTGTGTTAGTACTTATGACTCGCATATGTCTTGTTTTTAGACTTTTTAAGAATTTTGATTGATGATTTTGTTAGTAGGTTTTTGGCTAACGGCCATTCATTTCCAATACCCAAGGACGTCTAGATATTTTTCCACTCTAATCGATGTTTTGAGATGATTGATGACAAATTTGGTTTTATATAATACTAGTGGCCTGCTCTCACTTCGTTTCAGGATAGTTTTTTTTTAATGTGATAGGTAGCAAACGAGCAGGCGGATCACCTGATGGTAAGCAATTGCCGCCGCCCATGAACACTTGCAACACCAGTGGAGTTACACGTGCGCTGCCAACCTTTAATCCCCTTCCCCTCCCCGGGTGGGCCTCCGATACTCTCACTCACTCGGCGAAACACAGCACAGGGGCTGCTTCAAGCCGGTTTTCTGTGAGGCAGTGGTCTCATTCCGGTCGAGCCGGCCCATTCATGCCAAAGCGTGGCTCTCCCACAAGTAGTTCCACTGTCTACCAATAGATGGCGCTGGACGTTGATTGTATCGCGCAAGTGTTACGTGTTTTCAGTTTACCTATAAGCCCTGGCGTGGAATATGAGATCAACATCTTTATAAATAGTATAGAATAGAATAAAAGAAGAAGTAGAAGATAGATAGATAAAAATGTAAAAAACACAATCAAAATATCAAACTTGGCCCCCTTTTTCAGTTGACAAACTTCACGCCCTAGTTTTCAACTAGACGCCAGTTGGGAATATCTAGGCTTTCGCGACAAAACATATTAAATTCAGACCACATTTGTATTTCAGGCCCAAACAACTAAAATAGGATTATATTTCCTACCACAAATTCTATTGAATTCCTAGTATCATGGCATATTTGTGTACTCAGACATTGAAATCGAATCTGTTGTTAGTACAACAGCTACAGTTAGTAGTACTAATACCTACTAATGGCATTATAGCATCATCACACACACAGTATATAATATTGTCACTGTTAAATAATCCGAATCGTAAGTAATCAATTTTCTAGGTAGTTCTACAGTAAAATCTATCTTCTTCTATACTATTGAAAAAGTGAATTCTGAATCTTATACAAACCGAAAAAAGCGAAACATTAGCGTGATGCAATCAACACTCAGCGCCATCTATTGGTAATGGTATGGAACGGTCCTATCTACTTCTAACGTCCTATGTAATAAATAAAAAGATCTATTTAATTATCAAAATATCGGAAACTCAATAAACGATTATGACAAAGTTCTATTTTTGTTGCAGGTAAATTGTCAACCATCATAACAAAACATCTTAGTTGCCCTCGAGTTGCTCTTGTAAAAGGTAAGAAAACTAAAAGTTTTATTTTAAAACGAAACTACACGCGAATATATTTCAATATATGTACATACATTAGCTTACTGTCACACGCGGACTGGAGGCGCACGGCGTCGTCTGCTACGCCCGGCTTTTTTTTTATGTGATAGGTAGCAAACGAGCAGGCGGATCACCTGATGGTAAGCTTGTGCATCTTCGGATACCCTCTCATTTCGATAGTACCTAGTCCCGATTATAATAAGTATTAGCACAGAATACTTAATAGTAGTTTCATTTTCAACAAGTTTCAACAACTTGCCTATGCAAAATGCCGCATGTTCTTACAAACCTGTGGCTGTAGGTATAAAATACTAGCGGCCGCCCGCGACTTCGTCCGCGTGGAAAAGTAACTATTTACCCCCCTTTCAACCCCATACAACCCCCTTTTCGCAATAAAAAGTAGCCTATGTCCTTTCTCAGGGTCTAGATTATCTGTATACCAAATTTCATTTAAATCCGTTGAGTAGTTTGGCGTGAAAGAGTAGCAGACAGACAGACAGAGTTACTTTCGCATTTATAATATTAGTATGGATGCTCATAGTATTATGCCAAATCCTAATATATTCGGAACGTGTCTTTTAGAAACCTTGCAATATTTTGTCGTAGTACTAGAATAATAAGTGCGATTTAAAGACAAAATACTATACACTTTATAACAGCATTGTGAGAGGAGAATGCCCGAGAGTTTAAGCGGTTAACCACGCTAATTTCAGGGCGGAGACCCTTTTTGTCCTTTTCAGGAGGTAAATCTATCTTCTTCTATACTATTTATAAAGAGATAACTTCTAGAAACAACGGCAAGGCTTATAGATAAACCGAAAACACGAAACACAAGCGCGTTATTGTCGATGCCCAGCGCCATCTATTGGTTTGGTTTGTAACTACTGTCCCGAAGCGAAGTGAGGCGAGCCTCTAGTCTATACCTAATGAAGAGGTTAATCTCATATTCCACGCCAGGGCTTATAGGTAAACCGAAAACACGAAACACTTGCGTGATACAATCAACTCCCAGCGCCATCTATTGGTAGACAGTGGAACTACTGTCCCGAAACGAACCGAGGGCGGGCCACTATATTATATAAAAATATACATTCAAACAACATCGCCCTATTGGTCAAGTTGACCATGATCTTATGGTCCCGGGTTGAGTAAAAGTATATTTCGAATTTTTCGAACATAGCTCGGGTTTGTGATCACCAATCCGCATGGCAAGCATGGTGATTAAGCCCATCCCATCAGCGATGACTTGATTTCTATGATGGAGGCTTTTGCTCTGCAGTGGAAAAGTATACAGGGTGTATCTGTGAACATTTACATCCCTTTAACCACGTGTTCTATCAACCATGCATTCTGAACAACATTTGTTCAACAACTTTTCAAAATTCATCAAAAATTTTTTCAACTCCCCATACAAAATTACCAAGTCACGTGACCGACTTTGTATGGAAATATGAATATTTTTTATGCGAATTACCAAAAGTCATAGAACTTAAAGTTGTTCAGAATGGTCGGTAGAAAACGTGGTTAAAGAGATGAAAATGTTCACAGTTACATCCTGTATGGGCACAGAATACTTAATAGTACATGTACAGAAAGCCCGCTCCTAAAAACCGTATATGGAAATGAAGACTCAGGCTACCATAACATAACGTTGAAATTCCGACCGCCCAGCGTTCAATGCCTTCTATTGTTCATACCTAGAAGTGCGTTCTCTTTCTATCGCAAGCAACTGTCGCGCGTGCGTCGCCGCTCGTTCGTGATTTTCTACTAATTTGGCCCTCCGGAGGGGACGCCGCATGTACTTGCAAGTTCGATACCTACACGCGGAGTGGGACAGGCCTGGTATAGGCTAAAAATACGTTTTTTTTCCAATTTGTCTTATTCTAGAACATTGCAGTCCCCACCAGTTGAACCACCTCCCACGTTTCTAAACCTACCCACAACTGAATCATAGACAACATAAAGACGTGGTTCCCACGCGAATGTACCGATGAACTTTCAGTAGCAAGAGTCAAAGCTTGTTTACATAATGTAGCGAAATTGTCGCCCATTTGCAACCAAGTCACGAGCGCAGGTGACTGCAGTTTGAGCCAAATTGCGGTGCGGGGAGCACGGTAGAGAAGGGCCAAGTACGCATCTGCCCAATATAATAAAATAATAATAAATTCACACAACATCTCACACATTGACCTGATTCCGTATTAAGTAGCTTAATAGGCTATATTACAGATATCAGACAACAGAAGAAACACAAATATGATACTTAAATACTTTCATATAATTACACCCAGACTCTGAACAAACACAAGTGTTCATCATACGAATTGGGATCGAACCCACGACCTTTGGCGTATCAGACAGTAAATGCACCACCCGGCCTGTCAAATTTGAAATTTCGACACACTAACTATACTCTGATTCATAATCATGTAATATAAACTGACAGTTGGCGGGTTGCCGCGTTATCGTAATACAAAAATAGTGTCGGTCGTGAGTAATCGAAAAGTTCAATTGCGATTCAATTATTTATCATTTTCTTTTCATGATATGAGTATTGAAAATTACATTTGGAGGCTGATTGATGTCCAAACTTCTAACTAAATGTACAAAGTGTGTTAAAATGTATGCTATGAGCTGTCAGATTAACTCATTTAAATAAAAAACAATTTATAGATTTTTACTCTTTATTGTTGTCTTCATGTTCATTCAAACCAGCTCTATGCATTACGTATAAAATATCGCTGTACTTTATGTAGGTAATGTTTTTTATATTAACTATCGTCGTACCTAAATCAATGAAAGTAATTTAAGGTTATGAGTAGGTAATCTTAACATCTAAAATGTTCAATAATAAATTCAATTGTTCGCCCACAATTCAATTATAACAGCACTAGTGCACTTAGGAGGCAACATTAAAAAAAATAAAGGTCGATGGTAGCTGTCAGTTTATATTACATTATGAATCAGAGTATAATACTAACAGAATCCCCCCCCTCCCCCCCTCCCATCCCTCTTACCTCCATTTTTTTTTGTTAAAGCAACCTTTGCAATTTATTTTTAAGTAAATACAATGCACGCCCCAATGGTCTAGTGGTTTAAGTATCGGGCTGTGCTCACGGAGTTCAGGGTTCAACACCCGGGTCGGGCAAAAAGTAAGTACGTTCCGATTTTTTGAACATAGCTCGGGTTTGTCCAACCAATCACCAATCTGCATAAGCAAGCGTGGATAAAGCCTAATCCCATCATAGTAGCGATGACTAGATTTCTATGATGGAGGCTTTTGCCCAGCAGTTGGACAGTATATAGGCTTACTAACTTTAATTTTACTAACACCTACACTACTAACACCTTCATTGATCGTGGTAAAAAGCTTGTTGAAAAACACTGACAAACTTTTATCCAAAAATAAGTTCCTTTGAAACGGAACCTTTAAAAAAGCTTCAATTACAGTCATTAAGCCATCAGCTCCAGGACATAGTTATTTATAAAATATAGGTCCAAAACTCTAACGACCGAGATTAAAAATCCATTACAACGAAGAGACCAAAAAATTACGGTATTAAATTTATCTTTATTCGGCCCGCACCTTCTAATATTAAAAAAAGCCTAACATTTTGAGCTACTAATTAATATTAAAAACGAATCGTGGCGCCATCTGGCGATTGAATTACGCATCGATTAACTCCAAAAGTTCTGACGTACCTTCAGGGGTCGATTCTCAAGCGATCGTAATAAATTCAGATTTGATAATGTCGGAAAAATTGAGAGGGATTTTAAATGAGGGGGCAATTCTGGCGCATTTACTAGTCTTTATGTTATGGGTAGCAGACGAACAGACTGATCACCTGATGGTAAAAATTGCAGCCGCCCATCAACACCCACAATACCAGTGACTCATAATCTCTCTGCCCTGTCCTCAGATTACCAAAAAAAGTCGCCAAAAAGCATATTTCGAATTTTTCGAACATAGCTCGGGTTTATAACATCCGCATTAGGCAAGCAAGATTAATAAAACACGCGAGAAGTTACAAAAATGTTAATTATTGCTAAAAACGGCAACTTTAAGCAATATTTGACAATATAGTTACTTGTCGCGTGTTAGAAATGTTATATTGCATCTTGAAAAATCCAATTTACTTGGATCTAAGTCTGTAATGTTTTGCTTTCTTAAAAAAATATTGTATTTTTGCAACAATCAGTGTAAATAGGTTTGCGGCGCTAGTTTCATTCGTGTAGCCCCTTAAGCTTTATCTTGAGGAATACCAGTGACTGTCAACCTTTTAATCCCTTCCCTCCATTTGGACCTCCGGAATCCTAGTTTTACAATTGCTTACAATCAGGTCATCCACCTGCTTGTTTACACACCACATAAAAAAAAAGTCGGACGTGGTTAGGTCATTTTCTATGGGGAGGCGAACCAATTTTCGACGAATTTTCAAAAGCTGTAGAACAAATGAATGTTGTCCAGAATGGTTGGTAGAACACGTGGTTAGAGATGTAAATGTTCACAGATACACCCTATATAAGATAATAGAATATTTTTATTTACGTGAATAATGGTACCTATTTACACACTTATGTTCTATATTCTATACTATCTATAAAGAGATAACCTCTATAGACAACGACAAGGCTTATAGGTAAACCGAAAACACGAAACGCTTGCGCGATGTAATTGGTCACAGCGCCATCTATTGGTTCGTTTTTTAATTACGGTCCCGAAGCGAAGTGAGGGCGGGCCACTAGTTTGGTACATAATTTAGTTGGTGGGTGGAATAATTTGGGTCATCACTTTAATAATACATCAACTGACTGCGAATCAGTCCTTGGCTTCTGTAATGGACCGTTTGGTTACAAATCTAATTATCTGTGTAATACAGTGGAATTTGGAGAATACAAACTGTAGCCTGAATGTAAAATATTAGGTAAAACTGAAAATCTTGTTAAGGTTTTCACGTTCAAATTAATCTTGTTTCAAATTATCTTTAGAGATAGGAGGTAATTAGATTACGTAGGTAGGTACTAGTGTTTTGATAGGAAAATTAATACTAAGAGTACATCTATATTCAGTGTTTCTATGTGAAATCAAATGAGAAACGAAGAGATTCGCAAATGAAAATAACTGACGAAAATATCAGTGAACATACATAAAAAAAAATTATACACAGAGACGAATTGAGAACCTCCTCCTTTTTTTGAAGTCGGTTAAAAATGTTGACGATTTATACCTACTCTTGTCAATAAAGTGACATTTATTCTTTAGCAACTATTACGCAGTTCCATAGTATTATAACCAATAGGGCTACCATACTATATGACGTAAGCGGCAGTGGCGCCTCAATTAATTTCATGACTTTCTTGATGCATTATATGCTTGACCATATTATTATATCGTAGCAACAGAAAGCCAGCTGCCAAAATCGCGTGATACACAGGTTACGCAGATGACAATAACCTCAGTATGCTTTTATCCCATGTTTACATATGGCTTAGAACAATAATTAGTCTAAGGTCTATACATATAATACCCTGGTAGTAAGGTCTATACAGGTGAACATTTACATCCCTCTATCCACGTGTTCTATCAACCATTCTGAACAACATTTGTTTCTATGACTTTTGAAAACTGCATAAAAAAAATTTCATCTTTCCATTCAAAGTCGGTCACATGACTTGGTCATTTTGTATGGAAAGTCGAAAAAATTTTCGAAGAATTTGGAAAATTTGTTGATCAAATGTTGTTCAGAATGGTTGATAGAACACGTGGTTAAAGGGATGTAAATGTTCACAGATACACCCTGTATATGCCAATGCCCATGCATTACCCACCAGGTGGACCGATCTAGTGAAGGTCGCGGGAGTCCCTTGGATGCGGGTGGCACAGAACCGATCTGTGTAGAGAACGTTGGGAGAGGCCTTTGTCCAGCTGTGGACGTCTATTAGCTGAAATGATGATAATGATGGGTATAAGAGAGGGGTCAGACTATACAAAATATGAGGGATTTCACACGCTTTGCAGCTTGGGCTTTTTAGATGCAACCGAGAATAATATTAGAAGATGAATAAATAAATGAATCAGCATGTTGAAGTGGAAATGGGCTGGCCATATCTGTCGAAGAACTGACAACCGTTGGGGTAGAAAAGTTCTTGAGTGAAGACCACGACTCGGAAAGCGTAGTGTGGGACGGCCTCCGGCTAGATGGAGTGACGATCTGCGAAAGGCTGTCGGTATAGAGTGGATGTGTTTAGCCGAAGACAGGGTGAAATGACGAACATTGGGGGAGGCCTATGTCCAGCAGTGGACTGAGATAGGCTGATGATGATGATGATGAAATAAATGAACGGATATATATACTTTTTATAGCACACAAAACAGATGATAAACAATGAAAAAAAAAACATAATTTGGAAACTTTAGTGTGTCCGCACTTTATGATTTACTTAAAATCATAATCGCATTAATCTTGTTCTAATGTTAGGTATGTCCTTAGATTAAAATTTTAGAGCTTACTTTAAAATAGTAGGAGATTTATTTCATCATTATTTCTGCTAACATCGACGTTATTGTATTCTACAATAGTAAGTGAATGTTAGCCCTCTTGTCTGAACATGGTCTAATTGTAGATCTATTCTTTTCAGGTAGGTACGACAGGATATCCAGTGAAACAATTTATGTTCTGATAGTCAGTATAATGACATCTCATTATTTAGTACATTTCACATACTCTGTATCTTCCACTAATCACAAACCTATAACACTTCATAACAACATAATAAACACTATTTAAACATTATTTAATACCTAAGAAATGGGAACGCGTTCAACACTCCTCATTACGAGAGCAATCACACCGAGTAATGGCGGGCCTTTTCATGACAGATGACATTTTACTTTTTTATTTTTGACAGACGCGTTCCGTTTCCCGAGATAAGGTAACAGACGGCCATTCCTGTCGAAAGGAATGTCCTCATTCCTATAAAATCCGTTCGGCCATTCGTTTACTGTGTATGCCCTCACGCACAGCTACTGGCACCTCAAATACATCACATACACACATACTACATGAAGTAAGATAAGATGAGAAAGAAAATCTAAACATTTGGTAACAGGAACTGCACAAGCGACTTATACTTACCTATTTGTAATTATGTCATGACAGTAAGTAATATGTTAAGACATTTATTACAGTTACTTTACTTACATCTATTAGTATTTAATATTTGTTTCAGTTTACAGACAAGTTAGTAAATTTTTATTTGTAATTTCGGATTGTTTTTATAATAATCATTTTGCTCTATCAATTGTAATTTAGCACACCTTTATTTGTTTTTCAGACCTATAATGTTATTGTTTTTCATGGTTCTGTAAACAAAAGGCAAAACGGTATCCCAATATTAAGATTATTTTCGTTCTACCTTTTTTGTAATAGGTAGCACACGAACAAACCTACTTATTTACGTTACGGAATGCTTACTCATAATATTATTATTTTAAATCAATAAAATGAAACCAACATTTTACGTGTAAACCATATATTTAAAGAACTAAAACAAAATGTCTTTCTTAACTTATAAGTAGCGATACGTTAATGGTAATATAATACTAGCTTCTGCCCGCGACTTTATGCTATTTAATTAATTATTATTTTTTAAATACTAAATGTGCTGATAATTTCTAGACAGTGTCCAACCGATATTGGACACGCCTTACAGGTTGTCTGGCGTATTTATTTATTTGTATGGCTACCAGGTCAGTACATGCCGTGCCTGTC
>CM026296.1:8717684-8910526 GCA_014851415.1 Cnaphalocrocis medinalis | reverse complement strand
AAAAGTTGAAAACTGTGGGAGAGCCACGCTTCGGCATGAATGCGGATGGCCATTCAAATGGAGGCGACCATAGAGAAGTAATAAAGGTTGTTCGTTTTTTTTTTCAAAGGGAATAGAGGGAATTTATTATAACAAAGTGGGGACCCGGAACGAGTGACGTTTGATCGATTTTGCCTTTCCTACTGAATATGTAACGGTTGAGGTAGAGTTGTCCAAATGCAAGACTTATTTAGTGTCAAGATTGTCTTGTTTTAGGTTCAAAGGGAGATTTCGAGACCAGAGGACGGGTCTCGAGATCACGTTCCCGCTGGTAGAATGACATTATGTCTATTTTATTTTCTGTTTATTTTATACTAGTGGCAAATAAATGTAAGTAATAAATACAATCTCACGACCTGACTCCGTGCTAACTTAAGCACTTGTGTTGTAGATATCAGACAATAGAGGAAACACAAATATAACACTTAAATACATATATTACACTCAGACTTATTTTAATTATTAAAACGGGAATTAACGCGACGTTTATTTTTACTGCTTGACGTTTCGGGTCGGCTACGTTGCAGCAGCCGTGCTGCCGTGTTACGCACAACTCTGCTATCTCAAAAAACATAGTTTTGAGAAAAATGGCTTTGAAGTTTTAAACAAACATTTACTTGTAGCGTATTAAGGAAACATGCTATATAATTGAAACTGACAGATTAGGTGCGTAAATGCTTCTAGAACATATTGACATATAATTTTTTTTTTATATCTATAAAACTTAATTTTTAAATTGAGATAAACGAGTTTCGCATAACCAGTACTTCATACAATGTGGTTACGCGTCGTGTGATAACTTAAGTTAGAAGAGTTGGGTGCAACCAAAACACACGATGCAGGGAAAGCCTATCTATGTTATCTACTTAGTTGTATTAGATGCGTTTGACTAAAAGGCCCTGTTTTCTGACTAGTGGTTAACCAATTGTCAAAAAACCTTAACAAATTGTTAAATATCGCTGAATTGTATTTTTTGACCAATAGTTAGCTGAACTAATAAAGCGATTGCTAATCAACGAAAGAGGCCCTGGCGAACCACCCGCACTGGTCCAGCGTGGTGGGTTATGGTATAATCCTCCTAATGAAGAAGACAATATTGCCTCGGCCCCCAGTTCCCGGCAGAACTGCTATTCTGGTTTTGTTAACGACAGGCAGACAGGCAGGGGGTGCTAAGAATCTCCGGGATAAGGAAGGCCGCCATACCACACTGACCGAAGAACTCGACCAAGTGGTGAAAATCCTTCGGGACGAGGGTTGCAAAATTCTGTGGGTTGCGACGTACGGGCAAGCGGTCTAAACTTTCGAAAGAGACTCTGGGCCTAATGGACAAGAGGCGGAACGATCCATCAGTCACTTCGGCAGAACAACGGGCTCTGAATAAGTCCATCTCCAAGCTGTTAAGACGTGACCTCCGAAGCTTCAATGCACTCTCAATACAGAGAGCAATTGAGCAGAACCAGGGGCCCAAAGTCTTCGTACAACAGCTTGGAAGAAGCCACCTGTCGAAGTTGACCATAACAATTGGAGAAGTCACCACGTCAAAGCCAGAGATTCTTTCGGAAGTTTACACCTTCTATAGCCAGTTATAAAGTCAAAGCCCCGGGAGAAGACGGAGTCACAACCAAGCTTCTGAAAGCCGGTGCTTGAGGAACTTTTCTCCGGAAGAACTCTTAGGGCGTGGCAGCGGAGCTTGGTCGTATTGTTCTTCAAGAAAGGCGATAAACCTTACTGAAGAACTATCGACCAATTTCACTCTTATGTCACGTCTATAAGTTGTTCTCAAGAGTCATTTCGAATCACCTTACACGAAGACCTTGACGAAGCTTAACCTGCAAAGCAGACCGGGTTCCGACGGAGTTATAGCATCATATACCATATTCACACAGTGAGACAGGTTATACCAGATGACCAAAGAATATAACCAGCCCCTGTGCATGGCGTTTGTGGACTAAGAAAAAGCTTTGACTCCGTCGAGAACTTCTCGAGGCCTTATAGAGGTGCAAAGTCGATTGGCGATATATCGAGGTGTTAAGGTGTCTGTATGACGCCGCTAATATGTCCTTAGTAATCCAAAATGGCCAAACCGAGCCTGTCCTGCTGCGACGTGGTGTGAGACAAGGAGATGTTATATCTCCGAAACTCTTCTCCGCTGCGCTGCAGGACATGTTCGAAACGCTTAACTGGAAAGAGCGCGAAATCAATATTAATGGCGATGTCACACCTGCGATTCGCAGACCACATCGTCATCTTGGCAGAAACCTTACATGACCTACAGGAGATGGTGAGCAGCCTGGCTGAATCTTCCAAACAGCTCGTTGATCCGGGACTGGTCACAGTTAATGGAGTACCTCTCGAAGTTGTCCAGGAATATGTCTGTCTAGGACAAACGCTCCAATTAGGCAGAAACAACTTCGAGAGAGAAGCTAATAGAAGAATTCACCTAGGCTGGGCAGCATTTGGTAGGCTTCGTCAAGTCTTCTCATCGCATATCCCTCAAAGTCATAAGTCGAAAGTCTTCAACTAGTGCGTCCTCCCGGTCATGACTTTCGATACCGAGACGTGGACACTCACGGCTGGAGTAGTCCACTTGTTTAAAGTCGCTCAAAGAGCTATGAAAAGGGCTATTCTTAGAGTATCTCTGAAGGACCGCATCAGAAATGATGTAATCCGACAGAAAACCAGAGTCCAGAGTCACAAACATAGCCCACCGAATTAGCAAACTGAAGTGGCAATAGGCTGGTCACATTAGCCGCAGAATTGACAACCATTGGAGCCGTAAAGTCCTTGAGTGGAGATCGCAACTCGGTGAGCCAAGTGTTGGACGCCCTGCGACAAAATGGGATGATGACATTGGAAGGCTGGCTGGTGTGGGCTGGATGAGAATGGCCGAAAATCTGGAGTAATGACGTGTATTAGGTGAGACCTATGTCCAGCAGTAGACGAGTGTGGGTTGCTGATGATGAATGACATGTATTGTAAAGAAATAAATGGCCGCAAGGTGCACGCCGCCCACTGTTCCGCGCGCATCGAGTGACCACGCATAGCTATTTCAACTTCAAGTTAACAGATTTAGATTAAGTAGCAGAATTTATTGGTATATGATGCCTATCTCTGTTAACTTAAAATTGAATGAGTTAGGCATGGCTGCAACGATAAAAAATTAAGTTAAACGAATTTGTCATATGAGTTTCTGGCTCACTGATACATTTTTTTTTTAAACTGTCTTTAGTGCCATATAGATCACACTTTTTAAGAGTATTTCGCACTGGTTACGCGTAACTCGTATAATTTAAAATAGCATACTTGTGCGTAACAGGGCAGCGTGGTCACAAGCATACTTAAAAATAAACGTCGCGTTAATTCCCGTTTTAGAATTTATAGTTATAATGCAACGCGAAAATTAAAAAAACTATCAGACTTCTTTTCTTCTTCAGATTTTTTTTCTTCTTTCGGCATGTTAGGTATATCCGTGGCGTCATAATATTAGGAAATTTTGGTAAGTTCCCGTAATGCAACATTACTATTTCAAAACCAAGACTTTAGTGTACTTTTAAACTGTTGGACAACACTAGTAGAAGAGGTTCTACTGCAATAACTATATGTCTTGACATTAAAGGAAATGATGTGGCAGTGGGTAGGGTCTGTCCTTTGAGAAGGTCAATTTAAACTTATATGACAACGATGGCATTTTACAATTGGTTGATAAGAGGTGATGAAATAGGATATTCAGGCCCAATTGCGCTGTGTTAGAAGTAGAAAGAAATATTCTTTATTCAATTTAAGTCCTTATAGAACATTTATGAATGTCAAATATTATGTAAGCTACCGCTGATTATAGTGGTTTTTTATTTTATCATTCATCGTTTCATTTCAATTCGGTTAGTAAACCAATAGTATAAAAAAACAGTAAATGAAAATTTATATGCAGGGAGTTTGTTCACCCTTGGAAAGCATACTTTAAACGAAAAACGTTATTGAAGACAGTAAAATGTACCAAACAAACGAGGCGATTGTCGTAAACATCGATACGCGAGCGAAACAGAAACGATCGTTTTTATCGATAAGATCTTGACAGTTTTTTATCGATATCCATATTTATTTATCCTTTCTGTTTATTTACAAAGCGCTTTGCTAACTCTTTTTTATGCCAACATCCGAGTAACTACGAGTTATTTTATTGTTATCGGAATACCCAACCAAGTATATGAACCGTAAATATTTTCGTAAAGAAATAGAAAAAAAAATTTGGGGTTCCACTTAAGTTCATAGAACTGAAATTATTTTTTATTCGTCAAACTCATAGATTTTTTATAGTGATGACAATCAAGATGACCTCACTCCGCCTGATGGTAAGCGGCCATGAGAACCAAATATACATAGACTAGTGGCCCGCCTTCACTTCGCTACGGGACCGTACCTAATTGAAATTGAAAAAGAAATGAACTAATAGATGACGCTGTGCTCAATTACGTCGCGCAAGCGTTTCGTTTTTTCGGTACACCTATAAGCCTTGTCGTTGTCTATAGAAATTATTATGGCTTTATAAATAGTAAGTATAGAATAGATGTGGGTTACCTATGGATAGGTCTTCAAAAATGACATTGAGATTTCTATCAATTATTTTTATAATGAATAGTTTACCTAAAAGACATTTCCAAACGTTTTGTAATAACGGGGCAAGACATAGGGAAATATTTTTTGATAAAATGTACTAAGTACAAACATTTTTTTAATGATATAGGAAGACAAACGACCATGCGGGTCACCTGATGGTAAGTGAACACTGCCGCAACAAGGACATTAGCTACACCAGAAGGAGTGCGGATGCGTTGCCGGCCTTTTAGGAAGGTTTAGGCTCGTTTTTTGAAGATTTGAATGTCGTTCCGGTTCGGAAATACCGCTGCGGGAAGTTCAGACATACATTGAAAGACTACAAGAATAACATCATATATCAATGTGTGTTTTAGCAAATAAATAAATAATAACTACCAATTTATTTGTTAAAATAAAATACACATTACACAAAGTAAGCAGACACTTAAGTTTACTTTTTTTGATGTGAAACTAGAACTTTTTGTCCTCAAATAGTTTTTATTCAACGTTCTTTTTTTTCTTGGAAAGATCTTGGAAGTTAAAACATACATTGAAAGACAACTACACGTCCAAGGGTAAATCTAAAATACAAACAGCAAGTTATCAAGTTATTCAACGGACTCCATAAGTTATTGAGTTACAGTTTGTTTAGATTTAATTGCTCGTTACGATGTTGGACCCTGGCTTAATATAACTGGAGGTTGATTCGAAGATAACAGCTGTAATTGGAAGGCCACTTGGGTTGGTTTAAGTTATTACTTAAATTAAGGAGAGATGGGAAATCTATTCTTAGATCTGAAATGACTTAAGGTTAGGTTAGGTTAGGTATTTCTCTGGGGAAGGTCGTGGTTCGGTATAAGTAAATGACCGGCGTAACGCAGCGCCTGCGATATGTGATAGGTAGCAGACGAGCAGGCGGATCACCTGATGGTAAGCAATTGCCGCCGCCCATGAACACCTGCAACACAAGTGTGCTGCTAACCTTTTATCCCCTTCCCCCCGATGGGCCTCCGGTACCCTCACTCACTCGGCGAAACACAGCACAGGAGCTGCTTCACGCCTTCAGATGTGCGTTTTTTTGCACCCAAGAATACTCGTATATAATTAATTAAGTATTTATATTTTCTCAGAAAGCGGTTTCCCTGCCCTGTTTATCTTTTACCTTCTTATAAAAGCAAAGACAAAAAGGACAGGAAAATTTGAAACTAATTACCTCCAGGTAATTAATGTGGGTAAACTTGGCCCACAAAGCAAAGTATGCTCCATAGGGAAGGTTGTTCCTAGAAACGTATCTCTCTGTATTTCTAAGAACAACTTGCTCTGAACAATCGAATAAAATTGCTCTCTATTATTGTATGTTTAAAGAAAAAAAAAATACAGCCACTGTTTTGAGATCGTTATTAAAGATAGAACAGGAGCCACACTTCGACATGAATGGCCCGGTTCGACCGCAGTGATACCACGGCCTCAAATGACCGGCGTAACGCAGCGCCTGCGATATGTAATAGGTAGCAGACGAGCAGGCGGATTACCTGATAGTAAGCAATTGCCGCCGCCCATGCACACCTGCAACACAAGTGTGCTGCTAACCTTTTATCCCCTTCCCCCCGATGGGCCTCCGGTACCCTTACTCACTCGGCGAAGAGCTGCTTCACGCCGGTTTTCTGTGAGGCAGTGGTATCACTCCGGTCGAGCCGGCCCATTCATGCCGAAGCATGGCTCTCCCACAATTAAAGTAGTGGTAGTCCAAGGCTATGCCTAACCGTTCCCCACTTTGGCGAACGCCGCTGTGTTTTTAGTCGGTATGTCTCTATGCGCATATCCAGAGGATAACCCGACATAGCCCGTGATGGCCCCCGCCAGCTCGGGTATGCATAAAGAACGCATTTTTCACAGCGACTAATTGTTATTATTAAAAGCCTGTCGTGTCCCACTGCTGGGCAAAGGCCTCCCTACCCCTCCTCCACATTTCACGATCCTGGGCGACTACGGTCCAGTTGGCGCAATAGGTGTCGAGCTCATCCCGCCATCGCCACAGCGACTAAAAATTTAAAAAAAGGTTAGGCATCACCAAGGTCATTTGATTTTTCAATTCGGTCTCCATATTATTCTGTGATTCGATGTCTGATTTCAAAATCGATTTTTAAGTAGTTCAAATAACAAAAATTAACTGTTATAAAAAAAAATATTTAAACTTTTAAAGTTTTTGCAAGTGTCACGTTATGGGTTTTTATAATATGAAAAATTAACGTTGGTGAGTATTAGAATAGCATTCTTGGTTGGTACTTGGTAGGGACTGGTTTGCTCCGGTTTACCTCATTCTTAGCTTTATATTTTCTTCATTTTGTGTATTGGACAGTAGGACGTGGTATGATGACAAAAACAATGTAAAAAATTTTGCCTGTAGTATATCTAGGAATAAAAAAATATTCCTATAAAAATACACAAATACTCTGTCAGCTTATTGAATATTTGAATGCTCAGTCGTCCAATACACGAGTAGCCATGAATTTACATGAAGCCAGACAACGAATAAACACGAGTGAACATCACACGATATTTGTTTAGGACAAGAATCGAAGCTGAATACTTGGTCAATAGATGCCGAATACGCCGATAATGGTAATAGAAATAAGTACGTCAAAATATAATATTAATAGCTTTTGCCCGCGGCTTCGCTCGCGCCCCCCACGTCCCTAAAATAGGGGGTTGGAAAGGGGCAAAAAGTAACTTATGTTACTCTCCGTTCAACTATCTCCATTTAAATCACGGCAATTCGTCGCTTCGTTTGGCCTTGAAAGAAAGACAAACATACAGACAGACACACTTTCCCATTGAATATTACTCGTAGTAAGTAGTATTAATACTACATACTACGAGTAATATTAATAAATAAATTAATTAATTTCTAATACATTTTGCTATTTGCCCCGTTTGGTCTAGTGGTCAAGCAAAAAGTATGTTTCGAACTTTTCGAACATAGCCCGGGTTTGTGATCACCAATCCGCATTAGGCAAGCGTGGTGATTAAGCATAATCCCATCATAGTAGCGATGACTTGATTTCTATGGAGGCCTTTGCCCCGCAGTGGGACAGTAGGCTGATACTTTACTTATTTGTTGTGATTACGACATTGTAACTAAATAGTAATCAAGTTGACAACCGTTGAAGCCATAAAGTCCTTGAGTGGAGACCGCGACTCGGTAAACGTAGTGTTGGACGCCCTGCTACAAGATGGGATGACGACATTCGAAGGCTGGCTGGAGTGAGCTGGATGAGAGTAGCCGAAAATCGGGAGCGGTGGCGTGCATTGGGGGAGAGCTATGTCCAGCAGTGGACGAGCGTGGGTTGCTAATGAATGAATGAGTATTCAAGCACCTATTTCTAACATTCCTGTGCAAATTTAATACAAAGACAGGTAGAGACCTTTCCTGACCCGAAGTATTTAACTAGTAATATATTTATTAAAACAAGATTCAATTATATGAAGGGCTCGTCCTGTGTCAACATACGGTGAATCTGTTTGTTACAAAGGACTATTTGTAAGGGCCGTGAAGGTTTGATCATACATAATAGACATTTCTTGTTCCCTTGAAGCTTCAGTTAATATAGGTGTTTCTGTGGACATTGAAATCCCTTTAACCACGTGTTCTACCAACCATTCTAAACAATAATTTTGTTCTATGGCTTTTGGAAATTCGTATAAAAAAGATCTTTTTATAGGTATTAAGTCGGTCACGTCACTTGGTCATTTGGTATAGGGAGTCCAAAAAAGTTCTTTCAGGGATAAAGGTGTCTAAATAGTACTCTGAATCTATGTATATCGTTGCTGACTGACATGACGCATCATACGAAATTGGACAGATAGTATTGCTAAACAATATTCTGCAAATAAATTTACCTACCAATTTAAAATAGTTTCAATTCAAATCAACAGTTAATGGATTCCGAATTCAAACTAACATGCGAGTGATTAAAAAACTCGCCAAGTGCGTGTCGGGCCACGTAAATTGGGTTCATATAACTCATGAAAGATAATATTGTGTGATATTATTCTATGTGTGTATTCAAGAGAGTCGCATTTTAATAAAATCCTACTCAAAAACTCTGCCTGTCTGTCTGTCTGTTTTGTCGGTATACCTAGAGATGGTCTAGACCCTGAGAAACAACAAAGGCTACTTTTTATTGCGAAAAGGGGGTTGTAAGGGGTTAAAAAGGGGGGGGTTGAACATTATTAAGTAAACAAAAATGCTAATATTCCATGCGGACGAAGTCGCGGGTGACAGCTAGTGAATAATATCGTAGTGCCAAAATTAGTAAAACAGGCATATGGCGTCCGTAATAGCAGTGTCGTCGACAAAATCTCCTTCCCCTTTTCTTGAGACAATCATCGTTTCAGACCCATTTTTTAAAATACCTTTGAAACAATACAGCACATGATGGGACCGTAGAGCGAAAATAAAATGTCCCCATTAGATCTACATGTATGTATGCTATTTAAAAAATTCTTCTTGAGCTAGGTTGCATACACGGATGAGCATGGCGATAATATAAGGGTACGCTTGTAGTACATGGACTACAGCACCCTAAAAACTATCCAACTCAATCAACTGTTGCAACTTCCGATTGATTTCAACGTGTGAAATTGCTACGTTTGCAAAATTTATCGGTAAACTTCAGCAAATTGATAAAGTGTATGCATTTAATTTGACTTCGATTGCCAGTAACTAGCTGAGCTCTGTGGTGTTACCTGCGCGATTTGTTAGGTTAATAAATACTTGTAACTCGCCCTCACTTTGATAAATCATTAAGTAAGCATTTATTGACCACATAAAAAAAAATACACAACTACCAGTAACCTATAGGTAATGTTGACTTACAATATAAAGAACGAATGGTAATTCCAACCTATACCCATAAGATGGCGCTGGGTGTAGATTGCCACCATCAGGTGATCCTCTAGCTCGTCTGCTATTTATCACATAAAAAAGTGTACGGGCGGCAAAATTTCAAATGTGTGCATTCGCATCTGGGCTATGGAACCCTAAAACCGCAGGTGACACCGCGGGGCGCAGCTGGTTTACTTAAAGCTTTCTTGAATCTTCTCGTCTTTTGTTGGACTTAATTCTTAGAAATCTAAGGTAGATTAGACTTTGTCTTTTTTCACTTAGTTGCACTGGGATTTCAAGGAAAACCTTGGAAAATAAAATGCAACGGTAAGCTTTTCTCTTCGAAGTATTAAAAGCGTTTTATCGAAGAGTTCACTACTTTTTCTTCACTCCTTTTCATTGTAAAGTTTCATGTACATTTATAAAAGACTTTGATGAAGGGTCGTGATCTTCGAGTTTTGGGTTTGATTCCCGGGTTCGAATCAAAGTAGGTACTTATGTTTGAAATTTTTCGAACTTACGTGATCACTAACCGCATGAAGCAAGGGTGGTGATTTTTTAAGCCTAATCCCATCATAGTAGCGATGACTTGATTTCTATGCAGACCTTTGCCCTGCAGTGGGACAGTATATAGGCTGATCGTTTACGTTTACTTTATAAAATACCCGAATGGCCCGGTGATACTTTGATAAGTTGGTCTGAACACAGAAGACCGCTGTGAAGCAGCGCCAGCGCTGTGTTTCGCTGAGTGAGGGTATCGGAGGCCCAATCGGGTGGAAATGGAGTTAAAATGGTTGGCAGCGCACTTGTGATTTTACTGGTATAAACAAACACCTATGGGCAGCGGCAATTGCTTACCATCAGGTGATTTGTCTATTTTCCTGCCACCTAAATAAATAAAAAAACTCTCCATTCCTTTACCCTCTTAATTCGATGGGACACCAGTGTGACACGCGTTTACATTTTTTATGATGGTGGCAGAAGACCAGACAGATCACCTGATGGTAAGCGACTATCGCCGCCCATAGACACCCTCAACACCTTCAGTGGATAGGCTCAGTTTATTTTTTTTGATAGGCACAGTATCCTAATACTAACGATCCATACTACTATTGTAAATGCGAAAGTAACTCTATCTGTCTTTCTATTACTGTTTCATGCCAAAACTAGGTACTGAACGGACTTGAATGAAATTTGGTATACAGAAGGTCTAGACCCTGAGAAAGGAAATCGGGAAACAGCTAGTAAGTTAAATAAAGTGGGGGTATATAAAGCACAAAAACATACCACATATTCCTAAAGACAAGCTCCCGTTCTAGATTTCCTCATGCGTTTCGTATCTAGAACTCAGTCCCTTTGTTCCCGACGAATGTTCGTGACACGAGAGCAATTGTGGACGGCTTTGAAGATAGAATTTAGTCTCACGGGGTTTTGTCCTCAAACAATTTGATACCGTAATTGTAGAGCTTACGATTTAAAATTGAGTCTTAAAAGTTAAATTTTTTAACATAAGTTACGAATGAAAAATCACTATCTTTGAAAATCAGCGCCGCAGCGGCCTCTAGCTGCGGCAGCAAATGCTGAGGTTGTGCCTTGTTGGCCGCAAAATGTATATTTCTTATGCTGTAATTATTTTATTTCTTTTTGTTTTTTGTGGCCAATAAGCGTTATATAACCATCACTAAATTTATTTATTACCTACAGTTTTTTTTCTAGTGGCCTGCCCTCGCTTTGTTTCGAAACATAGTTTTTCTATTTTGCTAACAGATGGAGCTGAGTGTCGATTTTGTCGCGCCGGTGTTTCAACTTTTCGGGTGACAAATACCTTGCCTTGCCAAATTTTTTTCTATAGAAATTATCGCTTTATAAATAGTATAAATAAATAAAAAGATAACCTCACATCGTTTAGGGACATTATTTTCGAATAGTACCAATAGATAGCGCTACGCGTTTATTACATCACGCAAATGATTCCTTTTTTTAGTTTACCTATAATTTTCGTTGCCTTTAGAATTTACAAAATAAATTAACTATCACAACATCTTAATATTGACCTGACTTTGTACTTAGTATCTTAAGCACTTGTGTTACAGATAAAAGACAATACATATACTATAGAATATAGATTATTATGTTAAGCCAGGTGGACATAAAATCTATCCCAACAACAAAACGCGTACAGTGAAATATCCCCTCTGGGGCGAACCAACAGTCTAGACTAGATTGTTAACTTTTATGTCAGTTGTTCTTACCGAAGACTTATTTCCGTCTAGACATGATGTCATTCTTTTTAAGGTATAATTCCCAGTTGCATCCAAAGCGGTCGCTTCGGAGCACGGGGTACGCTTAGACTATGTTTAAAGATTGGGGACTCTGGTCACTCTGGTAACAATGAAGCGACTGCCGACTACCTTCGCAAACCTTTAATATAGGTTTAAAGAATTTTATTCTCATAAAAAAGTAACTTTTCACTTAAAATGAGACATTTACAATTTCATCAAAAAAATTTTGCTTATTCCTCTGGAACTGACAAACAACAAAAGACAGCAAATCTTTTATAAAGAGGAAACTTCAATAGACAACGACAAGGCTTATAGGTAAACCGAAAACCGAAACGCTTGCGCGATGTAATTTAGCACAGCGCCATCTATCGGTTCATTTCTGAATTACGGTCCCGAAGCGAAGTGAGGGCGGGCCACTAGTATTCTAATAAACTAATTACATAAGTAATACCTAAAAAACAATTATTTTAAATTAACTTCATTAGTTTATACAAGCAGACTATTTAAACAATATAGGAACCAGATCAACATAACTCAGTTACTTTTTTATGTGGTAGGTAGCAGACGAGCAGACGGATCACTTGATGGCAACATGGCAAGCGATTCATCAGCAACCCACACTCGTCCACTGCTGGACATAGGTCTCCCCCTAACGCGCGCCACCGCTCCCGATTTTCGGCCGCTCTCATCCAGCCCACACCAGCCAGCCTTCGAATGTCATCATCCCATCTTGTCGCAGGGCGTCCACTACGCTTACCGAGTAGCGGTCTCCACTCAAGGACTTTACGGCTTATGTTTGTCCAGGGTGAAGATTGAACCCACGACCTTTGGCGTATGAGGCAGGGTCACTACCAAATGCGCCATCCGGCCAGTCACGTAACATAACTGTAGGTATTGTAGGTTGTGGGTGTAGATTGGCAGTAACGTAACTGAAGGGAACTCAAATATTTAACGATTTACCAGACAAGAATTTAGCTTTGAACATTTCCGTGTGAGCCTGTGAGGCAATCTTTGTTAATTTATAATTACATTTAAGCCGAAACAAGAGATACAACGATAGGATTAAGTGTGATATCCAGTTTGTGAAGCGAATGCAAGCAATAGTAAGCGAGTTAGTTTGTTCTTTTGTGCCTGTCAACCTCATATTTGGATCTCACGGCCGCTTACCATCAGGCGGAGTGAGGTCATCTTGATTGTCCTCAATATAAAAAAAATACTCTCTTGTCTCTGTGTCGGAGTCAAGATCCACTTCGGGTCGCTGAGCAAGCGTAGTAAGACAGTAATCTTTTGTTAGCTTTGGGGCAAGGTAAAAACAACGTTCAATCAGTATTAAGCATTTTATTTGTAATTCTGCTTTGGTCTGGTCCGTAAATCAGTACTTCTGCTACTAAGGGACGGTTTTTCGATCCGTAGTTACCTTTTGATTAAATTGACTATAGTCAACTTTGACAATCGGTCAGGACCAGGTGTCAAAGTGACAACCCATTGGTTTCAATAATTGGTTAAGTTCAAAAAACAGTTTTATTAATATTTGTACAGGCCCCCACAAGGTGGACCGACGATCTAGTGAAGGTCGTGGGAGTCCCTTGGATGCGGGTAGCACAGGACCGATCTGCGTGGAGAATATTAGGGGAGGCCTATGTTCCGCAGTGGACGTCTATTGGCTGAAATGATGATGATGAACATTTTTAACCATTAGTTCAAGAACCAGGGATCAAAAATCGGCCCTTAGTGCGAAATCAGTCACGTTGTGCGAAACTGAATATCGCTTCGCCTACAGTGGAAATGTCGCCTTACTAACTAAGGGAGGACACGCCACACACTGAGACTTCAAACAAATGTCACTTATTTTTCCAGCTCCGCTTCGCCTCAGTAAATATTTTGACTATTTTGCCGAGATAAAGGACAGCTAAAACGGAAGGTTTATTTTGAGAAACATTTTGTTTAGCCTAGAAGCTTTACGGTTTACGACTGCAAATAAGTATTCTATTTGTCAGGGTTTTAGTGATCTACGATGTACATATTTTGTGTGGGGGAAGAAATTCAACGACGTGAAAAAGTGTAGGTAACATACCTTCTTTTTCATCGTTTTAAGAACTCACAAGAGGACATAAAACCAGGTGTATCTGTAAGCATTTACATTTTTTTAACCACGTCTGCTACCTACTATTCTGAATAATGTATGTTCTACTTTATGGTACCTAATTCGAAAATAAAAAAAAACACTTTTTATACAAAGTCAGTCACGTGACTTGGTCGGTTCACGTGATAAGTTTAAAAATACTTACAAAAAAACTTTCGCTGTATTTCAGAAATGTACAGGAAAATCCCTGAAAAAAAGTATGTAAAAAAGTACCTACAACATTTTTAGTTATTTTTTTTTACATCCGAATGATTTTCGAGCGAAAATAGTTATGATCATTTTTGAATTAATATAATATTTCATTTAATATCCGGAATTTCGAGCCGAAATTATACTAACAAGTAGATTTCTTTGCACACATGCTGCGAAACTGTTTGCCTTATGATCCCTTACAACATTATGCATAAAAAAGAATGGCTAAACTCGTCGTATTTAAAATATTTTGCTGAATAAATATTTATAATTTTCATTTCACTGCTGGACATAGGCCTCCCCCAACGTTCTCCACACAGATCGGTCCTGTGCCGCCCGCATCCAAGCCAAGCTTGTGATCGTGGGTTGTACCAGTAAAATTGATTAACAACAAATAAATTGTATGATTTATCTATGTTTAACCTTTTCCAGCCATTAAATGAGATTGCGAAAACTGTTTCTCCCACTCAGGAAACCTTTTAAAAGTCGTGATTCCAATTTTTTCAAAACTCCACACAATTTCAAGTCATATTTCATTTAGTAAAAAGTTGGAATCGTATTAGCTTACAAAGGGTAACGTAAATTCTATGTTCAAAGAATGTGAACAATAATAAAAGCTGCCTGAGGCAGCAAATACTAGAGACAAATAAATACGAATAACCGTATTTTGCCTTAAGAAAAATGGCTTTTGATAAAAGTTTTCCTGTGTAGATACAATAGCGACTTTATTCTAGACTTGCCGTGATTCAAGCAAGCCTCCTTTTTTGTTTTATAAAAGGTAAGTAAATAAACTTCCCGCAGCTGTATATACCAAACTAGTTGCCTACACCTCCACTTCTACTTTGAGACAACGTAATCAAATGCTACCAATATGAGGTCCGAATGCAACGGCGAATCGGTTAAAGTTAAGCCTTGTCTTGCTATTGAAGTGCATCCTGATAATTGGTACAGGAAGATGGCGGTCGATAAATATTAAAAAATACATCGTAAAAGGCTGACGATTGACTTTCCGAATCAGCGGTAGCTTATACTCTCATTTTTAATCATGTGGAGTAAACTGACAGATGCAAGTGACAAGTTTGTATACATTTTGACATTTTGCATCTGTCAAATTGAGTGATAATGTATGGGGATGACTCATTGACATCTGTCAGTTTACTCCACATGATTAAAAATTAGAGAATACTAAGTAATATTTGACATTCATAAATGTTCTTTATGGACTTAAATTGAATAAAGAATATTTATACTTCTATTTCTAATGAATTGCATTCCTTCTGGTGACGCTGATGACCACATTTCTAACAAGATACTTATGTGCTTGTTTATTTTCTATATCTATGTCTTCTATACTATTTACTATTTATAAAGAGATAACTTCTATAGACAACGAAAAGGCTTATAGGTAAACCGAAAACACGAAACGCTTGCGCGATGTAATTGAGCACAGCGCCATCTATTGATTCGTTTCTGAATTACGGTCCCGAAGCGAAGTGAGGGCGGGCCACTAGTTTGTTTATAAAAATAAACGAAAAAATATAATTTAACTGCGAAAATTCGGAAGCCCGGAGCATATACCGATGTCTCCCATGATTCGGTCCGTATGCCAAGAAGGCGGGAAGAACAATGGAAAGGTGGTCATGTCCATGGGCAGCGGCAATCGATTCCCATCAGGAGACCTATTTTTGAATTTTCACTTCGTCTAAACAAAACTACTCGTTGTGCAAGGCACGTCGTCTCATGAGTCGCATGATTCATAATTTTCCCTATTTTTGAAATCAATCGCTTAGTGTGTCGCCAATCTTGTCAAAGTATAGTGTTAACTCGTTTCACGCAGAAAATTTAATCGGTATTACAATTGTTGGACCGGTATTCGGTGTAACGTATAACGGAACGTAAATATTTTGACAGGAAAAGAGAAAAAGAAAAATAAATTTGACGTAAATGCGTCCACTCGCCTAACGGAAACGAGTGGTTTACACCACTCGTTGCAAATCTCTCGTTTTCGAATGATTCAAAAATGCGTATGTCAAAAATCATGCGAGTCACACATTTTAGTGAGATGACAATTCAAAAATAGCTCTCTAGGTGATCCGTCCTCTCGTCTGAAATCTATCACATAAAAAAGCACCCTAAAACCACCAGTCAATATGAGCTCGCACTAAAAGAGGACGAAAACGAAAACATCGTCTACAAAACAACGATTCGGCAAATTGGTTGCAGTTGAAAACGAATAAAATAAAACGTAACGTGCATTGCGCTCGTCAAAGCTTAATGAACCAAGCAACAACAAAGAAAAAGAATACTTTGACTTGATTTTGAGTCAATTTCACGCTGAATCTTCTCAGTACAAATCATGATGATGACTAGTTACCCTGTACAAGTGAAAATCTAAAAAGTATTTGGAAAAGTGACATGAAATCACCCGGGTTCGATTCCTGGGATTTATGTTTCAAATTTTGCGAACATAGCTCGGGTTTGTGATCACCACTCCGCATTATGCAAGCGTGGTGATTAAGCCTAATCCCATCATAGTAGCGATGACTTGATTTATATGATACCCTGTGCCCTGTAGTGGGACAGCATATTATAGGCTGATAAACTGACTTTACAGATGTTTGACTTAGAAGTTAGTCTAAAAGTCGAATCTGTTAACACGATTGGATGCGAACCCAACCTTTCTTAAACTGCTATACATATTTATGCCTTAATCACTTGTAAAACTGTCCCAAACTCAATTTGAAGCAATTTTAATTGAAACTCTGCTAAAAGGCGAAGAGGCCTCCAATTGATGTATTCAAACACCTTTGAAAGATGTCAATCAAAAAGATGAACAATGAAGTAAGTGATCAAAATTTTTCTCAAACAATGTAATTATTTAAAAACATGAAAGGAGAGAGATAAGAATTAATCTAAAAGCTTTATACCACTTCGCTCACTATTGTAGAATACAATATCGTCGATGTTAGCAGAAATAATGATGAAATAAATCTCCTACTATTTTAAAGTAAGCTCTAAAATTTTAATTCTAAGGACATACCTAACATTAGAACAAGATTAATGCGATTATGATTTTAAGTAAATCGTTAAGTGTGTCCACACTAAAGTTTCCAAATTCTGTTTTTTTTTCATTGTTTATCATGTTTTGTGTGCAATAAAAAGTATATTCATTCATTAATTTATTCATTCACTTATTCATTCATTTATTCATTCACTTATTTATTCATTTACTCATCTTCTAATCATATTATTCTCGGTTGCATCTAAAAAGCCCAAGCTGCAAAGCGTGCAAAATACTTCAGATTTTATATATTCTGACCCTCTCTTATGCCCATCATTATCATCATTTCAGCTAATAGACGTCCACTGCTGGACATAGGCCTCCCCTAACGTTCTTCCACGCCAGATCGTCGGTGGTGGATCGTCGGTTGTCGGTGGTCCACCTGGTGGGTTATGCAAATAAACCTTAGTATAATATTATTCTAAGTCATACTGTGTGGTGAAGGTCGCGGGAGCCCATTGGATGCTGGTGGCACAGGACCGATCTGTGTGGAGAACTTTGGGGGGAGGCCTATGTCCAGCAAGGGACGTCTATTGGCTGAAATGATAATGATGATACTTGGTATAAAAACCATACTGAGATTAGTGTCATCTGCGTAACCTATGTATCACGCGATTTTGGCAGCTGGCTTTCTGTTGCTACGATATATGGTCAAGCATATAATGCATCAAGAAAGTCATGAAATTAATTGATGGCGCCACTGCCGCTTACGTCATAAACTATGGTAGCCCTATTGGTTATAATACTATGGAACTGCGTAATAGTTGCTAAAGAATAAATGTCACTTTATTGACAGAGTAGATATAAATCGTCAACATTTTTAACCGACTTCAGAAAAAGGAGGAGGTTCTCAATTCGTCTGTGTGTTTAATTTTTTTAATGTATGTTCACCGATATTTCGTCAGTTATTTTCGTTTGCGGATCTCTTCGTTTCTTATTTGATCTCACATAGAAACACCGAATATAGTATTCTTATCGCTGTCATCATAGTATTAATTTTCCTATCAAAACACTTACTAGTACCTACGTAATCTAATTACCTCCTATCTCTAAAGATAATTTGAAACAAGATTAATTTGAACGTGAAAACCTTAACAAGATTTTCACTCTTACCTAATATTCTAATACCTACATTCAGGCTACAGTTTGTATTCTCCAAATTCCACTGTATTACACAGATAATTAGATTTGTAACCTAACGGTCCATTACAGAATCCAAGGACTGATTCGCAGTCAGTTGATGGATTATTAAAGTGATGACCCAAATTATTCCACCCATCAACTTAATTATGTATGTGTACCAACTATACCCAAAACTGGAATTCAAGACCAAAAAATCTTTTACAATGTTGCTACTGCAATAAAATTATCGTACTATAGTATACCCCTTTTTTCTATAAATACTCGCTGATGTAATTTATTTATTGGTAATTTTGATTATATAGTTAAAAAAAATATATATTTACTTTTTTTACGTAAATACAAGACGCTTTAATAAAAACTTAACCATCCGTAATTTTAGTTTTCAAAGATGGTATTGCGCTTGTAACACTTTTGGTGTTAATAACATTTGGCATCTACCTACAACATTTTAACAATGTATGGAAACTTGATAGTTTAGTCTGCATAATAAGAAAAAGAATGCCAAAAAGGTTGGCGAAACCTAAAAACGTCACTTGAAAATGACATAAGTGACTTTAACAGATTTGACAGTGATGTATCAGTCGTAGATTTTTTGGTCTTGAATTCCAGTTTTGAGTATAAGTAGGTATGTAAATAGGTACCATTATTCACGTAAATAAAAATATTCTATTATATTATAAAGGATGTATCTGTGAACATTTACATCTCTAACCACGTGTTCTACCAATCATTCTGGACAACATTTATTTGTTCTACGCCTTTTGAAAATTCGTCGAAAAATTGTTCACCTCCCCATAGAAAATGACCTAACCACATCCGACTTTTTTTTTATGTGGTGTGTAAACAAGCAGGTGGATGACCTGATTGTAAGCAATTGTAAAAGAGGATTCCGGAGGTCCAAATGGAGGGAAGGGATTAAAAGGTTGACAGTCACTGGTATTCCTCAAGATAAAGCTTAAGGGGCTACACGAATGAAACTAGCGCCGCAAACCTATTTACACTGATTGTTGCAAAAATACAATATTTTTTAAGAAAGCAAAACATTACAGACTTAGATCCAAGTAAATTGGATTTTTCAAGATGCAATATAACATTTCTAACACGCGACAAGTAACTATATTGTCAAATATTGCTTAAAGTTGCCGTTTTTAGCAATAATTAACATTATTGTAACTTCTCGCGTGTTTTATTAATCTTGCTTGCCTAATGCGGGTGTTATAAACCCGAGCTATGTTCGAAAAATTCGAAATATACTTTTTGCCGACTTTTTTTGGTAATCTGGTGACAGGGCAGAGAGATGATGAGTCACTGGTATTGCGGGTGTTAATGGGCGGCAGCAATTTATTACCAGTCAGGTGGTCAGTCTGCTCGTCTGCTACCTATAACGAAAAGACTGGTAAATGCGCCAGAAACGCACCCTCATTTAAAATCCCTCTCAATTTTTCCGACATTATCAAATCTGAATTTATTACGATCGCTTGAGAATCGACCCTGAAGTACGGCGGACCTTTTGGATTAATCGATGCGTAATTCAATCGCCAGATGGCGCCACGATTCGTTTTAATATAATTAGTAGCTCAAATGTTAGGCTTTTTTTAATATTAGAAGGTGCGGGCCGAATAAAGATAAATTTAATACCGTAATTTTTTGGTCTCTTCGTTGTAATGGATTTTTAATCTCGGTCGTTAGAGTTTTTGGACCTATATTTATAAATAACTATGTCCTGGAGCTGATGGCTTAATGACTGTAATTGAAGCTTTTTTAAAGGTTCCGTTTCAAAGGAAACTTATTTTTGGATAAAAGTTTTGTCAGTGTTTTCTAACAAGCTTTTTACCACGATCAATGAAGGTGTTAGTAGTGTAGGTGTTAGTAAAATTAAAGTTAGTAAGCCTATATACGTCCAACTGCTGGCAAAAAGCCTCCATCATAGAAATATAGTCATTTACTATGATGGGATTAGCTTATCCACGTTGCTTATGCAGATTGATCATTGGTTGGACAAACCCGAGCTATGTTCAAAAATTCTAAACGTACTTACTTTTTGCTCGACCGGGTGTTGAACCCTGAACTCCGTGAGCACAGCCCGATACTTAAACCACTAGACCATTGGGGCGTCCATTGTATTTACTTAAGAATATATTGCAAAGGTTGCTTTAACAAAAAAAAAACATGGAGGTAAGAGGGATAGGGGGGGGAGGATTCTATTAGTATTAGTTAGTTTGTCGAAATTTCAAATTTGACAGGCCGGGTGGTGCATTTACTGTCTGATACGCCAAAGGTCGTGGGTTCGATCCCGATTCGTATGGTGAACACTTGTGTTTGTTCAGAGTCTGGGTGTAATTATATGAAAGTATTTAAGTATCTTATTGAGTTGTCTTCTGTTGTCTGATATCTGTAACTATAGCCTAAGCTACTTAATACGGAATCAGGTCATTGTGAGATGCGTGTAATTTATTATTATTTTAGTATATTGGGCAGGATGCGTACTTGGCCCTTCTCTACCGTGCTCCCCGCACCGCAATTTGGCTCAAACTGCAGTCACCTGCGCTCGTGACTTGGTTGCAAAATGGGCGACAATTTTCGCTACATTATGTAAACAAGCTTTGACTCTTGCTACTGAAAAGTTCATCGGTACATTCGCGTGAGAAACCACGCTTTTATGTGTCTATGATTCAGTTGTGGGTAGTTTTAGAAACGTGGGAGGTAGTTCAACTGGTAGGGACTGGCAATGTTCTAGAATAAGACAAATTGGAAAAAAATGTATTTTTAGACTATACAGGGTCCGTATCTGTGAACATTTTCATCCCTTAACCACGTTTTCTACCTGACCCATTCCGAACAACATTAAGTTCTATGACTTTTGGAAAATTCGCCATAAAAAATATTCATCTGAATAAAATACAAAGTCGGTCACGTGACTTGGATCATTTTGTATGGAGAGTTGAAAAATGTTGGAATGAATTTCGAAAAGTTGTTGAACAATGTTGTTCAGAATGCATGGTTGATAGAACACGTGGTTAAAGGGATGTAAATGTTTACAGATACACCCTGTATACTGTCCCACTGCAGAGCAAAGGCCTCCATCATAGAAATCAAGTCATCGCTGATGGGCTTAATCACCACGCTTGCCTAATGCGGATTGGTGATCACAAACCCGAGCTATGTTCGGAAAATTCGGAACATACTTTTACTCAACCAGGGACCATAAGATCATGGTCCTGTACTTAAACCACTAGACCAATAGGACGATGTTGTTTGAATTTATATAAATTTAGGTATTTATCTCCTGAAAAGGACAAAAAGGGTATCCGCCCTGAAATTGGCGTGGTTAACCGATTAAACTCTCGGGCATTCTCCTCTCACAATGCTGTTATAAAGTGTATAGTATTTTGTCTTTAAATCGCACTTATTATTCTAGTACTACGACAAAATATTGCAAGGTTTCTATACGACGCGTTCCGAATATATTAAGATGTGGTATAATTCTATGAGCATATTTTATACCTGCAGGTTTGTGAGAAAATGCGGTATTTTGCAAAGGCAAGTTGTTGAAACTTGTTGAAAATGAAACTACTATTAAGTATTCTGTGCTAATACTTATTATAATCGGGACTAGGTACTATCGAAATGAGAGGGTATCCGAAGATGCACAAACCGGGCGTAGCAGACGACGCCGTGCGCCTCCAGTCCGCTTGTGACCACGGCTGTTGTAACACGGTCGAAACGTCTATTTATACCTATATTATATATCTGCGCGTTTAGTCTCGTTTATTCAGTATTTGTATAATGCAACGCGAAAGTGTAAAAACCAAACTATTAGCTTTCTTACCTTTACAAGAGCAACTCGAGAGCAACTAAGATGTTTTGTTATGATGATCATTTACCTGCAACAAAAATAGAACTTTGTCTAATGTATTGAGTTTCCGATATTTTGATAAGTAAATAGATATTTTTCTTTAATAGCTAGGACGTAAGAGTAGATAGGACCATTCCATACCAATGATGGGCGAGGGTTGATTGCATCACGCTAATGTTTCGCTTTTCGGTTTGTAGGTAAGTATAAGATACAGAATTCACTTTTCAATAGTATTAGAAGAAGATAGATTTACTGTCGAATCTAGAAAATTGATCAATTACGATTTGGATTATTTAACGGTGACATAAATTTTATATACTGTGTGTGTGATACTCTAAGCCATTAGTATCACACAACGATTCGATATCAATGTCTGAGTACACAAATATAGATGCCATGATTCTAGGAATTCAATAGCATTTGTGGTAGGAAATATAATCCTATTTTAGTTGTTTGGGCCTGAAATACAAATGTGGTCTGAATTTAATATGTTTTGTCGCGAAAGCCTAGCTATTCCCAACTCGCGTTAGTGAAAAGTAGGGCGTGAAGTTTGTCACTGAAAACAGGGGCCAAGTTGATATTTGGATGTGTTTTATATTTCTATCTATTACATTCTACTTCTTCTTATATTATATTCTATACTATTTATAAAGAGGTTGATCTCATATTCCACGCCAGGGCTTATAGGAAAACACAAAACACTTGCGCGATACAATCAACGTCCAGCGCCATCTATTGGTAGACAGTGGAACTACTATCCCGAAACGAAGTGAGAGCGGGCCACTAGTATTATATAAAACCAAATTTATCATCAATCATCTTAAAACATCGATCAGATTGGAAAAATATCTAGACGTCCTTGGGTATTGGAAATGAATGGCCGCTAGCCAAAAACCTACTAACACTATCATCAATCAAAATTTCTAAAAAGTGGACAAATGCGAGTCATACTCACGCAAAAACAGACCAATTTGTATGTAGGCTACTATGGTAGGTAATGAAAGTTAGAGTTAGGTATATTTTTAGTTTTTAGGCCTTCAAAGGCCGGATTGGCAAGAGGTGGCTGAGAATAGAGCGGAGTGGCGAATTCTCGTGTCGGAGGCCAAGATCCACTTCGGGTCGCTGAGCCAGCGTAGTAAGTAAGTAAGTGTATTTTTTAGTATTATCATCATTCTCCTATTTTAGAAGTAGTGAGGGGGAGAAAACACAATATCTTTCCACTTTGGAAGTCTCTCTCAAGTAAACTATTTACATTATATTTTTGAAATATGAAGAATATTATAGGGGTTCCGTTTTATGCCATTTGGCCACGGAACCCTAAAAAATTGACAATTTCAACTCAAAAATAAATGTATTTTCTTTCTCCTTTGTTTCTTTATCAAATACAATACAACAAAAATCGCGACATATTTTTTAATTATAATACTAGTGACCCGCCCTCACTTCGCTTCGGGACCGTAATTCAGAAATGAACCAATAGATGGCGCTGTGCTCAGTTACATCGCGCAAGCGTTTCGTGTTTTGGTTTACCTTGTCGTTGTCTATAGAAGTTATCTCTTTATAAATAGTATAGATATAGAAGATATAGATATGATAGGTGGCAAACGAGCAGTCGGATCACCTGATAGTAAGCGACATATGTTCGAAAGCTACGATGCCACAGCCAGACAAGTCAAACTTATAACTTCTCGTCGTTTTGGGGTTAAAAAAGGTTTCACAACAAGGAAGTGACGTCATTGAGTCTGCTTCCGAGTCATTTAGTGACGTTTATCTAAAGCGGCGTACTACAAAGGGGAGATAAGCATTTCGCCCAATTTGCTTGAGACCGAATGATTTGTGGGCCCATTCGTGCTGTCAACAAGTGTTTGTTTTAGTTTAGCGGCTTAAACAAAGAAATTGACAATTTTTTTTAAATAAAATCACATACTAATTGACAACATTTCAAAATTTCTAAGCCCTAAAATAAAAAATACCATTTCTTTGTTTTTTTCTCCTGATATCGAGAATATATCAAAATATTTTTTATATTGCTTATTTACTGAGAAAAAAAATTATAACTGAAAACTGAAAAATGACGTCATACTTACACTGAAGAATGAAATATTTCCTTGCCTATACCTTCTCCATTGCTAAAACTGATAATATCTGTGAATTAACTGTCATGTGTCTTCAGTGACATTTGTAAAAATAATTCCTCGTACTCATTACAATTTCTCATAAATTCTCATTTATAATCGTTTACAACAAAGAAACTATTGCGTATGTGCCAATGAAGGATCCGAAATATTGTTGTGTCCCTATCTGCACGAACAATTCTATTCATGCTCCGGAGAAATCCTTTTTTTCATTGCCAGTGTCTACGAAGTAAGAATGGTGCAATGCATTGGTTATTAAGAAATTAACTGTTCTCTGCGTGTTTTGTACTTAGAAAATTAATGAAGACGGTGAAAGGACGGGTCAAATTGAAAGCTAGATTGCCATCGTAGATTCATAGGTGTATAATTATTAAAATTCAATAAATAAGCTTCACATAGGTAGGTACTTAAGTAGTTATTTATTTACACAAGGTTAATAAAAAATATGAAACATTTTACATCTTTTATTTTGCACTCTATACTTTTTTGAAACATATAATTTTTCCAAAATACCTAAGCAGCATCTATTATTTTTTTAACACAGAGCTCATCATAGTCAGCCAGAACTTATGTATCAGCACTGGACGGTACACAAATGGACATCTCGCTTTAATTCTACGTATCCCACCGCAGTGTCTACGTAGGCTTCCCGCAAAGCAAGTAATGCTTTAGCACTACGTAGTTCAGCAACGTTGTAGCAGTCGTTCTCTTGCATGAACTCCAGTAACATTAGATAGTTTACTCTTGGCAAGTTTCTACTATCAGCAACTTGAAATCCGTCGGAAACTTTCATTTTATTTAAATAGTATGGGAAAAGGGAGGTTATAATTCTATGACAGACAGATGCAAGACATAAAATGAAATTGTCAATAGTTGTCATGTATTCCTCAGTAAGCACAGAGTATATTGTATCTCAGTAAGTATGACGTAATTTGGCGCTTACGTCTGTTTAGAATACGAAGGATTAAAATATGTTTTTTAGGTATCTTATAAACATAATTTCGAAAAAACAAAAAATATGGGTCGCTTTATTTTATATCTACTTTCATATAAAACAATAATATAGACATGCAAAAATTATGAAATGTTGTCAATTGTGGGGGAGAGCCATGCTTCGGCATGAATGGGCTCGACCGGAGTGATAAAAAATAATATAACTAAAATTTTAAATTATGACACCCTGTGTCTTTCTCTGTCTTTTACCAACTCGATGTTATCAAACAATAAATAAATATTTATTTTCCACTGCCTACCTGTCTAATATTAATAGGCTGCCTCACAGAAAACCGGCGTGAAGCAGCTCCTGTGCTGTGTTTCGCCGAGTGAGGGTACCGGAGACCCATCGGGGGGAAGGGGATAAAAGGTTAGCAGCGCACTTGTTGCATGTGTTCATGGGCGGCGGCAATTGCTTACCGTCAGGTGATCCGCCTGCTCGTCTGCTACCTATCACATAAAAAAAAATACTAAGTTGAAAAATAACCGTTTTGGTTTAAAAATAGAATTGAATAATTTATTAATAGGATATCCAACAAGATCTGTATTCAACAGAGTTCCAATGTAATCCATACTAATATTATAAATGGAAAAGTGTGTCTGTCTGTATGTTTGTCTTTATTTCAAGGCAAAACGGAGCAACGAAATGACTTGATTTTTTAACAGGAGATAGTTAAATGGATGGAGAGTAATATAGCCTACTTTTTGCCCCTTTTTAACCCCCCATTTAAAGAAGTGGGGGGTGGGAGCAAAGCTGCGTGCAAAAGCTAGTGAACACATTACAAACACCAAGACCTTAACACTGTCTTAATTATAGGACACCACAAATCAATTTTGAAAAACAATATTTTTATTTTAAAATTGTACATACACACAGTTTTCTAATTATCACTTTGACCTTAATACTTAAATTATAATAATTATACTCGGATTTACATTACACAGTTCCATTACTTTACTTAAGTGTGTTACGAAGGTTTTCGCTTCTACTAACACCATTACTCAACCTTGTCAGCCCAATTTTATAAAACCATACCAGTATTTATCGCTTCTATCTTAATAGCATCTTTTGCACCAATAAATAAGTGCGGGTGATAAAAAATTTCAGAGTACCAGCACAAAATAATTACCACACGAAGTTAGACTTTGACCTGATTTTGATATTTAGAAGAGTTTGTTGACATATGCTAGGGTTGTTGCTCGGCATGAGTACATAAGCGCGCGGCCTCTACCACAGACCTCGACAGATCGACAATCTTTATTCATAGGCTAGGATTAATAGGACGTAGATTAGTAAAAACGTTCCAACCCACCACCTGTCCAAATTGAGTTGAGTACACCATTATGATCAGCTAACATAGTACTACCATCTAGCGAATGGACTCTGTTCTAGCTGTTTGTGTACACAGATACAGCTATGGTGGTCCACCCACACATATGACAGGTGTCATTTTGAAAAACTCCGTAATGTTCCAACCAGTTTGAAACATTTTTGTCCTTTAGTTTTTATAAGACATGCGTTGTATTTCATTTTAACTAAAATGAACCAAGCCATTTGAAACGTTTTTGATAATAATAAAATGTTGATATTTTTTAGTTTACCTTACCACGAAAATGATTTAAGCGGCCCTGGAACGTTTTTGAGAAATTCAAAGGGAATATTTATTGTTTAAATCTAAATCCATAAAACGATCTAAACATCCTGGAGCGTTTTTAAAGAAATTAATAAGAATGTTTAAAGCTATTTTTCTAAGAATGATCTAAGAACGCAGCCGTTATTTTTTAAATAATATTCCTTTCCGTCACCCTGCTCTGTACCCTCATGGGGACAAAACGGAATAAAAAGTTTCATCTGTCCCCCCCTTTAGCGACAAGGGGACGGTTGAAATTTATTTGATTGCTTGACAGTTCCATCTGTCTGTTATTGTATTTCTAATAAGGGGACAGATGGAACTTTTTATTTCTTGTTGTCCCCCATAAAATTTTATGTATAGATATAATACTATATTATTATATATTTATGTAGCATACACAACATAACATTAAATAAAAGACAATGGTTTGGTTATTTAATCAAGTGTATGTATTTGAGCAAATAAATAAAAAAATCTTAATTCACTAATAATCATAATATAATGAATGTTTCTTTGACTTTCTCACCTTTCATACACATAAATGAATAGTAGATATTGTACATACAATCAGTTTTCTAATATTGATCAGACTTAAACAACATAATTACATTATACACGATACTTACTTTACTAACTATCATAATCATCATTTAAGCCAATAGACGTCCACTGCTAGACATAGTTCTCCACACAGACCGGTTCTGTGCCACTCGCAAACCCGAGCTATGTTCAAAAATTCGAAACGTACTTACTTTTTGCTCGACCCGGGTGTTGAACCCTGAACTCCGTGAGCACAGCCCGATACTTAAACCACTAGACCATTGGGGCGTGCATTGTATTTACTTAAGAATAAATTGCAAAGGTTGCTTTAACAAAAAAATCATGGAGGTAAGAGGGCTGGGGGAGGGGAGGGGGGGGGGAGGATTCTGTTAGTATTAGTTAGTTTGTCGAAATTTAAATTTGACAGGCCGGGTGGTGCATTTACTGTCTGATACGCCAAAGGTCGTGGGTTCGATTCCGATTCGTATGGTGAACACTTGTATTTGTTCAGAGTCTGGGTGTAATTATATGAAAGTATTTAAGTATCATATTTGTGTTTCTTCTGTTGTCTGATATCTGTAACTATAGCCTAAGCTACTTAATACGGAATCCGGTCAATGTATAAGATGTTGTGTGAATTTATTTTTATTTTAGTATATTTAGCAGATGCGTACTTGGCCCTTCTCTACCGTGCTCCCCGCACCGCAATTTGGCTCAAACTACAGTCACCTGCGCTCGTGACTTGGTTGCAAACGGGCGACAATTTCGCTACATTATGTAAACAAGCTTTGACTCTTGCTACTGAAAGTTCATCGGTACATTCGCGTGAGAACCACGTCTTTATGTTGTCTATGATTCAGTTGTGGGTAGTTTTAGAAACGTGGGAGGTGGTTCAACTGGTAGGGACTGCAATGTTCTAGAATAAGACAAATTGGAAAAAAAATGTATTTTTAGCCTATACAGGATGTATCTGTGAACATTTTCATCCCTTTAACCACGTTTTCTACCGACCATTCTGAACAACATTAAGTTCTATGACTTTTGGAAATTCGCATAAAAAATATTCATCTTTCCATACAAAGTCGGTCACGTGACTTGGTCATTTTGTATGGGGAGTTGAAAAAATTTTGGATGAATTTCGAAAAGCTGTTGAACAAATGTTGTTCAGAATGGTTGATAGAACACGTGGTTAAAGGGATGTAAATGTTCACAGATACAACCTGTATATTTATTTATTTATTTTATTAGTTACACACAACAGAGTTACAGTGATAAAATAATAAAATTAATACATAGTGACTATAAAGCCGACGTCATGGTAGACTGTAAATCCAAAAATATGTGTAAACAGCATGTCAATAACTTATTATAACAAGCAACGTTAAATTATAAATCATTATTATATAATCAAATAACACATCAAATACAAGAAGGAAAAAATACAATTTACAATTTATTTATGTTTAAAATTAAATTACTTAATACATTACAATTACTATAAATATAATGAAATAATTTAATTTAGTCAAATTAGATAATTTGATTATTATTCATCGAACTTTGATTATTCAGATTATGATTCGAACAATAACAATCATACAATATAATTAAAATTGAGAGATATTAAATGTTTATGATTTTCAATTAAATTAAATTAAATTTTAATGCTTTTAAATAGTGCAAATTTCCATTTGCCGAGTTGGATGATCCATAGATGTCAGGCACGTCCCTCGATTGAGAAACTAAAGTATTATATTCACGGCACATTCTTAGGACTGGATTATGGAATGCAACATTGTTATTGCAGAGAGGGATCGAAAAAACGCAACCACGTCTAGAGGACCTACTTGGCACTCCGAGGCTTATTCTGATAGGATTTGTGAAGCTATGGATCCACTGATGATTTTGTGGAGATAAACAAGGTCTTGAATTTTGCGGCGGCACTCGAGTGTCTTTAATTTTAAAGAAACGTAGGCGATCCTCGTAGGTAGTTAGTTCTCTTTTAAGGCCAGATCTAAACGTTAGGATTCTGACGAGACGCCTCTGAGTTGACTCCAGCATATCTATATATGTGTTGTATTGCGGTGCCCAGATCACCGAGGCGTACTCCAGTTGGCTTAGAACCAGTGATTTATATATGTTAGTAAGCTACTTGGGCACTTAAACTCTTTAGAAGCCCGACAAATGAAACCAGTAAGTTTATTACACTTTTTAGATAACATTTCAAAGTGGCAGTTAAAGCTTAACTTATCGTCAAATAATACGCCCGAATCTCGTCTACTATACTGTACTATACTGTCCCACTGCAAAGCAAAAGCGTCCATCATAGAAATCAAGTCATCGCTGATGGGATGGGCTTTTATCTAAGTCTGTAATGTTTTGCTTTCTTAAAAAATATCGTATTTTCGCCACAATCAGTGTAAATAGGTTGGCGGCGCTAGTTTCATTCGTGTAGCCCCTTAATCACCACGCTTGCCTAATGCGGATTGGTGATCACAAACCCGAGCTGTGTTCGGAAAATTCGGAACATACTTTTACTCAACCCGGGACCATAACATCATGGTCCGGCACTTAAACCACTAGACCAATTAAATAGGACGATGTTGTTTGAATTTACATAAATTTATTTATCTCCTGAAAAGGACCAAAAGGGTCTCGGCCCTGAAATTGGCGTGGTTTACCGCTTAAACTCTCGGGCATTCTCCTCTCACAATGCTGTTATAAAGTGTATAGTATTTTGTCTTTAAATCGCTCTTATTATTCTAGTACTACGACAAAATATTGCAAGGTTTCTATACGACGCGTTCCGAATATATTAGGATTTGGCATAATACTATGAGCATATTTTATACCTGCAGGTTTGTAAGAACATGCGGTATTTTGCAAAGGCAAGTTGTTGAAACTTGTTTAAAATGAAACTACCTACTACTCTCGGCGTCAAAAAAATCGCACATCTGCGTAGTTTTCTACTAACGCGCTCATATCACAGCTTCGTATATTAAAAAGTAAAACATATATTACAATATTTTAAGGTAACATTACCAATATATGCTCGTCTTTTAATCCAACATTTTCATCATCCATGGAATTTACTTGTATTCGTCCAAAAAAAATTAAAAAGTAAATCAGTTTTTTTTCAGCTCCATAGAACATTGTATGGGACAAGAACATTGATTTACTTTTTTATGTTTTGGGAAAATTAGGAAGTTTTCACGACTAAGTAAGAAGCATGATTAACAGACGAGCATATAAAAACCATGTTACGTAAAAAATATTGCAATCAAATGTTTTACTTTTTTATATACGAAGCCGTACGAAAATGAACGAAAACTACGCAGATGTGCGATTTTATTGACGCCGAGAGTATTAAGTAGGTATTCTGTGCTAATACTTATTATAATCGGGACTAGGTACTATCGAAATGAGAGGGTATCCGAAGATGCACAAGCCGGGCGTAGCAGACGACGCCGTGCGCCTCCAGTCCGCGTGTGACCACGACCGTTGTAACTAGTGATGTGCCGAGTCGGCTATTTTTGGTATTCGAGTATTTTAGTACTCGTTAAAAAAGTATTCGAACTAGTACTCGAGTCCGGAGACTCGGATAGGTACTCGAGTACTAGCACAAGTATTCGAATACTTTTCTTGACTCGAGTACTTTTTAAATTTGACTTTGTATTATGTTTTTGATGGCAAAACAAATAAAACAAAGTGCAGGGCATTCTTTCGCACTATGTCACTTTCACGTTGAAAAAAAGCAAAACGTACCTATCAAAGTTCCCCAAATTACTTGTAAGCTACAGTATAACGCTTGTAAATAAACTTTTCTAATATCTATCTATCACTTATCATGCGGGTAGGAAAACATAAACAATCTTTATGTGTAAATATTGCACTTAAGAATAAATTGCAAAGAATTGCTATACCAAAAATAAAAATTATTCGTTTAGCAGTTTCATCTTAACTAGTGGTCAAATATTTGTAATAATGTTTCCACTGGATATTGTATAGTATACCTACAATATTGATGAGACTATCGTCAGCTCATGGCGAGTTAAGCTTTTCTAATATCTATCTACCTTACGAAATTCGTCGGCTTAGTAAGGGGCTCGGATGGTGTAATGTGGATAGCATATCTGCCCGGATTGCAGAAGGTTGTGGGTTCATGTCCCACCTGAACCCTCCGAGGAATTTTTTAAGTGCAATATTTACTTAAGAATAAATTGCAAAGAATTGCTATACCAAAAATAAAAATTAATCTTTATGTGTTTAATAAGCATGTTCAAACCTGCACCGACTAATCAAGTTGATTGAATCAACGACTTGTTGTTAACTTCACTCTTAATACTTGATAATGTGGTGACATATAAATTCGACCGTAAGTGTGAAAGTATAAGGCTGCTATTAAAGTACAGCGACTGAGTATTCGAGTACCGTAAGTACTCGAATACTGTTCTCGAGTACTGCGTATCCGAGTACTGTATTTTGGGTACTCGAGTACCTGAGTACCAGCTTGGTATTCGAGTCAGTACTCGAGTCAGCCTGACTCGGCACATCTCTAGTTGTAACGAGGTCGAAACGTCAAGCAGTAAGCTATTGTACAGTGGCCAGCACATCAAGTTACTACAATCTGTCAAATTTCCTCAGTTGATATTGAACCAAACACGTTTGACATAAAAGTGAGGTTCGATTGAAGAAATTTGACAGATTGTAGTAACTTGATGTGCTGGCCACCGTACATATATTTAAATATATTCGCGTTTAGTTTCGTTTAAAAATAAAACTTTTAGCTTTCTTACCTTTACAAGAGCAACTCGAGAGCAACTAAGATGTTTTGTTATGATGATCATTTACCTGCAACAAAAATACAACTTTGTCATAATCGCTTATTGAGTTTCCGATATTTTGATAATTAAATACATAGATCTTTTTATTTAATAGATAGGACGTTAGAGGTAGATAGGACCATTCCATACCAATAGATGGCGCTGAGTGTTGATTGCATCACGCTAATGTTTCGCTTTTTCGGTTTGTAGGTATAAGATTCAGAATTCACTTTTTCAATAGTATAGATGAAGATAGATTTTACTGTCGAACTTCCTAGAAAATTGATCCACTTACGATTCGGATTATTTAACAGTGACATTATTTATAGGTACTGTGTGTGTGATGATGCTATAATGCCATTAGTATCACACAACAGATTCGATTTCAATGTCTGAGTACACAAATATAGATGCCATGATTCTAGGAATTCAATAGCATTTGTGGTAGGAAATATAATCCTATTTTAGTTGTTTGGGCCTGAAATACAAATGTGGTCTGAATTTAATATGTTTTGTCGCGAAAGCCTAGATATTCCCAACTGGCGTCTAGTTGAAAACTAGGGCGTGAAGTTTGTCAACTGAAAAAGGGGCCAAGTTTGATATTTTGATTGTGTTTTTTACATTTCTATCTATCTATCTTCTTCTTCTATTCTATACTATTTATAAAGAGGTTGAATCTCATATTCCACGCCAGGGCTTAATAGGTATACCGAAAACATGAAACACTTGCGCGATACAATCAACGTCCAGCGCCATCTATGGGTAGACCAGTGGAAAAAACTACTATCCCGAAACGAAGTGAGTAGCTGGCCACTAGTATTATATATAAAACCAAAATTTGTCATCAAATCATCGCAAAACATCGGATTAGAGTGGAAAAATAATCTAGACGTCCTTGGGTATTGGAAATGAATGGCCGTTAGCAAAAAACCTACTAAAAAATTCATCAATCAAAAATTGCTAAAAAGTTCTAAAAACTGGACAAATGCAGTCATACATAACACAAAAACAGACCAATAGGGTAATTGACTACATCTCGAGTAGAGTAAAAATATTGATACTGTAAACCAAAATAATTGGGTAAAATAAGAACCAATAGCCAAATTTTCAGTTAACAATGTAACGTCCTAGGCTGGTTTTTGTGAGCACTGTTCAAAGTGTATGGGCCAAGTCCAGTTTTTAAAGTTTCATAATATTATAAAAATAATTATATCATTGAACTACCCATACATTATACATAAACTTTTATTATAAAACCATGTACATAAACGAAACATTTGATATAGCTACCAAACAAAATTTACTAGACGCGCATACAAGATACTTGTGTGTGATGATGCTATAATGTCATTAGTATCACACAAGAGATTCGATTTCAATGTCTGAGTACACAAATACAGATGCCATGATTCTAGGAATTCAATAGAATTTGTGGTAGGAAATATAATCCTATTTTAGTTCTTTGGGCCTGAAATACAAATGTGGTCTGAATTTAATATGTTTTGTCGCGAAAGCCTAGATATTCCCAACTGGCGTCTAGTTGAAAACTAGGGCGTGAAGTTTGTCAACTGAAAAAGGGGGCCAAGTTTGATATTTTAATTGTGTTTTTTACATTTTTATCTATCTATCTTCTTCTTCTTCTTCCACATAGTCGTGCCATAAATTCAGTCTCTCATATAAACATGCCTAGTGAAAAAAAAAAACAAATTTTATGTTAAAAATATGTCTGCGTTATTTAAATGGTTTTAACAACTTGAAAATCTCGACTGCAGTTTTTTTACATTTGTGTAACGCAATCACTGCGATTCGATTCTGTATGGTGCCCCACTACATGTTTACACAGCGATTGGTTACAGCGAAATGAATAGTATAAAACTTACTTATTAATTGGACATGAAATAATAGTACTACCTCCATATAGTTTTTGTTTTAAATACCCTCATATAAGTTGGGACAAAACTTATGACAAGACTAGGTATACTATTTATAAAGAGGTTGATCTCATATTCCACGCCAGGGCTTATAGGTAAACCGAAAACACGAAACACTTGCGCGATACAATCAACGTCCAGCGCCAACTATTGGTAGACAGTGGAACTACTGTCCCAAACGAAATGAGAGCGCGCCACTAGTATTACATAAATCCAAATTTATCATCAATCATTTCAAAACATCGATTAATGTGGAAAAATATCTAGACGTCCTTGGGTATTGGAAATGAATGGCCGTTAGCCAAAAACCTACTAACAAAATCATCAATCAAAATTCCTAAAAAGTCTAAAAACAAGACAAATGCGAGTCATACTAACACAAAAACAGACCAATAGGGTATTTGACTAATCTCGATATAGTAAAAAATATTGATACTTTACCAAAATATTGGTAAATAAGAACCAATAGCCTAAATTTTCAGTTAAAAATGTAACGTCTAGCTGGTTTTGTGAGCATTCAAAGTTTATGGGCAAGTCTATTTTTAAAGTTTATAATATTATAAAAATAATTATATCATTGAACTACCCATACATTATACATAAACTTTTATTATAAAACCATGTACCATAAACGAAACATTTGATATAGCTACCAAACAAAATTTACTAGACGCGCTTACAAGATACTTGCGTGTGGCGTCAGTCGCTAGTAGCCATTTGTATAGAGCGTTTTTTGGGCCTGCGTAAAATATGTGCTCTTAAAGTTGTGATATCTCAGGTAATTCAAATTAGAATCAAATAATTATTATCATAACAATGTTTCTTAAATATGTAGAGGGGTCTTTCGATTAAACACATGAAAAAAACATGTCAAATACCCTAATTGTATGTAGGCTACTATGGTAGGTAATAAAAGTTAGAGTTAGGTATATTTTTTAGTATTATCATCATTTCCTATTTTAGAAGTAGTGAGGGGGAGAACACACAATATCTTTCCACTTTGGAAGTCTCTCAAGTGAACTATTTAGTTTAAAATATGAAGAATATTATAGGGGTTCCGTTTAATGCCATTTGGCCACGGAACCCTAAAAATTTACAATTTCAACTCAAAAAATAAATGTATTTTCTTTCTCCTTTCTTCCTTCATCATATACAATACAACAAAAATCGCGACATATTTTTTTATTATAATACTAGTGGCCCGCCCTCACTTCGCTTCGGGACCGTAATTCAGAAATGAACCAATAGATGGCGCTGTGTCTAATTACATCGCGCAAGCGTTTCGTGTTTTCGGTTTACCTATAAGCCTTGTCCTTATCTATAGAAGTTATCTCTTTATAAATAGTATAGAAGATATAGATGTGATAGGTGGCAAACGAGCAGACGGATCACCTGATAGTAAGCGACATACATTCGAGAGCTACGATGCCACTGCCAGACAAGTCAAACTTATAACTTCCCGTTTTCCCGGGGTTAAAAAAGGTTCCACAACAAGGAAGTGACGTCATTGAGTGTACTTCCGAGTCATTTAGTGACGTTTATCTAAAGCGGCGTACTACAAAGGGGAGATAAGCATTTCGCCCAATTTGCTTGAGACCGAATGATTTGTAGGCCCCATTCGTGCTGTCAACAAGTGTTTGTTTTGTTTAGCGGCTTAAACAATGAATTTGACAACTTTTTTTTATAATAAAATCGCATACTAATTGTGGGAGAGCCATGCTTCGGCATGAATGGGCCAGCTCGACCGGAGTGATCCCACTGCCTCACAGAAAACCGGCGTGAAGCAGCTCCTGTGCTGTGTTTCGCCGAGTGAGTGAGGGTACCGGAGACCCATCGGGGGGGGGGGAGGGGATAAAAGGTTAGCAGCGCACTTGTTGCATGTGTTCATGGGCGGCGGCAATTGCTTACCGTCAGGTGATCCGCCTGCTCGTCCTCTATCTATCACATAAAAAAATACTAAGTTGAAAAATAACCGTTTTGGTTTAAAAATAGAATTGACCAAATTTATGCAATAGGACATCCAACAAGATCTATATTTAACAGATTCCAATGTAATCCATACTAATATTATAAATGGAAAAGTGTGTCTGTCTGTATGTTTGTCTTTCTTTCAAGGCAAACCGGAACGACAAAATGACTTGATTTTTTAAGTAGAGATAGTTGAATGGATGGAGAGTAAAATAGGGTTCGTTTTGCCTCTTACTCACCCCCCATTTAGGGAAGTGGGGGGTACGAGCGAAGCCGCGGGTAAAAGATAGTGAACACAAACGCCAAGACCTTAACACTGTCTTAATTATAGGACACCACAAATAAATTTTGGAAAGCAATCTTTTTATCTTAAAACTAGTGGCCCGCCCTCACTTCGCTTCTGGACCGTAATTCAGAAATTAACCAATAGATGGCGCTGTGTCTAATTACATCGCGCAAGCGTTTCGTGTTTTCGGTTTACCTATAAGCCCTGTCGTTGTGTATAGAAGTTATTTCTTTATAAATAGTATAGAAGAAGATAGTAAAGAAGAAGATTGTACACACAGTTTTCTAATTATCACTTTGACTTTAATACTTAAATTACACTGGTCAACACAGGTTTTGTTTCCTTTAATTTTTTTTCTGTTATTAGTTATATCTATGGCTCTGACTATGAAAAAAATACTGGGAGATTGCTAACAGCTTTACTTTTTAAAATATACATTGTCAAGCGCCTTCACAAACTGCTTCAAATGCCGAGTTTAACTCCATATTAATATTATGGTGGAACTATGATGCGATCTAAAAAATAAAGGCACGTTAATAACATTTTTTGTTCATCTATTAGGTCTTTCCTGCGCTGGCCAAACTTTTTGCAGCCAATAATACTGTTTGTCACGACTGTCCCAGAGACAAATGAAACAAGGAAACTTTGTGGACCCCCCTTGTCGACCTAACAGAAAGTTGACCATTTTCAAATCAACACAAATGATCCATTGATGGTTTTGATACTTAATTTTTTTCATAACCTTAGAAATATTTGTGTATTTTAAAGTTTTGATGATATGCAGTTTCATAAAGTCTGATATAGGTTTTTCGATATTTTTGAAATATTTATTCCACACAAATATAGCAAATACAATCGGGACTAAGCACACAACATCTTCTTGATGAAATCATATCGAAAAATAACAATAAAATTGGTTTTAATTTCCAATAAAACATGAAAAACAGAACAAAAATAGCAAGTGAGGGTAATTAGCTATAACTCATAAACAAGAGCGGTTAGAGAAAAAGTGTTGCCATATTTTAAAATACGCGTTGATTTGAGATAGAAACATAAAAAAAAAACCACAGGAAACAAATAAGTTTATTTTTTTTGTTGACCAGTGTTATAGTAATTGTATTGGGATTTACTTTACACAGTTCTTTTACTTTGTTTTAAAATGGTTTTCGCTTCTACTAACACCATTACTTAACCTTGTCAGCCCAATTTTATAATACCATACCAGTATTTATCGCTTCTATCTTAATAGCATCTTTTGCACCAATAAATAAGTGCGGGTGATAAATAAAATTTCAGCGTACCAGCACAAAATAATTACACACAGAAGTTAGACTTTGACCTGATTTTGAATTTAGAAGAGTTTGTTGACAAATGCTAGGGTTGTTGCCCGGCATGAGTACATAAGCGCGCGGCCTCTACCACAGACCTCGACAGTTCGACAATCTTATGTCATAGGCTAGGATTAATATGGTCGAAAAGGCGTATTTCCCCGTTAGTGCGCATGCGTGAGTACATGACACGTTTTTAGCTCTTATTGGGCAGCCTACTTTCTGTGTGTAATTATTTTGTGATACCAGGGCTAAACGATAACCGCCTGCACACACAGCGGGGTGGTAATCCCTTAGCTCACGCAACTGCAGTGAAAACTATTTGGTCGGCTAATACCGTACTCGACCTATAAATATAAGTTTGTAATAAAAAATCTCTCATTTATACAACACTATACATAATGACTCGCCCACGGCTTTGCTTGCGCTCCCCACTTCTCTAAAATGGGCGGTTAGAAAGGGGCAAAAAGTAGCCTATGTTACGCTCCATCCTTTCAACTATCTAAACTTAAAAATCACGTCAATCCTCGACAATCATCGTTTTGCCGTGAAAGAAAGACAAACATACAGACAGACACACTTTCAATTTATAATATCAATATGGATTGTTGAAAGAATTACTCGATTCTTATTAAAATAAACTGCGATTTCACTACTTTTTTTTTTATTAAAGTAGGTACTTTACATTCCACAGACCCAAGACTCAGATTATCACAACTTTGAAAACACGATTTTTGGGACAACCAAAACGCAAGATATTTTGTTTGTTGATAAATTAGATTAGCTATAATAAATTAGATATTAATTTTCATTACAAAAGACGTTGCAAATTGTTACCATCGCTGACGGTAATACACTTCAACTTAGCTTAGGCACTCACACAAAAAATTGGCAACTTTTATTTTGAACACGGCTGTATACGCTACCGTGCCTATATCTCGTGCCAAGTCGGAGCACAGTAAATATTTAAATGAGAGCATCAAATCGATAGGTTCTTTACGACCGACGATTTGATCGAAGCTTGCAGCTGACGTCGGTCTCGTGGGACACATCGAGCTACATTATTTTGGTTTCATTTATATTGTTGAACGATTTTTTTCTATCACCTTTTTATGTGGCAGACGAGCAGATGGATGATCTGATGGTAAGCAATAGCTGTCGCCCATAGAAATCTGCAAACTACTACACTGGTGTGCAGATGCCAGGGGTTAAAGGTTGGCAGCGCACTTGTAACCCTACAGTCACAAGTGTACCCCTTACCCTTCAATTGGGTTTCCAGTACAGTACCCTCACTCACTTGATGAAACACAGCGCAGGCACTACTTGACACTGGTCTTCTGTGAGGCCGTGGTATCACTCCCGTTGAGCCGCCCCTTCACGCCGAAGCGTGGCTCTAGAGCGACCAAGAATACCTCACGATACCTCAAAACTGACGGGAAGAGAGTTCACACTCTGAAATAGATTTTAAGGAAATAGCTATAAGCATTATTTTCAGTTGCTATCCGCGTTATGGTTTGGATACGAATAAAGGTCAAAGGTCGTGGTAAACACAATTGTTTGTCAGTGTCTGGGTGTTGTGTAATGTATTGAGTATTATATTTGTGATCCTCGGTGATTAGTATGCATAACCCAATCATAGTAGCGATGACTTGATTTCTATGATGGAGGCCTTTGCCCTGCAGTGGGACAGTATACAGACTGCAGTGGATTGGCCGGACGGCGCATTTTGTAGTCACCACTGCCTCATACGCCAAAAGTCGTGGGTTCGATCCCCACCCTAGACAGACATTCATGTGATGAACACTTGTGTTCAGTGCTGGGTGTTAAATATGTATTTAAGTATTCCACCCGAAGGCAACCCGCGGGACGTCGACAGCGGGATAGGCCCAAATACGATGGGCTGATGACCTCAACAGCTTTGCCCGCAATTGGCCACAAATGGCGTTGGATAGAGATCGATGGAGGGATTTGGGGGAGACCTTTGCCAGCAGTGGGACAGTATAGGCTAAAAAAGTGTTATATTTGTGATCCTCGATAATTAATCTTTCAATGATTTTTATGATGGAGGCCTTGCCCTGCAGTTGGATACATACAGGCTAATACTTTACTTTACTTATACCTACTAGCGGCCGCCCGCGACTCCGTCCGCGTGGAAAAGTAACTTTTTACCCCCCTTTCAACCCCTTACAACCCCCTTTTCGCAATAAAAAGTAGCCTATGTCCTTTCTCAGGGTCTAGATTATCTGTATACCAAATTTCATTTAAATCCGTTGAGTAGTTTTGGCGTGAAAGAGTAGCAGACAGACAGACAGACAGACAGACAGACAGAGTTACTTTCGCATTTATAATATTAGTATGGATAGTATGGAAGTATGGATGATTATTTTCTTGGGCATCTTGCCCACTCAGATATGTCTGCTGAATTTACAGAACAGGATTAAGTAGCAATGATAATATAAATTTTAAACCATCGCAATTTGGTAACTTCCTAGCTCCACACACTTCTAACCGATTAAAAGCAGGTCAGATGTAAAGTTTTTACTTTACATATTTAAACGGAACTCAAATGCTAATCTAGATTAATTTGCATACGATCTTGGCTGTGCTCACTCCCGTGCGGTTTGTTTTAGTACTCGGTACGTGATCGGGTATTTAAATAGTACTTTAGAGATTTAGAGTATAAGCGTGTTAAATGGGATTAAAAACGTTTTATCCCTTTACCCCCCTTTTAACCCCTTACAACCCCTTAATATTATTATGTGATACAACTTAAACAAATTATTTCGACCAATTTGGTACCAAAAACGGTCATTGTGACTAAACCTTAAAGATAGACATATGCCGTCGCGGACTTTTTTTTAGATCATGTATAGAGGAATAATTCTTTCATACATATTTTTTTGTGTATCTTGAACCGTTTTCGCAGCGCACGCAAAGAAAGCCTTCAAAAATGAATAATTTTCCCGTTTTTTAACATTTACCGCTCTGTTTTGCTCCTATTGGTCATAGCGTAATGTTATTTAGCCTATAGCCTTCCTCGATAAATGGACGTCTAACAAAAAAAGAATTATTCAAATCGCACCAGTAGTTTCGGAGATTAGCGCGTTCAAACAAACAAACAAACAAACTCTTCAGCTATTATATAGTATAGATTATGTTTTAGGTGGCAGATGAATAGACCAGTCACCTATTGGTAAGCGATTTCCGGCGCACATAGATACTACTACACCAGTAGAGTCAGTTGCTGCCAACCTTTGAGCCCCCCCTTTTTCTTATTTTCCCTGAAGTAATAAAATTATAACCATGTTCGTCCATGAATAGATGCGATACCATGGCCTCACAGAAGGCTGGCGTGAAGCAGCTGCTGCCTGCACTGTGTTCCATCGAAGGAGTGAGGCTACCGGAGGCCCAATAGAGGAAAAAGGGGATAGAGGTTGGCAGCGCACTTGTGTTGTGACTCCACTGGTGTTGCAGATGGGCGGGCGGCGGCAATCGCTTACCATCCATACTACTTATTACTATATTACTATATACTATATCCATACTAATATTATAATGCGGAAAGTTAACTCTGTCTGTCTTGTCTGTCTGTCTGTCTGTCTGTCTGTCTGTCTGTCTGTCTGTCTGTCTGTTACTCTTTCACGCCAAAACTACTCAACAGATTTAAATGAATTTGGTATACAGGTAATCTAGACCCTGAGGAAAGAACATAGGCTACTTTTTATTGCGAAAAGGGGGTTGTAAGGGGTTGAAAGGGGGGTAAAAAGTTACTTTTCCACGCGGACGAAGTCGCGGGCGGCCGCTAGTTACTATATAATATTATAAATGCGAAAGTAACTCTGTCTGTCTGTCTGTTACTCTTTCACGCCAAAACTACTCAACGGATTTAAATGAAATTTGGTATACAGATAATCTAGACCCTGAGAAAGGACATAGGCTACTTTTTATTGCGAAAAGGGGGTTGTAAGGGGTTGAAAGGGGGGTAAAAAGTTACTTTTCCACGCGGACGAAGTCCCGGGCGGCCGCTAGTTTTAATATACTTTTCTACAACCGGTTTATGTTTACCGGATTTAACCGGTTACCCTGCGGCGCCTTTGATGTTATCTACCGATAGCCGGATGTTGGACGTAAGCCGCTTTATATTCTATGCAGTTCCAGCGGAAAACATTATTGAGAGTGGAGAGAAAAATATGGAATAACATTATTGCTTTCTTTATTACGTTTGGAATCTGCTGTCGTACTACAAACAGGTGTTAGCTTTGGAGTTTGTGATATTAAAATGTTTTGACTACGTATCTAGGTATGACAATGATAATTTATTTCACAAAAAACAGTTATCATAATATGACATGGTAACAATATTATACGTCTATTTAACCGCTTAACTAGGCATGTGAAATATAAATACTCCACTGGTGTTGCAAGTGTCCTTGAGCGGCGGCAATTGCTTACCATCAGGTGATCCGCCTGCTCGTCTGCTACCTATCACATAAAAATATTTTTTCACTTTCCATACAAAGTTGGTCACGTGACTTGGTCATTTTGTATGGGGAGTCGAAAATTTTTTCGAAGAATTTGGAAAAGTTGTTGAACAAATGTTGTTCAGAATGGTTGATAGAACACGTGGTTAAAGGGATGTAAATGTTCACAGATACATCCTGTATGCAACTCCGAAATTGACATCCGTTCATATTTCCACCAATCTGAAATCCGTCATCATTTCAAAGTCCCGGATTCAAATGTAGCAAGTCTTACTATTAAAATTTTGTGCTAGTTCCGTTTACGTCCAATTAGGTTTATCTGGCAATTGCCAGCGAATGCCACCAGCGACTGCCGTCATTACTTACGGTCAGCACACGTGCATCTCACGCCGGTTAAATAGCTGCACTTTCTATGTAGGGTTGTCATCTATTGCATAATAAATAGCACGTATTGTTCGACCTAAAGTCCTTGAGTGGAGACCTTGACTTAAGCGTAGTGTTGGACGCCCAGCGACAAGATGGGATGATGACATTCGAAGGCTAGCTAGTGCATAAGTGTGGGCTGGGTGAGAGTGGCCGAAAACTGGGAGCGGTGGCGTGCATTAGGGGAGACCTATGTCCAGCTATGGACTCTTGTGGGTTGCTGATGATGATGATTGTTCCACTGCTGGACAAAAACTTCCCCAAATAGCCTCCACTGCTCCCTATTTTTTGCCAGCTTTTGCCCGTTATCGGAGTGCTGGTCCAGATCGTCACGTCATCTCTATCTAGGCCTACCTCTTTGACGGCGACCGTCCACAGGCTGCCATTTCGTGACAACCTGAGTCCATCTCTCCGGGTGCATTCTCACAGTGTGGCCAGTCCAGTTCCATTTCAGCTTAGCAGCTTTCTCACCCACGTCCATAATACGGGTTTTTGATCGTTTCCCGATCAAGTCAATTACGGAAACTACATTTTCTGAATTTTCTTGGGTCTGGGTGTTCTGGGTTGACATCCTCAGTTAATTATCGTTACCTGGTACTTATAGTACAGGGTTTGCTCTAGTTTGACACCAGATTGATTGGTGTGATTGTCTGGCGCATTGATTTATTTCTTTAATTATATCTTCGATTTTAATGCCAGCTAAACTCAACCCGGTCAAATTATTTTGTACCGTTACCAAAGAATTTTCAAAAAGCTACAGTGTTAAAAGTACTGCCCTTCCATATACCAAATCAATTGACAACATTTCATCGAAAAATTGATATAAAAATTAAAATGCCATTTATGTTTTTGGGCTTCCCGGATGTGAATTACGCTTTTTTAGTAATTAATTACTCTCAAAATTACGAGATAGAAAAAAAATTACTCTGTAGGTGTTTTAGATAATATTCCTTTTACCACTATTTTTTATTTTTAAATTAATTTCTGGACGTACAATATACAAAAAAAAAACTCATTATTGACAAAATTGACAGATGACTAATAAACAAATAAGAAGTCAGTGAAAATATTACATTAAATTGATAATTTATTCGGCATAAAAGAAAGTAAACTAAAGTATTAAAAATAATGAGATCAGTCAGACCAAGACCGTAACGGGACCCTATGACATTGTGCTTCGTCTCTAAATGTAAAAATAGAGCTCTTACTTCGCCAGACAAACATTTCTTTCGTGTTCCTGATCGGAATAAAGCAAGGTGCATTGCTGTTGGTAGAGCAAACGTAACAAAAGGAACACTTTATGTGTGTGAGGATCACGTAACATATGATGTAGTTAATAAGTTGTGGTCTAATAAATTTACAAACTCCAATAGTACAAAATTATTAAACACAATCAATAAAACAATATTTAAGTACAAGTTTAGTTTTATTTACTTAGCCATTTGTAAAAATTTCTTAAAAATAAATTGTTCGCATCCTCGTCGATTACAGCCTAGACGATGTATGGCTGCGTACGCACTTTGTGTTCCGGTAATACCCGGCACTTCACGGTGCAAATAGCTCCTGCTCTTTTCAACTGTACAAACCCCACTGCAGATTCTACATAGGCGTCCCTGGACGACATGAGCATTTTCGCACCACGAATTTCAGCGACATTATAGTTCTCATCTTCACGAATGAGTTCTAATAACATTATTAAATACCTTGGGTAGATTACGGCTGTCTGCCATAACAAAACCTTCGTCTACTTTCATAATTATTCAGTAATATCCACGAAACAAGCAAAATGAACCTATCTTCAACAAATCTCTTCGATTTGAATTTGATTGACATTTGACAGGGACTGGACTTTTTTTAGGCCAGCAAAAGGCAAAGAAATATTACGGATAACACCTACAATGGTACTTACGTCGTTTTAGAATGAGCAAGTTTTAAAATAATAATTTATCATATTAAACATTTAAATTTAAAAAAATAAAAAAACACGTATACAATATTTTTAACTCTAGTTTACAGTCCAATTATCAAAATGAAGAAAATTTACCTACTTAATGTTGTCAATTCAGACAGCTGTGGACATCTGACGTCAGACCTTAGTAAATTACACCCCCGGTTTTTTCCGAAAGCTAAAACAATTTTAGGCAAAGGAATTCCTGACCTGATTCCACGGATTTTCTCTGCCAACCCTAAATATCTAGCAATGAGAATTGGGAATTTCTTGCAAAATCACAGCCAATTGAGGATAATTTTGTTTCGCAAGGGAATATATTTTTGTGAATAAGTGGAAGAAGAGCACACATTTTCTTAGGTATGGCCCGCCCTCACTTCGCTTCGGGACCGTAATTCAGAAATGAACTAATAGATGGCGCTGTGCTCAATTACATCGCGCAAGCGTTTCGAATTTTCGGTTTACCTATAAGCCTTGTCGTTGTCTATAGAATGTATATAGATGAAGACCAGCATCGAGGTGTTTCTCTGAGCACTTCATCAAGCGGATTGGAGCCTTTTTCGTAATTAGTTTGATTTATTTAATATTATGTTACTAAATATTGTGTTTCTATCTTTTTTTCTATCGGTAAGCAGCGGCATGACTGTGCCTCGGCATGTTGTTGTCTATGAGCGGCGTTTACCATTTTTTTTATGTGATAGGTAGCAGACGAGCAGGCGGATCACCTGATGGTAAGCAATTGCCGCCGCCCATGGACACATGCAACACCAGTGGAGTCACAAGTGCGCTGCTAACCTTTTATTCCCTTCCCCCCCGATGGGCCTCCGGTACCCAAACTCACTCGGCGAAACACAGCACAGGAGCTGCTTCACACCGGTTTTCTGTGAGGCAATGGTATTACTCCGGTCGAGCCGGCCAATTCATGCCGAAGCATGGCTCTCCCACAATTAAAGTTGCCTTATAATATAAGTGGATTTTTTTAAAATAAGAATCTAGTTGCCATAAAGATATGTGTGACCTCATTTCCTTTTTTTCTCTGGCATCCCTAGGAGGAAAAGCAAGTAATTGCCCGTGAAATCACAGGACTGTCGCGGCTGCGCTGTTCCTCTGTAATCACTATTACGTTAGTATAGCACTGATGACGTCATACTTGGGTACAATGTTACCCCTTTTTGTTACGCAAGGGAATAGGTATGATGACGGTGATTAAAAATCACTTAAATACTATATTTCTTTATTAGTATTGAAGCTTGAAAAAAAAATACGCGATTTTTTCATTATGAGACAGTGTGGTTTATATTATTTATTTTTATCAAAAAAATCTATGATGCGCCATCTCTTGAACACTAATCATCGTAATTGTGTGATGATCAATATCTGGGTATTATATACATAATATTTTAGTATTAGTTTGAGTGGAGACCGCGAATCGGTAAACGTAGTGTTGGACGCCCTGCTACAAGATAAGATGACGACATTCGAAGGCTGGCTGGAGTGAGCTGGATGAGAGTGGCTGAAAATCGGGAGCGGTGGCGTGCATTGGGGGAGACCTATGTCCAGCAGTGGACGAGCGTGGGTTGCTAATGATTTAAGTATTATATTTGTAATACTTTGTTGACTGAAATCTGTAACACATGTGCTCAAGCTTACTTACTACGGAGTCAGGTCAAAGTATGAGATGTTCAATAATGAGAGCGCATGACGTCACTTCTAATTCGACACATAAACAGCGCCCAAACGTCACATTACGTTTTTTTTACTTGGGTATTGTTTACATCGAGAAAACTTAGACGTGACGTCTCACGCGACGCTAAGACCACCTAATACGGTGACAAGCGTTTTCGCGCTGGATTCAAAATTCGACAGAGTAAATGGAATTATTTGATAAAAGCAGTTCGCATTTTCTTTAAATTAATATTTTTCCGTACAAAAAAGACGTCTTGCAATCAGCAGAAGTGCTGCTTTGTGCAACTTGACCAATCTTATGCATTTCTTCGTCATGCCATAGCTCAGGAACATACCACTCGAACTGGCATCAAATGGAGTGGACTAGTTGCAATGCAATCAACGCGCAGCGCCATCTTTTGCTACACAATTCAACTAATGTCGAAACTAAGTGATGACGGGCGCTGTCAGGTTTCCTGCAAGAACTTGGCTGGTTGGAGTGAACACCAGCCGACTGGGCACGCGAAATGGGCTCACCTGCAGCCTGATTGCGGAAATGCCCGTACCAGGCTTGTCCCACTCCGCGTGTAGGTATCGAACTTGCAAGTACATGCGGCGTCCCCTCCGGAGGGCCAAATTAGTAGAAAATCACGAACGAGCGGCGACGCACGCGCGACAGTTGCTTGCGATAGAAAGAGAACGCACTTCTAGGTATGAATAATGGTAGGCATTGAACGCTGGGCGGTCGGAATTTCAACGTTAGATTATAGTAGTCTGAGTCTTTATTTCCATAAACGGTTTTTAGAAGTGGGTCTTCTGTACCTTGTACTATTAAGTATTCTGTGCCCGTACGAAGAAAAAGTAGAAGAAGTGATGACGGGCTGCTAAATTAGTATAAAAAGGTAGTAAGTGCCTATCGACTGCCTACAAATTAGGTAAAAAGGTCCTAATTGACGCAACTCAGTTCTTCGGCGTCAATTAACTTCTTCCACACACATCTATGGGAGGGTTACGTCAAATAATGACAATTACAACCTCTTAGACCCCATTACTGTGTTAATTTGGTAAATGGGAGTCTGAGAGACTCCTGCGATGCGGGTTTGGGGGTCATGAACCTTTGACCTTTTTAACAGTTCGTTATGAACGCGAATCAATAAATCTATCTTCTATCTATATGTATTATATTATCATCATCAGGCTGTGGCAATTACATAGCTGGACATAGTGACCCTGCCTCATACGCCAAAGGTCGTGGATTCGATCCCCACCCTGGACAAACATTCGTGTGATGAACACTTGTGTTTGTTCAGTGTCTGGGTGTAATGCTATTTGTGTTTCCTCTGTTGTCTGATATCCGTAACACATGTGCTTAAGGGGCTACACGAATGAAACTAGCGCCGCCAACCTATTTACACTGATTGTGGCGAAAATACGATATTTTTTAAGAATGCAAAACATTACAGACTTAGATAAAAGTAAATTTAATTTTTCAAAATGCAATAAAATATATATATCACGCGACAAGTAACAATAATGTCAATTATTGCTTAAAGTGGCCGTTTTTAGCAATAATTACATTATTGTTACTTGTCGCGTGTTAGAAATATTGTATTGCATATTGAAAAATCCAATTTACTTGGATCTGGCTGGCTGGCTAAGTCTGTAATAGTTTATTTTCTTCAAAAATATCATATTTTCTCCACAATCAGTGTAAATAGGTTGGCGGCGCTAGTTTCATTCGTAAGTCAAGTCAAATGAGATGTTGTGTGAATTTAATTTATTTATTTATTGGCCTCTCCTGATGTTCGCCACTTCGATCGTTTTTTCGCTACTCGCATCTCTCTCCTCTCTCAGCTCTTGGCAGCCATTGTCCAAATTCTCACTGCAACTGACTTGAGGGCGAAAAAAGAATACCTACTTTAACACCTCATTCTTAACCGTGAGCCACGCTTCGGCATAAATGGGCCGGCTCGACCGGATTGATACCACGGCCTCACAGAAAACCGGCGCAAATCAGCACCTGCGTTAATTTCGTCGAGTGAGTGAAGGTACCTGAGAACAAAGGGGGGAAAAGGGGTTGGCAACGTACTTGTGCCTCTACTGGTGTTGCAGGTGCCTATGAGCGGTGGCAATCGCTAACCATCAGGTGATCCATCAACTCGTCTGCCACCTATCCCCCTTAACACATATCCCCTCTGCTCGTGACCGTTAATCTCAAATGATAAAATTAATTTATTTCCCCACGAGTTTATTTGATCGTTTATAGTTAAATAACTATAGCGTGTCACGTTCGCTGCGACCTTGTGGACAGGTGGCCTTAGCAATGAAGTAAGGACTATGTCCATTGGGAGCGATTGGACTAATTTAATTAATTAAATGGTAGAACACAAGGGATTGACAATCGTACTAATCTCTATATTTTTTTAATGTGATAGTTGGCAGACGAGCAGATGCCCGAAGCGCGAAAGGTCCCGGGTTCGATTCCCGGTCAAGTCAATTTGTGAAACTACATTTTCTTATTTTTTTTGGGTCTGGGTGTTCTAAGTTGACGCTCCCATATACGTCACCTGGTACTCACAGTACAGGGGTTGCCCTAGTTTGAGACCAGGTTATTTGGTGTGATTGTCTGGCGCAAGTAAGAGAATATGTTCGTTGATCTTTACGCAAAAACTACTAATTGGATTTGGATGAAGCTTTACAATAAATAGTTGATATCTTCTATCTTCTATATTTTTACTATATATGAACAACGAAAAACCTTATATACAAACTGAAAAGCGAAACACTAGCGCGATGTAATCGATGACCAGCGCCATCTGTCGACAGATAGTGGAACTACTGTCCCGAAATGAAGTAAGGGCGGGCCACTAGTAACAGAATAAAACAATGGTCACAATTAATAAATATAATATTGTATATTATCCAAAATATATAAGATAATTCTGTCACCTCGCCGTTGAAACTGCGGGGCGCCACTAATTAACGTTAAAACACGGTTTAAACAGTTAATTAGTTGAATAAGTAATTAGTTTAGCAGTTTAAAGCGACGACTCCGCTTCGGGATTCAAGTTCGATTCCCTGGAAGCCATAAATTTTTGGTTTCTGAGTTTTTATGTCCATTATAAACTTAGTGTTAGCGCCTAATAAAAGCGCTAAGGACATTTCTGCGCGCAATTGCTATGAACGGACTGTAGGCGTTTAGTGCATTGACCCACCGCTGGGGTCCGCACACCTACGCCCTCTTACGGCATTTTATTGTATCCCTTCTTCTTTTCAAATTCTCCCTAAAGAGAACCCACGATTCTGTAACGCTCTAAAGCGAATTAATATATTTTTGGAAAACTGAGTTTACTTTAGTAAATTCCATTCTCATACTAAAGTGAGAAACATTGGCGCCCCCGGGTGGACAGGAATATCAAAATAAGAAGATTCCGAAGGAATAGAAATACGAGGACCCTTGGACTTTGGACGAGCAGTGACGCGGCAAAAGCTTCACATCGTACATCGGAGCCCATAATTCAGATAAGTGCCCTGTGTTTCCTTCCCTTTCCACCCCATACTAAAAAGCATCCAAAAATCCCTAAATTCATTAGTTTTCTACTTGTGCAAATTGTAAATTACCCTTTGTTAAATTTTTATTATTTTTTTTTTACTTAGTTCCTTAAAATAAGCAGTTTTTAATTACATTCAGTTCATAATTCACGCTATTATCCGTCCCCAATCACGTCTTGCCTGTTTTTATCGGGAATTAAGTCGATTTTGCCGACTTATTTCAGTTGGATGACCGGTCGCTTCCAGCCGATCCTAAGTGACGAGATATCAACCTGTCGCTGACTTCCCGGGTATCTTCGGGGCGAGGAGCGTGAGATACGTATAACCTCTTACATATTTTTATACATTTTGTGCCTTTTTTGATCCAGATTTGCTTTGTGATTTTATCTCATCCACCCACATAATTTACTTAAAAAAAATATAACTTGTCTATTTTCACTTTTAAATCATTCTAGAATTATAATTAGCTTCATTTTAATATTAATTAAATTTAAACAACCCTAATAATGACTGATTCTGCTGGTTCTTCACAAAAACCAACCTTTATTGATCCTAGCTTAAAGGATTTGACAATTAAACGCAGCTCAGTTAAGGGTCAAATCACAAGATTCAAAAATTATTTGGATAAAATCACAAGACAATCTAAATTGACGACTATCGAGGTTGCTGAATTGTCTCTAAAGCTCAGCAAGTTCGAGAGTCAGTCTATCAAATATGATGAGCTGCAAAACTCAGATAGAATTAATCAGCAGTGATAATTTGGAGCAAGAGTTTGATGAGCGAGAGCGCATCGAGCAAGACTTCATTTTGTGTATAGCAATGGCTAAAAGTCTTCTCGAAGAGCAAAGTGAACTTAAGATCATGGATCAGGACAAAAGGAGACGTGAGTCCTTATTTCACGAAGCTCAATGCGATCTCGACCAATCAGACTATGGTGTTAAATTGCCTCATATACACATTGCCAAATTTGATGGGTCATTTTTCCGTTGGCTAGACTTCCGTGACACTTTCACCAACTTAATTCACAACAATCAGCGCCTTTCATCCATCCAAAAGTTTCATTATTTGCTATCATACCTAGAAGGTGATGCAGCTCGCATATTATCTAACATTGAAGTGTCATCTGCTAACTATAATGATGCCTGGCAATTACTTTTTAATAGGTACAACAACAAAAGGTTGCTTATTAATCACCATTTAAAATCTTTATTTAATATGCAACAACTAAACCGTGAAACCGAAGGTTCCTTACGATATTTAGTAGACCACATCACCAAAAACTTACGTGCCTTAGCCAATTTAGGTCAGCCTACACAACACTGGGACACCCTCATAATCTATTTTGTGTCATGTAAGCTAGACAATAACACTCTAGTAAAATGGGAAGAAAAACGCTGTAACCTAGATGACTTTCCTACTTTGGAGCAATTTAAAACGTTTTTGATTGATAGGGCACACATTCTCGAATCTACAAATCGTAATAAATTTAATTTAAATTCTAATAATAACATTAATAATTCCAATCACACAAAATCACCGCAACATTCACACACACATAACCCTAAACCTATATTTCACACAAAATCTTACACTACGAGCACAACACACCAAAATACTAAATTAAATACTTATAATAATTCATTCCAATGCATAATTTGTGACCAAAATCACAGGATTTACGATTGCACTGTTTTTAAATCAAAATCAATGAAGGACAAGCTATCCGACGTGACTAAGTACAAGTTATGCGCTAACTGCTTGCGTCAAGGCCACCCAGTTAGTGAGTGCCGTATGGGCCCGTGCAAGCAGTGTAATCAGCGCCATAATACTTTATTGCATTCAGTTGATGCGTCGAAAGCCAACAATGCTCAAGTAACGGAAGCTGACACTTTTGTTAATTTTTCCTCCGAAAATTCTAAATATGTTATTTTGTCCACTGCCCAAATCGAAGTCTCGAATCCAGTGACTAAAGAGGCAACTATTGTTCGCGCCTTACTGGACTCGGGCAGTGAATCCTCATTCATTACACAGTCATTAAAACAAAAACTATCATTAAATTCTAAATCAACTACAGTAAACGTCATTGGTATCGGAGATAACTTAAATAATAAAGTAAACGAAAGTTGTATTATTAAATTAAAATCATCATATCATAATTACAAAACTGATTTAAATTGTTTTGTGTTGGATAAATTGACTGGCGACCTTCCAAAGGCCCCAGTTGATTTAAGCAAGTTAAAAATACCTACAAACATAAAACTTGCAGACCCTACGTTTGATAGGCCGGGTCCAATCGACCTTCTCATAGGCGCAGATCTTTTCTGGGACATTTTACTATGTCAACAAAAAACGTTAGATATAAATATGCCCAAACTTCAAAATTCCAAATTTGGTTGGCTTATTTGTGGATCTATTGATATGAGCAAAGTAAACGAAACTTATTGTACTAACGAGTCTTCTATAAATAAACAAAATGCGCTGCTAAATTATAATTATATGCAACCTTTGCTTACAACAACAACAAGAATCTTCTCCAATCGAGTACAAAATACTTATTGACAAAAAACAATTATATTCTAAATGCAAAATTGTAACTTTATCCGTTTTTATTGATCAGGACAAATTAATTCGCGTAGGTGGTCGCATAGACTTATCCGACTGTACTTGCGAGTAAGTCAAGGTCAAATAGTTATTGTTAGGTAAGTGATCTTAAGAGTAGTAATAGTAGCTGATTAACTTAATTACCTTTTACAGGTGTTGCAATATTATTACAAGTTTCAATAAATAATTATAATCTTAACCTAAGAACAGAAAACATTTACTACAACTTACATAACATCAATAAGATAGAATCTATAAAAAATATATTTACAATAAAACTGAAATCTCCTTTTTTTAACTATTAATTATTATTATATACCTACCTACTTATCTGTTGTTATTATTCTTCTATAATATATAAATACATATAGAAATAATATTTAATATAATAAATTGTAGTGTCCTATGGATATCATGTAACAGTAATACATTATTTGATATAGATATTTATAAATAATCGGTAGCACTATCTGAGTTTGCCTCTCAAGAAGGCATAAAGTTTATATTTACGCCGTCTTACGCTCCTCGCTTCGGTGGTATCTGGGAGGCTGGCGTAAAATCCGCCAAACACCACATAAGACGTGTAATGGGCACGTCTCATTTAACATTTGAAGAAATTTCTACTCTTTTTGCACAAGTGGAAGCTATACTAAATAGCCGTCCCTTGTGCCCTTTATCCTCATCGCCTGACGACCTCCTTTTCCTCTCCCCAGGGCACTTTTTGATTGGAAGACCGCTGAACGCTTTGCCATCCCCTGCTATGGCAATTGAGGAAGAAAGCAAGCTAAATCGCTACTCTCGGTTAGAATGTCTGCACCAGCACTTCTGGAAGAGATGGCAGAAGGAATACTTGTCGGAGCTGCAATCGAGAACCAAGTGGAGACTGGACTCAACCAAGCTAAAGGTTGGAGATATGGTGTTGCTTAGCGAGGACTCCCTGCCACCATTATGCTGGCGAATTGGGCGAGTCACCAAATTGTATCCAGGACCGGACTGGATTACTCGTGTTGCCGACGTGAGGACCGCTACTGGAAGTTACCGAAGACCCCTAGTTCGTCTCTGCCCACTCCTCATCGAAGAGGACCAGCTGCATGTTGAGGAACTGACGTTCTCAACAGGGGGGGAGTATGTTAGCGCCTAATAAAAGCGCTAAGGACATTTCTGCGCGCAATTGCTATGAACGGACTGTAGGCGTTTAGTGCATTGACCCACCGCTGGGGTCCGCACACCTACGCCCTCTTGCGGCATTTTATTGTATCCCTTCTTCTTTCAAATTCTCCCTAAAGAGAACCCACGATTCTGTAACGCTCTAAAGCGAATTAAATATATTTTTGGAAAAACTGAGTTTACTTTAGTAAATTCCATTCTCATACTAAAGTGAGAAACACTTAGCATCAACTTTGATGGCGACACTGGAGACAAAATAAAAATCTACATCTATGTACAGGGCAGTTATAGCAGGAGGGTTGAACTAAACGACGACAGCTTTTCTAGTCCCAGGTGCGATTCCTGGAGTGGGTCAAATTTTTCACCAAAGTTTATCTGTTTAAGAACTCCCATTGGCGGATTATAGTTCGAATCCGAGCATTCACCTTTAGATACTTTTAAATTGTGCTATTAGTGTTCCACCGAAATGATACCATGGCCTCACAGAAGACGGGCGTGAAGCATGTTTTACATTTAATATCGAAATAGGTAGAAATCATATTCTAAGAAACAAATGATTCGATTTGACACAAGACGGTACCCAAAAAGGTGCAGATAGGCAATTTTCGTGCACTCAACATTGAATGAATGAATGAATGAATTAATTAATATGCTTTTTATTGCACACAAAACAGAGGTATAAAACTTAAAACTAGTTATAACAGGAGTAATGTACAACAAAGGCGGCCTTATCACTATGAGCGATCTCTTCCAGGCAACCTTTGGGTAAAGGACACTTGATCAAGGTGTAAGGGACATTGAATTCGAATTAAAAAACTTCTTCTTCAGCAGCATGTATTTGCCCACTGCAGAGCATATGCCTCTCCAATTTCCCTCCACTTCCTTCTGTCGTGGGTCTTCCTGGACCACGCTGCCCCAGCTTGAGCCTTGATGTCGTCGGACCATCTGGCAGTTTGTCCGCCAACACTCCTCTTTCCGTCTCTTGGTCTCCATTCAAGAACATCCTTGCTCCACCTCCCATCTCCCCTTCTGCATACATGGCCTGCCCATCCCGACTTTAGTTTATGAAATCTCTTAATCCGACTTCAACTATCCATAATCGGCGATATGAGTTGTGGTCACAGTATCGAATCAGACGCAGTGAGCCGTCGCCTTTAGCCACATTCAATTAGCAAACAGTGGACTCGTTAATCGGCCGGGACCGGCTAATATTTGCGGACGGCGATCAACGTGCGGCCTGTCACAACATTCCGCCTAGGCGAACAATCAATAGGGGGCACTTCCTTGCTCTACGATGAGTTTGAAGGGTCCCAAGATCACACGGAAGACCAGCGTCAAGGAGTCACCGACTCCTTGACACATGCTGAGTGTATGCCTTTTCGGTGTCTTATTTATGTAATACTCTAAATAACCTATTTTGTCTGTTATTACACTGAATAAATATTTTTCTATTTCTATTAAAATCGTTCTGCTAAGTAAAAACATAGCAGATACGATTTGCTGGCTGGAGCTGGATGCAAGCTGGATGAAAGTGGTGAGCATTTGGAGAGGCCTATATCCAGCAGTGGACTGCAACAGGCTGATGATGATGAGATACGATTTTGTTCTAAGGACCCGTCGAGTTTTATGTGATAGGTGGCAGATGACCAGATGGATTATATGATGGTAAGCCGTGCCATAGACGCTTGCAACACCAGTAGTTACAAGTGGGGCCAATTAGGCCTACGGTACAAAAACTCCTGAGGGTACTGATACAACACAGCGCAGGCGCTCCATCACACCGGTCTTTTGTGAGGTCGTGGTATCTCCTCCGTTCGAGCCGGCCCATTCATGCCGCATCGTGGCTCCACGGTAAAAACGGTAGTCTCCATCATTCGTGGTTTTACGACAGTCGCTGTCTCGTCAAATCTGTCTGTACGACAAGTCATGCCACAACATTTACAACATTCTAACAGTGGGAGAGCCACGCTTCGGCATGTACGGTCCGGCTCAACCGGAGTAATACCACGTCCTCACAGAAAACCGGCGTGAAGCAGTGAATGCGCTGCGTTTTGCTGCGTGAGTGAGGGTACCGGAGGTCCAATCCAGGGGAAGGGGGGTAAACCTTTTTAAAAGCAGCGCACTTGTGATACCATGGTGTTGCAGGTGTCCATGGGCGGCGGTAATCGCTTACCATCAGGTGATCCGTCGGTTTTTCTGCCACCTATATCAAGGAAAAACATGCCAGCGGTATCTGGTGCGGACGACCGGGCGTAAAAATTAAAGTATCAGCCTATATACTGTCCCACTGCAGGGCAAAGGCCTCCACCATAGAAATCAAGTTATCGCTACTATGATGGGATTAGGCTTAATCACCACGCTTGCCTAATGCGGATTGGTGATCACAAACCCGAGCTATGTTCGAAAAATCCGAAACATACTTTTGCTCGACCCGGGAATCGAACCCGGGACTCCGAGATCACGGCCCGGTACTTAAACCACTAGACCAATGGGGCGGACCGGGCGTTAAGTGACTTAAAAAAGGTCCTATTTGCCGTACGTAGTCCTAAAAGCCAATCGAACCACATCACCCGTGAAGAGTGTCAGGACGCGTTGAAGACCGACACCAAACAAACAATGTTATCGAAATCTTAGATCTAACTCGGGTTGAAAAGGGTTTATTGGACATAGAAAGTGACCCTTTTGTTAGTAGCTATTTTTTGTCTTGTTACAAGAAACCCGTCTAGATAATAATAATAGTAGGGTAGTTACGCCGTGCTAAGATATTTTCCCATGAAATAGAAGATTGGTGACTTATGCTATTTATTCTATTTCATTCGAGTTTATCTATTAATAATAGTAAATTTAATGAATTTTCACTTCACATTGTTTAACGTCGTAATGGCCCAGACAGCAGACACAATAGAAAAACAATTGTTTATGCATTTTCAAAGGCTTTTGGATCTTACGACGTTATGATACAGTTTCTCCAAATTTTTTATACAATTCATAAAGCGATTACTTCTATGGATAATCTTGAGGCTTAGTAATCCGAAAAATTTTAACATTTGCACGATTTTATCAACATCCGCCGCCATCTACTGGCAAAGACTGGAACTAATAGAAAAAGTAAGTCCTAAAATGAAATAAGCCACAGGTTCACTATATTTTTGAAGTTTAGGTATAATGGTGACCCAACCGATGTCAGTCGACCGTTTTAGCCCATATTGGCAAACAAATTAATCATAATGTGACGCCGTTGGTATATGATGTATGAGGGAGTGTCTTTCAGTAAAGTTTTTGAATGGGCTTACAAAATGGGACTATATTTAGCCGCGGTTCTAAATCTAGAAATGGAGTCTTAACGTCGTAAGGCCCAGACAGCAGACACAATGGAAAATCAATTGTTTTATGCCTTTTAAAAGGCTTTTGGGTCTTACAACGATAAGTTACACTTTAGTGTCTGTGCCCTTGCGGTCACCGCCCACGAATTACGTGAGCGGTTGGAAAAAGTTCGATCTAAGATATATAAGACCTTTTTCCTAAAAATAGTTTTCTACAATATTTAAGCGGCACCAAAATTTGGATTAACCACACCTAACCTACGCTATCAAAGTTTGTTGATGTCTTAGTAAGTAAAACTTAGCATTACAAAAAAAAGTAAAAAAACTAAAACCCAACTACGACAAAAAACGACGCTAAAAAAGTATAAAACAAGCCTTCGTTTTCAATTTACAATAATGTCATACAATACTTTTCTGAAGTATGCAATTTTCACTATGTAGAGATAAATTTTCATGATTGGAAATCTGCAGTCACACGTTGTCAAAGTGGTAGGTATAATTATGAATGTGTGACTACGCCTACAGGGTTGGTCGAAATTTGTCAGTTTGATTTTAGGCAAAAGTGGGGTGAGTTAGTTCCTTATTAATGTTACGACTTCGAGTGGATTTTAAAAATTAAAATATAGATTTTTCAACCCTACGATACCAACATTTTTCCACTCCCCTATTTTTTATTCTATAAATCTTTTATTGGAAAAAATCGTGATGCTCCAGCGCAACACCTTATCTGAATATTCAATCTGACATTTCTGACAAGGGTACGTCGTAACTGACATGAAAGGGGCACATTATAAATATACAATAACGATTTATTTTATCGTATACAACGACGTTTCTAGTGGCTTGCTAATAAACAGTCCCGGAATAAATGAGAATATACCTGTCACATTCAAACAAAAAACACACACATCACGACGTGTGAAAGAGAGGGGACTCCGATTAGGTCGTAACATCCGATTCGTTTTAAGCCGTATAATCTCACCAATATTAATCGGAAGATTACTTACTATCAAATTTTAATGACCTGCTTGGCTCGCTTGTCACCTCAAGAATAAAAAGGGTATAACTACATACAGCATTCTTCTCGTACTGTTCTCATGTCCTTTTTAAAGTAAAGTGTCAGCCTAATATAATACTGTCACACTGCAAGGCAAAGATGTCCATCATAGAAATCAAGACATCGCTACTATGATAGGATTAGGCTCAATCACCATGCTTGCCTTATTCTGATAGATTTTTTTTTGTATGTGATAAGCGGCAGATGAGCAGACGGATCGCCTGATGGTAAGCAATTTTCCACCACTCATAGACGACTGCAACAACAGTAAGAGTGCAAGTGCGTTGACTATTCGAGATCACAAACTCGAGCCACAAAATAATTACACACAGAAAGTAGGCTGCCCGCTAAGAGCTAAAAAGGTGTCATGTACTCACGCATGCCCACTAACGGGGAAATACGCCTTTTCGACCACATTAATCCTAGCCTATGACATAAGATTGTCGAACTGTCGAGGTCTGTGGTAGAGGCCGCGCGCTTATGTACAGTGGCCAGCACATCAAGTTACTACAATCTGTCAAATTTCCTCAGTTGATATTGAACCAAACACGTTTGACATAAAAGTGAGGTTCGATTGAAGAAATTTGACAGATTGTAGTAACTTGATGTGCAGGCCACCGTACCTACTCATGCCGGGCAACAACCCTAGCATATGTCAACGAACTCTTCTGAATTCAAAATCAGGCTGAGTCTAACTTCTGTGTGTGATTAATATGTGCTCGAGCTATGTTCGAGAAAATCAAAACATATTTTGCTCGATCCGAAATCAAACCCAGGAATCTGAGTCACGTCCTCCTCCTAAATTGAGTGGCAGACGAACAAACTACGGCTGGAATTGAAACCAGTTGGTTGAATATTTTGTGCGAATTTTGAGGGACCATAAACGATTTTGCAAGTCAAATAAGAATGGTGTAGGATTCCACATTCGTCTCTGGAGACCTATGGTGTTTAAAGCATTTCCATAACTTTAAAGGAATTAAATGTTAGATTAAAAGTTGTAAAGTTACAAAGATGACTTTACGATTTAGTTTGTTATGTATATAATGCGTATTTCTAGCATTAACTCGGCGTTGAGGGAAGATATCGTAAGGAATTTTTCACATTTTGGATAGTTTCACAAGGTGTTTTCAAATAACACAAGGTGCCGTCGTTCACCCATTTTCAGTACCAAGAGAGAGTGGATATCGGGAGCGTTTAAAACATAATTTGTGTTTCAAATCATTCCCGCCGTTCACCCACAATCAGTACCATGAGGGGGTGAATATCGGGAGCGTTTAAAACATTTGTGTCAGTGTCCACCCGGGGAGGACAAGTCCACAAATGTTTTTTTTTTTTTATATTATAGGAAGGCAAACGAGCAAGCGGGTCACCTGATGGTAAGTGATCACCGCCGCCCATGGACATCAGCTACACCAGAAGGAGTGCGGATGCGTTGCCGGCCTTTTAGGAAGGTATAGGCTCGTTTCTTGAAGATTTGAATGTCGTACCGGTTCGGAAATACCGCTGCGGGAAGTTGAAATGTTTAGAAATAGAAAAATCTTTATTCAAGTAAGGTCCATACAGAACACTTATGAATGTCAAAACATAATATAGTCTACCACTGGTTCGGAACGTCGATTTCTACTGAGAAGACACCAGCAAGAAACTAAGTAGTTACTCTTTTCAAATAGTAATAAGTTACAGAGTTTCAACGCATTCCCGTCGTTCACCCATAATCAGTACCAAGAGGGGGTGTACATCGGGAGCGTTTAACACATAAAGTTCCTAGAAGTGGACCACATCTTCTAATCATCATCATCAGCAACCCACGCTCGTCCACTGCTGGACATAGGTCTCCCCCAATGCACGCCACCGCTCCCGATTTTCGGCCACTCTCATCCAGCTCACTCCAGCCAGCCTTCGAATGTCGTCATCCCATCTTGTAGCAGGGCGTCCAACACTACGTTTACCGAGTCGCGGTCTCCACTCAAGGACTTTATGGCTCCAACGGTTGTCAGTTCTGCGGCTAATGTGACCAGCCCACTGCCACTTTAGTTTGCTAATTCGGTGGGCTATGTCGGTGACTCTGGTTCTCTGTCGGATTACATCATTTCTGGATTTCATCTTCTAATATAACAGCCTATTTAGTCTAGTCCAACCATGTGTCATTAAGTTTGTTTTACTAAATTTCGGTCAGGCTGGCTTGCAAAACCGTTTGGATACAGCGGGAACTTCGGTGTTTACTTCACAAAGCCCAAAAGGATTGTTAGACAGTATTGTGGTGAGTAAATTACATGCTTGTAACCCTATATTATATTCTGTAGTAGTAATAGCCCGCACTCACTTCGTTTCAGGAGATTAGTTTCATACAGAACCAATAGATGGCGCTAGGACTGGGCGTCAATTAAATCGCGCGCGTTTCGCTTTATCGGTTTACGTAATAAGCATTGTTGTTGTCAATTGAAATTACCTCTTTATAAATAGTACATAGGTACATACTATGTAATTATAGGGCTCATCTATAGAGAAGATATAGATAAAAGATAAATAGAATATGCTAAGCATAAAAGTACTCGTTGCAGATATCTGTGAAAATTTATTTACATTCGTACCTTTAAACACGTCTTCTACCAACCATTCAGAACGATATTTGCTCTAGGTAGGTAAGACTTTTGAAAATTCGGACTTTTGAAAAGTCGTCGTAAATTTTTTTGACTCCCCATTATGTATAATGAATAAGTTACCTATTTACGCAACCGACTTTGTATGAGATGTTGTCTTTAAAAGAATTTCCATAAGTCTTAGAAGAAATGTCACATTCAAAATTGTGAAATGTTACTTTTTTTTTTATAGGATAGGGGGCAGACGAGCAGACGGATCACCTGATGTTAAGCGATTACCGTCGCCCATGAACACCTGCAACTCCAGGGGCTTCACAGGTGCGCTGCCGGCCTTTCAGAGCGAGAATGCCCTTTTCTTGAAGGTTTGTAGGTCGTAGTGGTCCGGAAATACTGTTACTAATACTCTCAAAGACACGCCGTCAATAGTGTATTTCTTCATAAAAACGTGCTAATATTTTAGTTTCATAAGTTATGGCACCATTTTTGTCAGACCTCACACAATGGGTTGACAAAAATTTTAAAAATAAGAAAAAACTCATGTTGGTACGCCAAACATGAATGCGTACACACAGGTAGAATGCTTTTTGAAAAGCTGAGTGGAGCTTTCCTCGGAACTTTACAAAACCCTCAATAAACAAAACGAAGTCTCCCTGTCGGGTTCAGCAGACGAATTGCAATTGGAATGCATTGCATATTGCATGACAAAGGTTTGGATTTCGGCGCTCCATTAGGTGCCCTCTGTAAATTTAATGCGCTTAAAAGTTGGTGCGCTACAAAATTATTGCCCTAAAAAGTTGGTGCGCTACAAAATTTATGCGCTAAAAAGTTGGTGCGTTAGAAAAATTATGCGTTAAAAAGTTGGTGCGCTGCAAAATCTATGCGCTGAAAAGTTTATTGCGAGCTGCAAAATTGGTGCGCACTAATTCGGTTTACTGCAATAGTGCGTCACAATGTTTGTGCACAGTGACATATAATGCACTATTAAGTAGGCGTGCAAAATAAAAATATGGTCTTTGAAGTTACAGATACAGGTAACCACAGGGGCGTCTTTCCCTTAGGTGCAGGGTGTGCGTTGCACACGGGCGCCGCGGTCATAGGGGCGCCCGGCGCCGCTCGCAACGGAGCCCCACTCGGCGCGCGCCCGCGCTGGCCGGCCGCCGCGCTTTGATAACCAACGTAAAAAGAACTCCAGTTTGCATACATTTTTTGTAGCACCTGGAGCTCTTCTGATAGGTATGTGTCGTATTACAGCAAAGCAAGGCGTGCGCTCCCTTTTACTTGGGGCGCCTCTGGGCGCTGCCCCCACATTACATGTGGGGGACTTTTGCGCAGATCGCGCCAAGTCCCGCAATCCAGCGGTAAGCGGCAGCTTCCTGCCTCCCTGTCTTCCCCCTGCCTCCGCATCTAGTGGAGGTGCTGGTGTGGCTGGGATTTCAGGGCCTTACTGGTAAGCCTGCGGGCTCTCTTTCCCTTCCCTGTCCTGCAAACAGCAGGGTACGGGTCTGCGAGGGAGTCCTGCAGGGATCTGCTGGTAGCGCCTGCGTTGCAACCCAGCGGCGTGGGCGTCCATCCGGGGGGATTTTTGGTAGGCCGTGGGAGCGGCCCAGGGGGCGTATACGCCCCGTAGTTGGGGAGGTGAGGCCGTACTGGCGTGCCTCGCAGTTCCTGAGGCGGGACGCGGCGATAAAGGTTCGCCCTTTCACGTATTCCGCCACCGTGCCTGGATCTGCCGGGAAATGTCGGAGAGGTTTTAGTGGGTACATGCCTCTGAACGGTCTCTGATTTGCAGAGACCCAACACAGATGAGAGCCCCACACTACTCGTCGGTCTCCCAACCGACGGGTGTGCATAAAGCGGCGCCAACCACCGGCGCCGACGTCTGCAACGGGCATGCTCTTTAACGGCTGCAACGCACTCGCGGTTGAACCAGAGCTCATCTTTACGACCATTAGAGACATCAGTAAATGGATTGTAGTATTCCATTCCAATACTGATCTCGTTAGCTATGGCTGCTGCACACTCCGAGGGATCCTTTCCTCCAAAGCAGCTCTGCCCCCAAGGGACTCCACTCCGGAACACGTGCCTTTTGGGCACTGGCCAAAGCTGTCGAGGGGAATTTCTGTCAGCCTCCTTTCCTTTCCTCCTTTACGCAGAGGTGAAGACGAGTTGGCCTCGTTTACTTGACCCATAGATGGGCGGAGTCCATCGAAAGCAAGGGGGAAGCCTGGACATTGCGAAGGCCTTTGATCAGGTCTGGCCCAAAGCGCTTATCTCGAAACATTCTGCCTATGGGTGGCCCGAGAAACTATGCGCATGGGTACACAGCTTTTTCACGGGTCGTAGTATCAAGATGATCGTCGACGGTTCCTGCTCAGACCTAAAACCCGTAAATGCTGGTGTACCCCAAGGCTGTGTGCTATTCCTCCTGTATATCAATGGCATGCTACATACCAGTGGCATTCATTGCTATGCGGATGGCAGTACGGGCGATGCCTCATATTCCGGCCATGGGTTTCCTCGAGCCCACGTCGATGAGTGTCGGAAGGAACTTGTGTCTGTCATTGAGAATACTCTAGATCATGGTGTCGAGTTGGGGTGACATGAATCTAGTCGAATTCAATCCCAAAAAGTTGTGTCTTTTTGGGTTTGCGCGTTTACTGTGAAAAAACCGCCTTTGTCGTTTCTCCTCACTTTCAGGACACTCACCTTAACGCCAAAGCGAGCATTGCGATTCTTGGCGTTGATATTTCAAGTGACGTTCTATCTCGGGGTCATTTAGAGGAAAAGGCTACCTAAGTAAGCCTCTAAGAAACTGGGTGTCCTCGGCAGAGCAAGGTGGTACTTTACGCCATCCCACCGCCTTCAGCTCTATAAGTCGCAAGTCCGGCACCACATGGAGTACCTACTGCTCCCATCTCTGGGACGGGGCACCCTAATTATAGCTCCTCACGTTAGACCGCTTCCAACGTCGTGCAACTCGAATAATCAGTGACGAGAATCTCACTGATCGCTTAGATTCTGTGGCACTGCGGAGAGATGTAGCATCTCTTTGTATCTTTTACCGCCTTTATCCTGGTGAGTGCTCTGAGGAAATGTTTGAGTTGATACCCGCTGCCAAATTTCACCACCGTACTACACCAAGTACCTGGATAGTTGGCGATCCTCTACTGTGCGCTTTACACGACACTTTCTCCTCACCTCCTCATTGTAGAATCAACTTCCCGCAGCGGTATTTTTGAACGGGCACGACATCCAACGGTCTGTTTTCAGGGTGCCCAACCAGTCGACGTGGTGGGCAAGAAACCGCGCCTGAGCGTTGTCTGCCACCTCACTCAGGTGTTCAAAGAGTCGAGTTGTCGCGGTGTCTCCTTTGTGGGGACGGTATATGCACACGTAGATTCTGCTCGTCGAGCTTAAGTCTACGCAAAGGATGGAAACTGATGGGTCCTCAAGGCAGTGAAGACGATCACAAATGTCCGCCCTGACGAAAAGGCATACACCTGCCTTGCGGTGAAAGGACTCTTCCAGCACATAGCCGGGATAGTGCTGGTAACGAATCTGTAAGGGTTCCGTTATTTGCCATTTGGCTACGGAACCCTAAAAAGGAAGTGTTAATACCCACCCATTGCTACATTTTCCGTTATTATTACGTACTTACGTAGTAGGTCGTTCTAATTTCTATTTTTTATGTGATGGGTGGCACAGACGGAACACCTGATAGTTAACATTTACGGAATGGTTCGTGTTTTTGAAGCGTTTAAAAAATCCCGAGAAACCCGGGTTTTGATTTTCAAACCCGGGTTTTTTGTTTTTTTTTTTTTATATAAGATGGGTTTGCACTTGACCTCATCTCACCTGATGGAGAGTGACAATGAGGCTCTTAAAACCCGGGTTTTTTCGGACCGGGTTAACCCGGGCCCGATGCCCTAATTTTGACCGCGCGCTTGCTAGGGGGCGCTAGGGCAATGTTTGCACACGGGCGCCACATGAGCTAGAGACGGCCCTGGGTAACCACAACATGTTAAGTTTGCTCAATCCATGCCAATGCATTTGACAGTAAGATGAGAGTTAATTAAAGAGATTTGACAGTTTTGTATTATATTTTGACAGCTTTGTATTTAAATTGAGGAGCTTCAAATTTTTTGAGTTTCGAGAAATGTCTCCTTAGAAAGATGTAATGATCCTCTTTAGAACTGTCTTTACCGTAGTTGGGCCACATCATCATCATCATCAGCCTGTTGTAGTCCACTGCTGGACATAGGCCTCCCGAAATGCTCGCCACTTTGAGCGATCTTCGGCTACTCGCATCCAGCTCCAGCCAGCCCTCTTGCGCAGATCATCACTCCACGCTTCAGCATTAATGGGCCGGGTTAACCGAAATGTTTGACTCCAAAGGGTCAAAAAGACTTACCCATGATAGGGCCCATGGGCGGCAATCGCCCCTTTTTTTCTGAAGACTAGCCATTAGCTCTTAGAATTGTGACTTGATTATCCATGGCAAAGCGTAAGAAGTTTTTTTTTAAATGGCTTTACCTTCTTTTATGAGGATAACTTCGCCAATGTCAAGTGAAATAATGCCTAGTAATAGTGTAGTGTAGTAATAGTCAACTGTCGAAATCAGTCAAAGTCACGGTCACTCAATAAAACCCCGGTGTCTAGCGTTATATCGACCTACGGATTCCATCGAGACTACTTTAACTAAATTGCAGGATAGAGATTTGAGGCCATCCGATGTCGTATGGTCCAGATGGCATGAGCATGAAACATGAGAAATGGTGCGCTGTAAATTTGGTGCGCTCTTCAGAATACCTCAAATTAAAGTCTCAATTCAGTCGGGTCCAGACGAATGGCGCTTTTCCGACTAAATCTACCAATCGGAATGCATCGCGATTCGCGTGACAAAGGCAAAAGCTCTTTGCTGATGTCGATTGTTCACGTTTGACATTAGAATAGTGATGTGACTGAATAGTTCACTTGTTCATCAAATAGTACCTACCTTTTTAGTACCTAATAGTTACCTAATATTAATAATAAATTGAGACAACATCACATACATTGAGACAACATCACATCCTGGTCCCAAACTAAGGTTTTCCCTTGTACTATGGAAACCAGAAACAACGAAGGAACTACAAACACCCAGACCCAACACAAATATCTGTTTCATCAACAAACATTTGTGTTGGTGCGGGAATCGAACCCGCGACCCTTGCGTCTCAACCGGCGTTCAAATATTGCGCCAAATGGGTCGTCAAATATTATTTTATATGTTTTTGAATTATCGCGTTGCATTTTAAAAATAGAGATAGAAACGGGACTATGCGCGAGGATATTAAATTTATGTATTTATTTTAAAAAGTCTTGTTTAAAAAACCAAGTTTAGGCACCAAAAAAACAAAAATTGTGCACTCAAAAATTATATTTGTGCACCAGAAAATTCTATTAAGCGCCCAATTGGATCCGGGGTTCAATTCTCGGATCAAGAAAAAAGTATGAAAAAAAAAGAAATTCTCACAACATCTCATACATTAACCTGACTCCGTACTAAGTAGCTTAAGGGGCTATACAAATGAAACTAGCGCCGCCAACCTATTTACACTGATTGTGGCGAAAATATGATATTTTTGAAGTAAATAAAACATTACAGACTTAGATCCAAGTAAATTGGATTTTTCAAGATGCAATGCAATATTTCTAACACGCGACAAGTAACAATAATGTTAATTATTGCCGAAAACGGCCACTTTTAGCAATAATTGACATTATTGTTACTTGTCGCGTGATTTGTATATTGTATTGCATCTTGAAAAATTCAATTTACTTTTATCTAAGTCTGTAATGTTTTGCTTTCTTAAAAAATATCGTATTTTCGCCACAATCAGTTTCCACAAATACGTTGGCGGCGCTAGTTTCATTCGTATAGCCCTTTAAGCACTTGTGTTACAGACATCAGATAACAGAGTTATTTCGATTTTTTCGGACATACTCGTATATGCACCTTTGATGTGCACAGATCTCTTCACTTATCAGAGAGACTCTATAAAGAGCTCTTTGCATCCGTGTTCGATGCGGACTTCAAATTCTTTTACCTTCGCGATCCAACGAACTGAGTTTGTGCGGAATCAAACGGGGGTTGTAGAACTGTCGCAATTATTATGAAAAATATTCTTTATTGCACAGAAATAGAATACATGAGCAAAACAACAGCTATAAACAGTACAACAAGGTGGTCTTATCGCTTGTAGCGATTTCTTCAAGATAACCTTTAGGTAGAGGAGAGAAAACAGCGTGTTGGCAATGGGGGTAAGGCAGTGCAAAGAGATTGCTGAATGAAATTAAGAATACTGCAGTTGAGTCATACTTAAAATTTCCAAGTTTGTACTTACTACTTAATTAATGCTCAACTTCAAATTCTCAATTTAGAAACCGGCCGTAATACTTTATATTTCAGTATTTTCGATTTAAAAATCTATTCTATATCTATCTATACTATTTAACTTCTATAGACAACGACAAGGCTTATACGTAAACCGAAAACACGAAACGCTTGCGCGATGTAATTGGACACAGCGCCATCTATAGGTTTATTCCTGAATTACGTTCCCGAAGCGAAGTGAGGGCGGGCCACTAGTATTTTAGTATTTTTGATTCTTAAAATGTTGTTTTTTAAGTTAAGCTTTATTCATAGCTTTCCAGTGTAGCCAACGAAAAAGCTCACATTTCATACCGTTACGCTAAAGCTCTCATTTAAAACATAACTGTATACACTTAATTACATTATCTCGTACAAGTTAAATTAGGTTAAGTCCAGTCCTTGGCTGCACTGAGGGCAGGGTATGGCTAACTAGCTCCTCCAAATACAAATGGGTGAAAAATCCGCTAGATGGCGAACTGTTAGACTGAGGTCCAACTTCAACGTCATTGGTTGTTTAATGACATATTGACATCTCACAGCAAAAATAAGCTCAAGTCGCTTTACGCGATATCGAAGTAAGATTACCAACATATTTTGGTCAGTTAAGCTGTGTAGGTACTTAACAAATCATTTAACAAAAACATACATGCATACAAACAATCGAACTGAAAACCCGGTTTTAAGTCGGTTAATAAATAAAATATTAGGTAATTTATTTTTATTTTAACTAAGTATACTATACTAACTCAAAGCGTTTGAATAAGGTAGAATTTTATTCTGATTTGTAATCAAAGGGCTTTTCAAAAATACGAAAGAATGGCGCTGTTACCTTAGTACAACAATTACAAGGCCCCTCATTGGTTTGGTCTCAGTTCGGCATACTAAATAATCCTACAAAAAAAAACAAATAAAAATCGACTATTCCTAGGTACACTATTAAAAGAGAAAATTCGTACTTATTATAGTTTTATTTAAATAGGTACAGACAGCCACACATCAGGTTACCACAAACTGTCAAATTTCCTCAATTGATATTCAACCTAATTTGTTTGACAGTAAGATGAGAGTCGATTGAAGAAATTTGACAGTTTTGTATGCTTTGATGTGTGGCTGTACGTACATCCCTGTTTTAAATATTCTATATCAATAATAATAAAGATATTATTTTTGTCGAATTATAAAACTAAAAGAGAGGTTTAATAATGGTAAGAAAACGACGCTTTCTGTTTCGATACCTAAGTAGGGACATTCGAAATATTTCTAGCGCTAGCTAACTGTTCTATGCCCTGAACAGTGTTTGCCGCATTGAAACAAGAGGTAATTAGCTAAAAGAGTGTATTTTTAAGCTTCTGCCTTCTGTCTGCACATTTCAAAAAGTCATGACCCCTGAAATATGGATGTGGATGTGGGGGGAACCCCATATTACCTACATAACGTGGTCTAAAGTTAGACATGGTTTAAAACTGATACTGTCACTTTCATTTGTAACATTTATAAAAGTGAGGGCATCAGTTGTAAACAATGCCTAACTTAAATCTCTTTAGCACCCATTCCAAAAAAAAAACAAAAAACTTTACTCTCCGTTTTGTAATATGGGGGAGTATATCTAAATTTAATCGTATGATACCTTTTTTTTTGTCGTTGGGGAATGCGTCCTTATGCATAGGTACCTTACTGGCGGGGGGCAGGCGGGTTATGTCGGGCTCTCCTCCGGGTGGGACCGGAGGCATACCGACTAAACCCCAGCGACGCTCCCTCATCGCCAGAGTGGGGAGGGGACATGAATACGGGTTGAAGAACCTTACTTCACGTCCCTCCCCAGGAATCGTATGATACCTAACTGCTTCAAAAAGCGAAATAACATTTGGCGTACAGCTTAATGCCAAGAGGTATTCTCTACAAGTTAACGTTTGGGTCAAGCAGAAAGGAGAAACGTGCGGCAAAAGGAGAACTTAAGGTTATTATTGCAATCCATAAGAATACTATTAATACATAAACAAAATAAGATACATACAAAATGAGACTTCTTACATGTTTTTTTGGGTGTTATTTATTTTATGGGGTCGTCCGCGTCCACTGCAGGGCAAAGACCACTATCATAGAAATCAAGTTATCGCTACTATGATGGAATTAGGCTTAATCACCACGCTTGCCTATGCGGGTTGGTGATCACACGCTCGAGCTTGAACAATTCGAAATATACTTCTTATCTTTTGCTCGACCCGGGAATCGATACTTTTTTGTTTTTTGGGTTCCGTAGTCTACTAGGAACCCTTATAGTTTCGTCATGTCTGTCCATCTGTATGTATTCTGAAAAAAATGTGCTGTAGGTATACCTCCAAGTAAGTACTTTCAACGAAAACTATAGCGGACTATCATACATAGTTTTTTTAAAACAACTCGACCAACTTATGACGTGCAGTTGCCTTAACTACAATTAAAATTATTAAATATAGTTAAACATTAGAGGCATGACAGCTGGTAATGTATGGTAATAATAACTAAATGGTAATGAATGGAAATAACTATAACTTCTTAAGCTTTTTCGTCTTCAACGATTTTTTTTATTTATTTGATAGGTAGCAGGCGAGCAGGCGGATCACCTGATGGTAAGCAATTGCCGCGGCCCATGGACACTTGCAACACCAGTGGAGTTACAAGTGCGCTGCCAACATTTTATCCCCTTCCCCCCGAGTGGGCCTCCGGTACCCTCACTCACTCGGCGAAACACAGCACAAGGGCTGCTTCACGCCGGTTTTCTGTGAGGCAGTGGTATCACTCCGGTCGAGCCGGCCCATTCATGCCGAAGCGTGGCTCTCCCACAGTTAAAAACACACACACAGTTTGTTTTGTGTCAAGCGGCGTCTTACGGAGCCATAAGATGGGACCTTATGGCTCCGTAAGCCTTTCATGTGCGTGTCCGACAAGCTCTTGGCCGGTTTTTATTTCTATATATAGAGCAACCTAACGTCGATGAAAACAACTATCAATTTGGCACCACACCCAGTCCCTCAGATCCGTTACTGTCACCGCCTTACAAAGCAAATATACAGGGCTGCGCTAACGCAGGGTTTCTCAAAGAGGGGTACGCGTACCCCTAGGGGTACGCCATTCGAGGGCAAGGGGTACGCGACAACATTTATGTAATGGCGGTTAAGGATTTAGAATTAAAGTTAAAATTGACCAAAATAACACCTAAAATTGAATCCCTTTGCAACAAGAAACCAGCACATCCATCACATTAGTATTAAAAAGACATTTCTTTTGGCACTATGTTTCTTACCTTTTATTTCAAATAAAAACCTTATTTTCTTCAATAGTATTAATTCTATTTTATTATTTCCTTTTTTTTTGGGGTGGTGGGGGGGGGAGGGAGCAATTAATGAGTTAGGGGTACGCTGTCACCTGGCAATTTTAACAGGGGTACGTGGTGCCAAAAGTTTGAGAAACCCTGCGCTAACGCGTCAGCGGCAATGCGAAGCGCAAACACCGCGACACGACACGCGACGACCCGCTAATTATAAGATACAGTCACGCGCAATAACGAGTATAACCGTGAGCCATGCTTCGGCATGAATGGGCCGGCTCGACCGGAGTGATACCACGGCCTCATAGGAGACCGGAAGCAGCGCCTGCGCTGTGTTTCGTCAAGTGAGTCAAAGTCAAAGTCAAATATTCTTTATTTGCATAGGCTTGTACACAGCACTTACAAATCGTCATACATAAAGAAAATATTTAAAACTATTTAAAGATAATGTATATGATTTAAATGAAATTAAATATTATATATCTTGATACATAAGATATACTAAAAAATAAATAGACATAATGCGATTCTACCACCGGTATCGGAAAGTTGATTCTGACGAGATCCGGCAAGAAACTCACCAGTTACTCTTTTTAATCGCCAAAATGTTTATTACAATGTTTTCCTCATACCACCTCCTGAGGGTATCAGATGCCCAATTGGGGGAAAGGGGGTTAAAAGTTTGCAGCGCACTTGTGATTACTGGTGTTGCAAGTGTCTATGGGCTGCGGCAATCGATTCTCGGTGATCGGCTAATCGTTGATCCATCTGCCACCTATCACATAAAAGAAATACAACCTCATTCAAATATAAACCTTATTGTCCTGGCATAAGAGTCGTGGATTTTATTGCAGGCGTACAGTGTGCCAACAAAAATTTGGTCAAGTGCGTGTCGAGCTTTCGGAAAGTAGAATTCCGTAGTAACTACTTACCTTCCTTAAAGGTAGGTACATCAAATTAAAAAAAAATATTTTGGGTAGGCATTTATTGTGGCATCTATGAAGACAGGCATAATTACTTTATTTTTATTTGATTGGTGACAAACGGATCAACACGAGTAGAGTTCACGGTTGGAGAAATATGACAGATTTGTATACATTGATGTGACTGTGCTCACTTAATAAAAGATAATTTAAACACTATATAACCAAAACAAGAATAAGAATAACCATTGTTTAGACAATTAAGGAACAGAAAACTGCTAATGATACAATAACGGGAAACGAAAAGAAAATAATATTGAAAAAACTTAGTTATTTTGCCTTTCCCACAAAGCAATTTAATTCAACCCCAATGAGAACAAAACCCTTTTCTACCTCAAAACTCGTCCCGAGTAAATGATAATTTAATTTCAAACGATTAAATCACTCGTAAATCCTTTGAAATAAAGGTCTGTTCTCGAAAAAGGAAAGAAACGACTAGAAGATAAAATCGTAATGGCGTCAAAAATTTATGACCCGCCAAAATGATCGCTGTTCTAATTAAAATTTTCAGCCTGACTGTACTTGGTTTAGAGCAGGCCACACTAAATGCTACGCTATTTCACAAAATAATTACACACGGAAGGTAGACTCAGCCTGACTTTGGATTTAGAAGAGTTCGTTGACATATGCTAGGGTTGTTGCCCGGCATGAGTACATAAGCGCGCGGCCTCTACCATAAACCTCGACAGTTTGACAATCTTATGTCATAAGCTAGGATTAATGTGGTCGAAAAGGCGTATTTCCCCGTTAGTGCGCATGCGTGAGTACATGACACTTTTTAGCTTTTAGAGGGCAGCCTACTTTCTGTGTGTAATTATTTTGTGGCTATTTGGAAAACACATTAAAGTATACACAACTGTCAAATTTCTTCAATCGACTCTAAAATCTTACTATCAAACACATTAGGTTGAATATCAATTGAGGAAATTTAACAGTTGGTGGTAACCGGTGGTTGCTGACTGTACGAACAAAACACCTGATTTGATCAAATTAAATTAAAAAGCAGAGTAAATAAAAATAAGATATTTTAAGACAAGAGTGACAGCCTTCAGGTGCCCCGTCAGCTCGTTTGCCTATCACATAAAAAGGAATTATACGCGCATCTTCGTATTCGTATATGGCATAAACTATAAAAGCATCGCATAGTTTTCACTATAATCTACCTTTAAGGTAACATTGTGCTCAGAATTTCTCGTGATGACAATATTAATAAGAAAATAATAAATGTTCCCAAACACGATGCTGAAAATATAAAGTTTATTCATGCAATTATATGAAAAGCGTTTATATTTAAGATACACAAGCAGACGCCTTGGAAGTATTAGATTTATACACCGTTAAATTTAAGTCGTTTTAATCCCGAAGTGCTCATAAATAAGTAGGTAACTTGAATAACGCTCATTTACCTAGATCATCAAAATAAGAAAAATAAAGATCATCTGATCCATACACAATGTTAAAGATCTGCCCTTTAACCAATTTAAGACATCGTTGTACAAGTGGCTGGTCGCGCGCACTTTTTACTCTGTGCAAGAATTTCTTGAGTACAGGGAGAATCAGCAAATTGTAAATATATTACCGTAGCAAAATGTGATACATATTCGTAAATTTGACACTGTAATTTGTAAATTGTATTTGCATGCTATTTGTCAATGGCTGGATAGGCGATCATGATAACTGTTACCATCTACTTATTTGTACACCCTGTTCAAAAGCAAATAAACTATTCTATTCTATTCACAAAATAATATTCACCAGTCACGTAACCAGCCACAACTTTAAGAGTACATAATATTTTGGGTAGTTCAATCATATAATTATTATTTTTTTTTAATTTTTATACTTTAAAATGGACTTGCTCATGAAACTCTGAATGCTCACAAAACCAGCTAGACGTTATACTTAGTTTTAACTGAAAATTTTGGCTATTGGTTCTTATTTACCAATATTTTGGTAAAATATCAATATTTTTTACTATATCGAGATTAAATACCCTATTGGTAAAAGGGATGTAAATGTTCACATATACACTGTCGGTGTACTACTTACAAAATGTCGTATTAGTTCCCGATTCTAGATTTGGGTCCCTGATAAGGCCGAATTGGAATAAAACCGTCACACTCAAGCTAGTCTAGTTCGAAAACAACGTACTAAACCTTTAGATAAGTCATATAACAATGAAGTCGGATATCCCTTTCGAATATATCTGTCAGGAAATAAGGGTAACTATATAAGATTTCGCAAAATCACTAGGAATACCAAGAAATCACGGATGATAACGAATACCCTCGACTTTTTTTTATGTAGATACCTAATATTTAGCAAACGAGCCGATGATAGTAAACGTTTGCGGCCGCCCATAGACACTTCTTACTAAAACATTTGTTACAACTTCTTACTAAAAATATAATCATAGATACTCTTTACTGCTAGGTTCAAATCTGTAGCGCTTACCATGAGTTGACATCTAAAACTGACAGAACGTAAACTATTGCTCTGTCTCATTCAAATGCATCACAATGAAAGAAATAAAGCGATAGTTTTCGATAGCGAGGATAGTATTTCAAACTCATGGTAAGGCTACTGAGCGGTGAGGGTAAATATCGTGAGGAAACCAGCACGTTTTACAAGTTTTTTGATTTATTCGTCTCAGGACCTTGCCTCAAAAATGTTGATTTAGAACCTTAACCGTATTAGAATAGTTATTTACGGGATAGCAATATTTTTGAGTTCCTGATAAAAGGCAAAAAACAATTGATTTTCTATTGTGTCTGCTATCTGGACCTTACGACGATAAGGTAGGTAGCAATCCCCTAAAAATATTCTAATGACAGTAGAACATGAAAAAATATTAGTAGTTAGAAGTAAGTATATAACGCATCTTGCTATCTATCTCGCTAGATATAGCATCGTTTCCCCGCGTGGACTCAAGATTAGGACAGCGTCTAAAAATGGCGATTGAAACAGTTTTATTAAGGTCTCAAGGGATCCCTCACGAATTCTGATAATGATCACAAGTGTGCGGGATCCAATACCTTCGGAAATAGGGCAAGGGAGGGGGGGGAAATCAGTACGAATAGACAGGAATTATTTATTATTACTACCCTCTTTGAACTGCCTCTGAGCATGCTCAAAGGAATATGAAAAGGCCGGAAAAATTAAAAACGACAGATCTTGATTTCTGTCCTTTAATTTTTAAAGTCAAAGAATACTAAAGTCATTCATTAGATTCTGTATTGTAATAAATGGAATTAAGGTTCAAAGTGCGACATACCTACATGAGCTAGAATCAATGTTGGACGGATCAACTATTCCCTGATACAGCCTGTATAAAATGATGACTAATACAGGCTGTATACACCCTTTAAACACGTTCTCTGTTAGTTGAAACCCCCTTAATACAAAACGGAAACTAAAATTAGCCGTGGTTGAAAAATGATGCTGTCACTTTTATAATAGCCACAAATGAAAGTGACAGCATCAGTTTTAAACCAAAACAAATTTCAGGCCATGTTTTATAATAATAGGGCTTATGTCTGAACAATATTTTAGAGTTTATTTTAAGTCGAAGCGATTCGCTTCCACATTTATCATACGGACAGCTAAGGAGTGGAACTCCCTGCCGAGGTCTGTTTTTCGCGACCACTATAACTTGGACATCTTTAAGGCAAGAGTGAACAGGCATCTTCTAGGCAAACGCGTGTCATCCTAGACCTCATCGTCATTTTCCATCAGGTGCGATTGTGGTCAAGCGTTGGCCTATAGTCTAATAAAAAATAAAAAAAAATAGTGCTAATAGCCCAACTTTAAACCAACTATAAACTACAAAATAACAACCCTTTTATTTGAAATTAACCTTAATAACTTAATTCTTAAACTAATTTAGATAGGTACCTAATAACCTAGTAACTAATTTAGTTTTAGGGACCTAGCATTAATCAATTTTGAGTATAATAATATCAAAGTTTTTTAAGCAATAAGTATAGGTACTGTACCTAAATTACGGGATTGTTAATCTTAGCAATTAAAATAACTTTATAAGGGCTTAGTAGAAATAATATTAGTAAAACCTGATCGTTTATAAACAGCCCTTCACTAACATTAACTCATTAAAAGTTCATCTCATAAAACGATTAGGCTTTTCAACGTAAAATTGAAATCGTAAAAGATTCATACTTCTTTTTCACTGTTCGGAATTAGTGTTCAAATTAGCTTGTTAACCAAAGTGGGCGAAAGCAATTTTATTGAGAGGCCCTAAATTTACCCAATGTCACTCAAAGAAGGTGAGGAGGTATTTGAAAGATGTCGTTAGACGAATTTTTCGGTATTTAGCTGTATATATTTTTGGTCCTTTCGGTTACGTTGGGCAATGCTTTTGTCAGACGTTACCTTTCGTTTGCCGATGTTATTTGTATTATTTGCCTTAGTAGAAATGGATTGGGTAAAGATAGTGACGGAATTTTTCGAATAGCGACATTCAGTCAACTTGTTAAGTAATTTTCGGTGTCTGCGTGTTATGTTGGTATTCAAATACATTTGTTAGTAATGGCTCGCCCTGTTTCGCAGTCGTTTAGACTTTCCTGTAGCCTTACCATGAGTTTGAAATACTATCTTCGCTATCGAAAACTATCGCTTTGTCTCTTTCGTTGTGATGCATTTGAAAGAGACAGAGCAATAGTTTGCGTCATGTTAATTTTAGATGTCAACTCATGGTAGAGTTACTGATGACGCATTTGGTAATGACCCCGTTTCATATACCAAAGGTCGTGGATTCGACCCCCATCCTGGTCAAACAATAACATTAATGACCTTCCTGTCTTGTCCTGTCTGTTTTCCCTAAGTAGAACCTCATTTTTTTTATTACGGCCTCGATGGAACACTGGTTAAGGTGTTCGTCCGAAGTGCGAAAAGTCCCGGGTTCGATTCTCGGTCAAGTTAATTTAGTAAACTACATTTTCTAATTTATCTTGGGTATGGGGGTTATGGGTTGACGCCCCCAGTTATTATCGTCACCTGGTTCTCATAGTACAGGGGTTACTCTAGTTTAAGACCAGCTTGATTGGTCTGATTGTCTGGCGTATTTATTTATATATTTATTTTATTTTAGAGTGGAATGGAGAAAGATAGACAAGCTACTTCCTTCTGGACAAGCCCTCTGCATCGTAGGTTTTTTCTCAACTCTACGGTTCAGTATGAAAACAAGCAAGCCCATTTTTAAGAAAAATAAGTGACAATGAGGTCTACGATAACACGCCTTAGTTTAACCAGTTTCTTTCAATAATGACGTAGCTAAGTCTGTGACAAAAGAAACTCATACATCGTGACGTGTTATTTAGCCCTGTCTGAATATTATTTGTTAATCAATTAGTACCTACTTCTGAAAACAATGCCGAATTTCAGTTACCAGGCTAAAGTGAATAGAATTTGTAGTAAGTAATGCCAAATTTGTGATTTTGGAGTGATGGTATCTCAGTAAAATCTACCGTGCGCTTTACACGACACTTTCTGCCACGTACCTCCTCATTGTGGAATCAACTTCCCGCAGCGGTATTTCCGAACCGGTACGACATCCAAATCTTCAAGAAACGAGCCTATACCTTCCTAAAGGGCCGGTAACGCATCCGCACTCTTTGTGGTGTAGCTGATGTCCATGGGCGGCGGTGTTCACTTACCATCAGGTGACCCACTTGCTCGTTTGCCTTCCTATACTATAAAAAAAATGAAATGAAATGAACATAGTTTATTCAATTTAGGTGCATACAAAACACTTATGAATGTGAATATAGTGTGTGAATAAGAACGCGTCTTTATGCTATGCATGGTATACATTTTTTTATGTAATAGGTGTTAGACGAGCAGTCGGGTCACCTGATGGTAATCGATTGACACCGCCCCTAAACACCTGCAACACCAGTAGAGTCACAAGTGCGCTGCCAAGCTTTAACCCCCTATATAGCTGGAGGCACGAAAGTATAGCGATGACCGTTATTTTGCGCACTTGTAAAAGAGAAGACTTTCTATCAAAATTGGTTTCTGCGCACTCAAGGTCATAACTACACTTTCTTGCCTCGGACTATACCCGCAAATGGGCTTCACTTACTCGACGTAACATAGCGCAGGCGCTGCTTCACGCCGGTCTTCTGTGAGGCTGTGATATCACTCCAGTCGAGCCGGCCCATTTTTGCCGAAGCTTGGTTCTCCACCCGATCCTATGACTTCTCATTCGAAGGATGCGCTTATCCACTTGGCTACTATCACTCAGTTAGAACTATACCACAAAATAATTATTTTACACACAGAAAGTAGACTGCCCACTAACAGCCAAAAACGTGTCATGTACTCACGCATGCGCACTAACGGGGAAATACGCCTTTTCGACCACGTTAATCCTAGCCTATGACATAAGATTGTCGAACTGTCGAAGTCTGTGGTAGAGGCCGCGCGCTTATGTACTCATGCCGGGCAACAACCCTAGCATATGTCAACGAACTCTTCTAAATTCAAAATCAGGCTGAGTCTACCTTCTGTGTGTAATTATTTTGTGACTATACTATCAACAAAACTGGGGTGAAACGGTAAAAGCCGTGTGTCTATGAAATGGCCGCACTTAATCCCCGTCTTAACTTCTTGCCGAGCAGAAAAAGTACGGAAATATTTTTTTTAGCACAACAACTTGTCCCATTAACGGTATACAGAATCAAAAGATGGCCAGTTGTTGCTACTAGTATAATAAACTAGTGGCCCGCCCTCACTTCGCTTCGGGACCGTAATTCAGAAATGAACCAATAGATGGCGCTGTGTGCAATTGCATCGCGCAAGCGTTTCGTGTTTTCGGTTTACCTATAAGCCTGGTCTTTGTCTATAGAAGTTATCTCTTTATACATAATATAGAAGATAGAAGATGTACGCAGCTCGTGTGTTATAGAAAGCCTACGCACACATTCGAGGATCAATAATTAGGGGTGAAAATAAAATACTATACTATAAAATGAGGTGAATAGAAACATTTTTGATTTCTGATTTAGCTAAGAAATGGGACACAATCTTAGCTAAAAATAGCATTTCTTACAATCTCGAATTTCTATGAATTAATTTATCTGATGTGATAACCAGTTCTTTAAAAGATTTGAACAACATACAAAATTCTATTCACCCTGCAGTTGGGGTCAATCGGAAACTAGTAGTAAGTACTTAACCCTTAGAAAATAAAGCACATTTTCACTGCTCCGATTTCCGATCGCCATTTTCCAATGAATACAAGGTATCGATGACTATTTATCTGCTTCCCAACTCTGCGACTAACGACATAGTTATCTAAAAGCAATTTGATAGGAAACTTTTTCCATCAGGTATATAAAACAATGATAAGTTTAATGGAGTTGTGGGCTTGCTCGAACTAGTTAAATCTCGATTGTGTATGATTTAATTTAAGTCACTAGATATCTTGTTTGGAGTAAGCATATACTGACTTACTCACTACGTTGGCTCAGTTTTAAGGAATAATTTGGTTGCAGCATTATTCCCCGACTTAAGACTTTGAGGGATGGGTGACGAGAAGACTTGACGAAGCCTACCAAATGCTGCCGAGCCTAGCTGAATTCTTCTATTGGCTTCTCCCTCGAAGTTATTTGCCTATTTGGAGTGTTTGTCCTAGATAGACATATTCCATAAAGCCATACCGTTGGAGCCATAAAGTCCTTGAGTGGAGACCGCGACTCGGTACAAACTTAGTGTTGGACGCCCTGCTACAAGATGGGATGACGACATTCGAAGGCTGGCTGGAGTGAGCTGGATGAGAGTGGCCGAAAATCGGGAGCGGTGGCTGGTAAATGGTCTAGACCCTGAGAAAGGACATAGGCTACTTTTTATTGCGAAGGGGGTTGTAGGAGTTGAAAGGGGGGGGGGGGGGGGGGGGGGGAAATACTATTCCACGGCGGACGAAGTCGCGGGTTACAGATATCCATTGATCTAATATTATAAATGGGAAAGTGTGTCTGTCTGTCTGTATATATGTATGTATATGTTTGTCTTTTTTTCACGGCAAAACGCTAAGCTACGAATTGACGTGATTTTTTAAGTGGAGATAGTTGAAGGGATGAAAAGTAACATAGCCTACTGTTTGCCCCATTCTAACCCCTCTTTTTAGGGAAGTGGGGGGCGCGAGCGATGCCACAGGCAAAAGCTAGTATGTAATAAATACAATGAAAATAAAGCTAAAACGCCTGTCCAATAATCTTAAGTCTTAAGGTAGTTTATCCATTTGAGCTGACTTTTCACTCAATGAACTTCATCTGATAAAGGTAGATAATCCAGGTGCTTTAAGCCAACTTAGTAAAATCTAGTTTAAGGATCAAACGAACAGGGATCTTAAAGGTTAGTCCAAGTTCAAGGTAAAGCCGGTGTCAATTTTCAATTTGAATGTTATCGGTATCTCTGGGAATTAATTTAACTTTAACAGAAGTTCGGAAAGTAGATAAACAGTTGGTTAGCTCTGCTTTATGTTTGGAAAGAATGAATGGCCGGCTCGACCGGAGTGATACCACTGCCTCACAGAAAACCGGCGTGAAGCAGCTCCTGTGCTGTGTTTTGCCGAGTGAGTGAGGGTACCGGAGGCCCATCGGGGGAAGGGGATAAAAGGTTAGCAGCGCACTTGTTGCATGTGTTCATGGGCGGCGGCAATTGCTTACCATCAGGTGATCCGCCTGCTCGCCTGCTACCTATCACATAAAAAAAAATGTACATATTTCAAACTCATGGTACTAGTGATACAGGTTTGTGACACTCGACTTTTAGTCAATTATAATCACCCTACGGTTCATTTGGCTCCCGGCAAAAAAGTGTGTCGTTCGTTTACGTTATAACTTTTTTATGTGACAGGTGGTAGACGAACAGACCAACTGATCACAAAATATGTGTAATTATTTTGTGACCTGATGGTAAGCGAAGAAAGCGAAACGAATTTTAAGTCTAACATAGAAATTTCGTACATTCGCCCATACAAACCTCCAATTCGACTTCAATGTCGAGTGCACGAGAATTGCTCCGAGGAGGCCAATTCTCGGTTTTTCGCCTTCTATGTCGAGTTGACTTCATGGAACGCACAACCAATAAGAGAACACAGATTACAGTCGACATTCCTTATCTTGCTCTCCTATTAGTCTATGCGTTCCATGAAGTTAACTCGACATAGAAGGCGAAAACCGAGAATTGGCCTCCTGGACCATTCGTCAGCTGACGTGCGACCAACTAGCATCTATGTCACGCCAGCAAACAGGGATACCTATTGCCTATTACTTTTGGCCCAAACACCGAGGGAGTTTGTTTAAAACAGCAAAGAACAAGTCAACATTAAATGTTTTTTTTATTTGCTTCGTTCGCCCTTTAGACTTAGCCTCAAGTAGGGCATCATATCAATAAAAAGGACAATTTACAACCAGCCAGTTAACACGCAAGTTTTGTTGGCTAACCTAATTCGAAGGGCTGGAAGGAAAAACATGGCCTGAATCGTGTAAGTTTTTAGGGTTTGCCGCCTACATTACATTTTTAGGGTCTTTTCATTGCTTGTTTTTTGAATAATTTAAAGCCTTGCCTTAATATGTAGGTGTTCTGGGTTGACGCCCCCAGTTATCGTCACCTGGTACTCATAATACAGGGGTTGCCCTAGTTTGAGACCAGGAGACCTATTTTTGAATTTTCGCTTCGGCCGAACAAAACTACATACTAGTCTTGCAAGTCACGTCGTTTCGTAAGTCGCATGATCCAAATTTTTCCCTATTTTTGAAATCACTCGCTTAGGGTATTGCTAAGCTTGTCAAAGTATATATTTTGACAGAAAAAGGGGAAAAAGAAAAATAAAGTTGACGTAAATGCGTCCACTCGCTTCACGGAAACGAGTGGTTTATACCACTCGTTGCAAAACGCTCCTTTTCGAATGATTCAAAAATGCGGATGTCAAAAATCATGCTAATCACACATTTTTTTGTGACACGATAATTCAAAAATAGGTCTCCAGGTTGATTGGTGTGATTGTGATTGTCTGGCGCATCCTACTACTATTATAAAGGCGAAAGTTTGTAAGTATGGATGTATAGATGTTTGTTACTCTTTCACGTAAAAACTACCAAATGGATTTGAATGAAACTTTACCACAATATAGCTTATACATGAGAATAACACATAGGCTACAATTTATAAAAATATATTGTGTGGATTGTCCGAAATATGACGGTAAGTGTCAATAATTAACTCCACGCGTACGAAGTCGCGGGCGGCCGCTAGTATAATATAGGTACGGAGCTGCCTCACTGTTTTTTACTCTACTTGCATCATTCCATAACCTAGTTGTAAGGGCTCGGTGTACCATTCGGCCGCACTATAAAGTATAAACGTAGTATATTTAGACTGTTTATGTTTGCCACGTTTTTAGAGTTATTACTGCCCAGCGACTCACCTTGTTTCTGGGAAGGATGATTTGGGGGTGCGACCTGTAAAAAAGATTTGGTGGGTTAGAATTGGATTTATTCTAATGAGAGAGATAGTTTTTTTTAAGCACAAAATAAAAAAGTCGGACAGGAGCCACCACCAAATGTATGGACATTGGACAGCCACCGCACGGTAAAGTATTATTTTCTTTCTTTTTTTCAACATCTTATGAGATGAATGTATGCATTGCGATGACTATAAGCTAAGTAGCTTTAGCACTTATGACCGTTAAAATTATTATCAAGCTAGTTATCTATTCTATTTATAAAGAAACTAGCGGGCGCCCGCGACTCCGTCCGCGTGGAAAAGTAACTTTTTACCCCCCTTTCAACCCCTTACAACCCCCTTTTCGCAATAAAAAGTAGCCTATGTCCTTTCTCAGGGTCTAGATTATCTGTATACCAAATTTCATTAAAATCCGTTGAGTAGTTTTGGCGTGAAAGAGTAGCAGACAGACAGACAGAGTTACTTTCGCATTTATAATATTAGTATGGAAGTATGGATAACTTAAACTACCAGAAGACATTACTCGGATGTAACGCGATAAGAAAAAAACACTTGCGCGATGTAATCAACACCCAGCACCATCTTTTAGCAAAGATTAGAACTGATGTCAATACTAAGCTTCCGAAACGATGTGACGGCGGGCGTCAAATGATAGATAAGATTATTTTAATCTCTGCTCACTACCACTGAACATTTCCTTGCTACATAATTCAAGTTTTATTTTTAATCTAAACTTAGGTAGGTACTTCGAATCACATTTAGTAAGTGCCTGTTTTTTTCCTAGGCATGGATTAAATTTTAATGTATCGGATGCACGACGTTTAGACTAGACATCGTATTATCCTGTACATTATTCCTTGATAATAAAGAACAGTTTTTTTTATTTACATCATCTCATCATCTTTTCAGCCAATAGACGTCCACTGCTGGACATAGGCCTCCCCCAAAGTTCTCCACACAGATCGGTCCTGTGCCACCCGCATCCAAGGGACTCCCGCGACCTTCACTAGATCGTCGGTCCACCTGGTGGGAGGCCTGCCACGGCTGCGGCCTCCCGCACGTTGCCTCCACTCAAGGACCTTTCCACCCTAACGGCCGTCTGTTCTCCTCACAATGTGCCCTGCCCATTGCCACTTAAGCCACGCAATTCTTTAGGCTATGTCCGTAACCTTAGATCTCCTGCGGATCTCATCATTTCTGACACGATCACGCAAGGAGATTCCGAGCATAGCCCTCTTCCATTGCCCTCTGAGTGACTAATTACATGGTCACAGTGAGTGGTTAATTTACATGGTTTTTCACTATTCTATATCTTCATAAATAAACGTCGTAACACAAATTTTTAAGGCCCATGGTATAGTAGACCTTAAAATAAACCTAATAAGCGTTCTTACGGAGAAACACTGTATTTGCGAATACAGTGTGTTAGATTGACACGAATCCAGTGGAGGTTTACTGTTACCTGTTCGTTACCTGAGTTCCGCGCCCCTACTTGCCACCCGATACTCCCAAACCTACGTGGCTCGTATCCTGCCACCCTCCGGAACCCGAGTCGCTGCACAAATTACCTTCGTTATAAAAAGAGAAACGCTGGCATTCCGAGTGGTCAGACTGACGACTCATCGTTTCGTCCGATTTGCTGAAAACTTTTGTCGATTCATAGAAACCTGGGGGTCTACTCCGCCAAACGATATCGATTTATTCGTGACGATACGACAGTTCTTACAAAAACCCTACTCTGACACAGCTTAAAATACGAATAATAATTGAACTACCTATACATTATACACAAACTTTTACATGTACCTAAACCATGTACATAAACGAAACATTTGATATAGCTACCAAACAAAATTTACTAGACGCGCATACAAGATATTTGCGTGTGACGTCACACACTAGTAGCCAGTGAAATTCACCGACAATTTAAAATATACCTATCACCGACAAATGTCAGCGTCGTGAAATATGTCACCGATAATTGCTTGTCAGCGTCGTAAAATATGTCACTGACAATTGTCAGCATCGTAAAGTATGTCACCGACAATTGTCAGCGTCGTAAAATAGGGGCCTAATCGAAATCCTACTGCACAATTTTCACAAAACCATCGCCTTCATTAGTTCTATCGATTATCGACAATCCCTATTTGTCGTTACACCGTCGAATTTGTCCCCGTCGAATTGAACGAGGCGGAGGATGAGCGCCGTCCCTTCAAAATATGGAGCTAATTTCTCCGTCAATCTAGGAAATGGCTTGGGATTACACAGTTTTCCCCTCTTTAAGGTTTCGCTGAACAAGAATCCTTATAAGTTGGAGCGATTTTTTAAATTTCTAATTAAGAAGGAGCTTTTATTAAAAGCCGTCATTTATTTCATCCTCGTTTTTTTAAACTGCAAATATAAACTTACTTACTTAAGGGGCTATACGAATGAAACTAGCGCCGCCAACCTATTTACACTGATTGTGACGAAAATACGATAATTTTTAAGAAAGCCAAACATTACAGACTTAGATTAAACACGCGAACAAGTAACTATAAAGTCAATTATTGCTAAAAGTGGCCGTTTTAGCAATAATTAACATTATTGTTACTTGTCGCGTGTTAAAAATATTGTATTGCATCTTGAAAAAAAACAATTTACTTGGATCTAAGTCTGTAAATGCTCTATTTCTTCAAAAATATCATATTTTCGCCACAATCTGTGTAAATAGGTTGGCGGCGCTAGTTTCATTCGTGTAGCCCCTTAACTGTGGGAAAGCCAAGCATCGGCATGAATGAGCCGACTCGACCGGGATGATACCACGGCCTTATAGAAGACCTTCATGAAGCAGCGCCTGCGCTGTGTTTCGTCGAGCGAGTGAGGGTACCGGAGGCCCAATAGGAGGGATTGGCGCACTTGCGATTCTTCTGGTGTTACAGGTTTATATGGGCGGCGACACTAGTTTACCTTCAGGTGACCCGTCAGCTCATCTGCCACGAAAAATATCAGATCACAAAAAATACTGGTTGAGTATCAAGAAGTTAGTTTCTTCTTTAGAACCGTTTGATTCGCAACCACGCAATTGTGAAAAAAGAAAAATCTATCGTCTTTGGCAACTGGTTGAAGAATATTACATTTTTTTTTATGTGATTGGTAGCAGGCTAGCAGGCGGATCACCTGATGGCATGTGATTGGTAGCAGGTGAGCAGGCGGATCACCTGATGGTAAGCCATGGACACTTGCAACACCAGTTGAGTTACAAGTGCGCTTGCCAGCCTTTTATTCCCTTCCCCCTCGAGGGGGGCCAGCCGGTACCCTCACTCACATCGGCGAACACAGCACAGGGGCTGCTTCACACGCCGGTTTTCTGTGAGGCAGTGGTATCACTCCGGTCGAGCCGGCCCATTTATGCCGAAGCGTGGCTCTCCCAATGTCAACGAACTCTTCTAAATTCAAAATCAGACTGAGTCTACCTTCTGTGTGTAATTATTTTGTGACTATACCACAGAATACTTAATAGTACACTACCTCTATACTATCAACAAAACTGGGGTCAAACCCTAAAAGCCGTGTGTCTTTGAAATGGCCGCAATAATCCCCGTCTTAACTTCTTGTCGAGCAGAAAAAGTACGGAAATATTTTTTTTGCACAACAACTTGTCCCATTAACGGTATACAGAATCAAAAGATGGCCAGTTGTTGCTACTAGTATAATAAACTAGTGGCCCGCCCTCACTTCGCTTCGGGACCGTAATTCAGAAATGAACCAATAGTTGGCGCTGTGTGCAATTACATCGCGCAAGCGTTTCGTGTTTTCGGTTTACCTATAAGCCGTGTCGTTGTCTATGGAAGTTATCTCTTTATAAATAGTATAGAAGAAGATAGAATATGTACGCAGCTCGTGTGTTATAGAAAGCCTACGCACACATTCGAGGATCAATTAGGAGTGAAAATAAAATACTATATTATTAAATGAGGTGAATAGAACCATTTTTGATTTAGGTAAGAAATGAGACACAATCTTAGCTAAAAATAGCATATCTTACAATCTCGAATATCTATGAATTAATTTATCTGACTGTGATAACCAGTTCTTTAAAAGATTTGAACAACATACAAAATTCTATTCACCCTGCAGTTCTGGTGAATCGAAAACTAGTAGTAAGTACTTAACCCTTAAAAAATAAAGCACATTTTCACTGCCCCGATTTCCGATCGCCATTTTCCAATGAATACAAGGTTATAGATGACTATTTATCTGCTTCCCAACTCTGCGACTAACGACATAGTTATCTAAAAGCAATTTGATAGGAAACTTTTTCCATCAGATATATAAAACAATGATAAGTTTAATGGAGTTGAGTGTTTGCTCGAACTAGTTAAATCTCGATTGCGTAAGTATGATTTAATTTAAGTCAAATGGAGTAAGCACATACTTACTCACTACGTTGGCTGAGTTTTAAGGAATAATTTGGTTGCAGCATTATTCCCCGACTTAATACTTTGAGGGATGGGTGACGAGAAGACTTGACGAAGCCTACCAAATGCTGCCCAGCCTAGCTCAATTCTTCTATTGGCTTCTCTCTCGTAGTTATTTCTGCCTATTTGGAGTGCTTGTCCTAGATAGACATATTCCATAAAGCCATACCGTTGGAGCCATAAAGTCCTTGAGAGGAGACCGCGACTCGGTAAACGTAGTATTGGACGCCCTGCTACAAGATGGGATGACGACATTCGAAGGCTGGCTGGAGTGAGCTGGATGAGAGTGGCCGAAAATCGGGAGCGGTGGCGTGCATTGGGGGAGACCTATGTCCAGCAGTGGACGAGCGTGGGTTGCTGATGACTATTCACCGTCGACTACTACGGAATAAGGAATAAGGAACCGACCTACCGACTAACTAAGGAATCCTCAACAGAAAAGCGAGCTCCAATCTAAAAGGTGGACAGCGCATCAGTCAGAGATCCATAAATGCGAAAGTAACTCTGTCTGTCTGTTACTTTTTCACGCCAAAACGACTGAACGGATTTAAATGAAATTTGGTACACTAGTCTAGACCCTAAGAAAGGACATAGGCTACTTTTTATTGCGAAGGGGGTTGTAAGGAGTTAAAGGGGGGGGGGGGGGGGTGAAATGATTAAACTATTAAAAATGCTACCCAAAGATACTATTCCACGCGGACGAAGTCGCGGGTTACAGCTATCCATTTATCTAATATTATAAATGGGAAAGTGTGTCTGTCTGTCTGTATATATGTATGTATATGTTTGTCTTTTTTTCACGGCAAAACGCTAAGCTACGAATTGACGTGATTTTTTAAGTGGAGATAGTTGAAGGGATGAAAAGTAACATAGGCTACTGTTTGCCCCATTCTAACCCCTCTTTTTAGGGAAGTAGGGAGCGCGAGCGATGCCACAGGCAAAAGCTAGTATGTAATAAATACAATGAAAATAAAGCTAAAACGCCTGTCCAATAATCTTAAGTCTTAAGGTAGTTTATCCAAAATTGAGCTGACTTTTCACTCAATGAACTTCATCTGATAAAGGTAGATAATCCAGGTGCTTAAAGGTAATCCAGGTGCTATAAGCCAACTTAGTAAAATCTAGTTTAAGGATCAAACGAACAGGGATCTAAAAGGTTAGTCCAAGTTCAAGGTAAAGCCGGTGTCAATTTTCAATTTGAATGTTATCGGTATCTCTGGGTATTAATTTAACTTTATCAGAAGTTCGGAAAGTAGATAAACAGTTGGTTAGCTCTGCTTTATGTTGGAAAGATCAGGTTTGTGACACTCGACTTTTAGTCAATTATAGCCGCCTTACGGTTCATTTGGCTCCTGGCAAAAAAGTGTGTCGTTCGTTTACGTTATACTTAACTTTTTTATGTAACAGGTGGTACCTAGACGAACAGATCACAAAATATGTGTAATTATTTTGTGACCTGATGGTAAGCGATTGCCGCCGCCCATAGACACGAATTTGAAGTTTAATAGAAATTTCGTACATTCGCCCATACAAATCTCCAATTCGACTTCAATGTCGAGTCGAGTTCAGAGAGAGACGAGAATTGCTCCCGAGGAGGCAAATTCTCGGTTTTCGCCTTCTATGTCGAGTCGACTTCATGGAACACAGATTACAGTCGACATTCCTTATCTTGTTCTCCTATTGGTCTATGCGTTCCATGAAGTCGACTCGACATAGATGGCAAAACCGAGAATTGGCCTGGACCATTCGTCAGCTGACGTGCCACCAACTAGCATCTGTGTCACGCCAGCAAACAGGGATCTATTGCCTATTACTTTTGACTCTAACACCGAGGGAGTTTGTAAAACAGCAATGAACAAGTCAACATTCAATGTTTTTTTTTATTTGCTTCGTTCGCCCTTTAGAGTTAGCCTCAAGTAGGGCATCATATCAATAAAAAGGACAATTTACAACCAGCCAGTTAACACGCAAGTTTTGTTGGCTAACCTAATTCGAAGGGCTGGAAGGAAAAACATGGCCTTAATCGTGTAAGTTTTTAGGGTTTGCCGCCTACATTACATTTTTAGGGTCTTTTTATTGCTTGTTTTTTGAATAATTTAAAGCCTTGCCTTAATATGTTGGTGTTCTGGGTTGACGCCCCCAGTTATCGTCACCTGGTACTCATAATACAGGGGTTGCTATAGTTTGAGACCAGGAGACCTATTTTTGAATTTTCGCTTCGTCCGAACAAAACTACCTACTAGTCTTGCAAGTCACGTCATTTCGTAAGTCGCATGATCCAAATTTTTCCCTTTTTTTGAAATCACTCGCTTAGGGTATTGCCAAGCCTGTCGAAGTATATATTTTGACAGAAAAAGGGGAAAAAGAAAAATAAAGTTGACTTAAATGCGTCCACTCGCTTCACGGAAACGAGTGGTTTATACCACTCGTTGCAAAACGCTCGTTTTCGAATGATTCCAAAATGCGGATGTCAAAAATCATGCAAGTCACACATTTTTTAGTGACACGACTATTCAAAAATAGGTCTCCGGTTGATTGGTGTGATTGTGATTGTCTGGCGCATATATAATGTACGGAGCTGCCTCACTGTTTTCACTCTACTTGCATCATTCCATAACCTAGTTGTAAGGGCTCGGTGTACCATTCGGCCGCACTATAAAGTATAAACGTAGTATATTTAGACTGTTTATGTTTTGCCACGTTTTTAGAGTTATTACTGGCCAGCAACTCACCTTAATTCTGGGAAGGATGATTTGCGGGTGCGACCTGTAAAAAAGATTTGGTGGGTTAGAATTGGATTTATTCTAATGAGGTAGATACACCAAATAAAAAAAATAGGTATACAGAAGCCACTACCAAATGTGTGAAGAACATTGGACAGCCACCGGACGGTAAAGTATTATTTCCTTTCTTTTTTTTTTCAACATCTTATAAGATGAATGTAGCATTGCAATGACTCTATGCTAAGTAGCTTTAGCACTTACTATTGGCCCGCCCTCACTTCGCTTCGGGACCGTAATTCAGAAATGAACCAATAGATGGCGCTGTGTCCAATTACATCGCGCAAGCGTTTTATATTTTCGGTTTACCTATAAGCCTTGTCGTTGTCTATAGAAGTTAGCTCTTTATAAATAGTATGGATGACCGTTAACATTATTTTTAAGCTAGTTATCTATACTATTATAATAAAGAAATAACTTAAACTACCAGAAGACATTACTCGGATGTAACGCGAAAAGAAAAAACACTCAGCGCCATCTATTGAATTCTATTGGCAAAGATTAGAACTGATGTCAAAACTAAGCTTCCGAAACGATGTGACGGCGGGCGTCAAATGATAGATAAGATTATTTTCATCTCTGCCCACTACCACTGAACATTTCCTTGCTACATAATTCAAGTTTTTTTTAATCTAAACTTAGGTAGGTACTTCGAATCACATTTAGTAAGTGCCTGTTCTTTTCCTAGGCTTGGATTAAATTTTAATGTATCGGATGCGCGACTTTAAGACGAGACACCGTATTATCACAAAATAATTACACACAGAAGTTAGACTTTGACCTGATTTTGAATTAAGAAGAGTTCATTGACATATGCTAGGGTTGTTGCCCGGCATGAGTACATAAGCGCGCGGCCTCTACCATAGACCTCGACAGTGTTACAATCTTATGTCATAATTGTCGAGTAATGTGTCGAAAAGGCGTTTTTGTCCCGTTAGTGCTCATGCGTGAGTACATGACATATTTTAAGCTCTTAGTGGCACATCTTTTCTGTTCAATGTATTTTGTGGTATTATCCTGTACATTATGTTGCCTTGATAAAGGACTTGTTTTTTATTTACATGGTTTTTTCACTATTCTTCCATCTTCTAAATAAACGTCGTAACACAAATTTTAAAGGCACCATGGTATAAGTAGACCCTTAAATAAGCCTAAAATAAGCGTTCTTAAGAAGAAACACTGTAGTTGCGAATACAGTGTGTTAAAGTTATCTGGAGGCACGGCAGTGCCAGTGCGAGAAGCTACGCCTGCGCTGTGTTTCGACGAGAAAAAAATGATGGTATTGAAGGCTCCATCGGGGAGAAAGGGGGTTAAAAGGTTAGCAGGGGATTTGTGACTCCGCTCGTGTTGCGATGAGTGTCTATTATACTGTCATTGTACATAAATATAAATATACGTACGCCGCTCAACTAGGGCTTGCAATCGAATATTCGAAAAAATTTAATATAAAACTGTTCCGTATATTCGAATATTAGATCTGCGATATTCGATAATCGTTTTTTTCGAAATTCCTAGTCAATCCGTGGTGTAAGATGATGGCATATTTTATTAAATGAAATGAAACAAACTCCAAGGCACTTTCCAATACTGACCATCTTCTCTAGGACGGGCGGCAATAAGAGGTTCCGATCTCCAAGGGCGGTTAATGTTGTCCTTGATTCATCCCACGCAGGCATTCCGCATTGGTGCTGTGCGGTATCTTCCGCTCAGTCGTACACATCTGCACCGGCAACGATGCATAGATACCTCAAATCAAATCAAATCAAATAGTTATTGCAATAAGTGTTATCATACAGGTCGTTAGTAGTAATATGTAGCTTAAAAACTTAATACCTTTTACAGGTGTTGCAATATTATAAGATATTATGTTTTTATAGCTAGGTAATAAGTATATACTTACAACAGATAAAATTAGGTAGACTAGTACAAACTACATTAGCCATGTCATGAGAGGATCTGTGTCAACAGATAGCTCATCGATCCACCCCACTTTCTTCGAATCCATCTGTCTAAGATGGGCCAGACCGGCTCCAGAATCCGACGTCGTGATTCAGAACCTTCGGTGTCGAACTAGTTTAGGCGCCGCCGCCATTCACTTAGTGCCGTGTCCTGAGCAGCTCTTTACTACCGCACTACTGCGTCCAGCGGAGAATAAATAAAAATGAATAAAATGAATAAATAAATTGAAACAATATCACATACATTGCCCTGGTCCTAAACTAAGGTTTTCCCTTGTACTATGGAAACCAGAAACAACGAAGGAACCACAAACACCCGGCACCATTTACTGCGAATTTGAGCACTTTGCCAGTAAACAAAATCCTGGACTTCTGCGTCTAGATCCCTTAAGGGGACCTGCTATGGCGCACGCCACCTCGTGAAAAATGGTACGGTATCCTATAATTATCTGAACTTCCATGACCTTTGTACTTGAAACAAGCCTTATGACGGTTCTTTAATGATCCCGACCAGATCGGTGCCCCGTATTGGGCAATCGATCTTACTACCCCATTTTTAAACGGCGACAGCTTTCATCGCCTCCTCTTAGGTTGGGCAACAGCCGACTAAGAGCCCCCGCAGCGCCAACTAATCTCGGGACCAGCCGTTGCCGGTGCCCGGTAAACTCCCATCTGCTGTCAACCACGAGTATCAAGTACTTAAGGGTAGCTCCAACTGGGATGGTAGTCCCACCCACCACAATGGTGAATCCAGGAGGACTTTTTCCGAGGACTGAGAAACCAGATTGCCTCGGACTTGTGAAGTGTACCCCTTGACACAACCTCTGCCAGAGCAGTCAAGCGCGGATCCACCATTGTGGGCACTGTGGGCATGCCCACAGCCTTAAATTTACTTGAGACTTTGCACTTTCTTCTATCAACTTAGGATCAGCGTTGTAAAATATGTCACCGACAATTGTCAGCGTTGTAAAATATGTCACCGACAATTGTCAGCGTCGTGTAATATGTCACCGACAATTGTCAGCGTCGTAAAATATGTCACCGACAATTGTCAGCGTCGTGAAATATGTCACCGACAATTGTCACCGTTGTGAAATATGTCACCGACAATTGTCAGCGTCATGAAATATGTCACCGACAATTAATTGTCAGCGTCGTGGAATATGTCACCGACAATTGTTAGCATCGTGAAATATGTCACCGACAATTGTCAGCGTCGTAAAATATGTCACCGACAAATAGTCAGCGTCGTGAAATATGTCACCGACAATTAATTGTCAGCGTCGTAAAATATGTCACCGGCAATTGTCAGCGTCGTAAAATATGTCACCGACAATTGCTTGTCAGCGTCGTGAAATATGTCACCGACAATTGTCAGCGTCGTGAAATATGTCACCGACAATTGCTTGTCAGCGTCGTGAAATATGTCACCGACAATTGTCAGCGTCGTGAAATATGTCACCGACAATTGTCAGCGTCGTGAAATATGTCTCCGACAATTGTCACCGTTGTGAAATATGTCACCGACAATTAATTGTCAGCGTCGTGGAATATGTCACCGACAATTAATTGTCAGCGTCGTAAAATATGTCACCGACAATTAATTGTCAGCGTCATGAAATATGTCACCGACAATTGTTAGCATCGTGAAATATGTCACCGACCATTGTCAGCGTTGTGAAATATGTCACCGACAATTAATTGTCAGCGTCATGAAATATGTCACCGACAATTAATTGTCAGCGTCATGAAATATGTCACCGACAATTGCTTGTCAGCGTTGTAAAATATGTCACCGACAATTAATTGTCAGCGTCATGAAATATGTCACCGACCATTGTCAGCGTTGTAAAATATGTCACCGACAATTGTTAGCATCGTGAAATATGTCACCGACAATTAATTGTCAGCGTCGTGAAATATGTCACCGACAATTGTCAGCGTCGTGAAATATGTCACCGACAATTGTCAGCGTTGTGAAATATGTCACCGACAATTGTCAGCGTCGTGGAATATGTCACCGACAATTGTCACCGTTGTGAAATATGTCACCGACAATTGTCAGCGTTGTGAAATATGTCACCGACAATTGCTTGTCAGCGTTGTAAAATATGTCACCGACAATTGTCAGTGTCGTGAAATGTGTCAGCGACAATTGTCAGCGTCGTGAAATATCTCACCGACAATTGCTTGTCAGCGTCGTAAAATATGTCACCGACAATTGTTAGCATCGTGAAATATGTCACCGACAATTGTCAGCGTCGTGAAATATGTCACCGACAAATAGTCAGCGTCGTGAAATATGTCATGGTCAAATAGGGGGCAGGGTAGCAATTCTCGTTCCCCTCGATATTAAAGTCGAATTAGAAATTCGAGTTCAATGTCGAGTGCACGTGAACTGGTCCCCTGATCGAAATCCTGCACAATTGCCATAAAACCATCGCCTTCATTACTTCTATCGATTAACGACAATCCCTATTTGTCGTTACACCGTCGAATTTGTCCCCGTCGAATTGAACGAGGCGAAGGATGAGCGTCCCTTCAAGATATGGAGCTAATTTCTCCGTCAATCTAGGAAATGGCTTGGGATTACACAGTTTTCCCCTCTTTAAGGTTTCGCTGAACAAGAATCCTTATAAGTTGGAGCGATTTTTTAAATTTCTAATTAAGAAGGAGCTTTTATTAAAAGCCGTCATTTATTTTATCCCCGTTTTTTTAAATACTGTGAATATGAACTTAGTTACTTATCCGTGGGAAAGGCATGCTTCGACATGAATGAGCCGACTCGATCGGGGTGATTCCACGCCCTTATAGAAGACCTTCATGAAGCCTTCGTCGAGCGAGTGAGGGTACTGGAGGCCCAATAGGAGGGATTGGCGCACTTGCGATTCTTCTGGTGTTACAGGTTTCTATGGGCGGCGACAACAGTTTACCTTCAGGTAATCCGTCAGCTCGTCTGCCACGAAAAATATGGGGTCACAAAAAATACTGTTTGAGTATCAGGAAAGTTAGTTATTCTTTAGCAACTGTTTGATTCACAACCACGCAATTGTGAAAAAAGAAAAATCTATCGTCTTTGGCAACTGGTTGAAGAATATTACTTTTTTTTTTGTGATTGGTAGCAGGCGAGCAGGCGGATCACCTGATGGCATGTGATTGGTAACAGGCGAGCAGGCGGATCACCTGATGGTAAGCCATGGACACTTGCAACACCAGTTGAGTTACAAGTGCGCTGCCAGCCTTTTATACCCTTCCCCCTCGAGGGGGCCTCCGGTACCCTCACTCACTCGGCGAAACACAGCACAGGGGCTGCTTCACGCCGGTTTTCTGTGAGGCAGTGGTATCACTGCGGTCGAACCGGCCCATTCATGCCGAAGCGTGGCTCTCCCACAGTTACATACTTCTTTGGCCACTGGTTGCCAAACTTGGTTGCCAATGCGGCCTGAAGGGGTTATTCTTGGTTGAGATCACAGGAAATAAAAGACCACTTATTATCTCATATGAGATACTAAAGTCTCCTAGAGCAATGTCCAACACCACTCAATATCACCGCTAGTGTTGCGCAAGAGTGAATAGTTTAGTAGGTATTTAATATCTTTTTTTTTATATATTATAGGAAGGCAAACGAGCAAGCGGGTCATCTGATGGTAAGTGATCACCGCCGCCCATGACATCAGCTACACCAGAAGGAGTGCGGATGTGTTGCCGGCCTTTTAGGAAGGTATAGGCTCGTTTCTTGAAGATTTGAATGTCGTACCGGTCTTCTTTGGCAATAAGTTATGTACCTTCGTAGATCTGCCTTGCGGTCGTAGCTCAGTGAATAAAGACTAGTCTTCCATAGGACTTTGTTATGCGTAAAAGATCTAACCAATATGGAGTGACTATTTTTTTTTTATGTGATAGGTAGCAGACGAGCACGCGGATCACCTGATGGTAAGCAATTGCCGCCGCCCATGAACACATGCAACAAATGCGCTGCTAACCTTTTATTCCCTTCCCCTCCGATGGGCCTCGGGTACCCTCACTCACTCGGCGAAACACAGCACAGGAGCTGCTTCACGCCGTTTTTCTGTGAGGTATCACTCCGGTCGAGCCGGCGCTCTCACACAATTTTGGATGGATAAATAAATAAATTCACACAACATCTCATACATTGACCTGACTCCGTACTGAGTAGCTTAAGCACTATGTTACAGATTTTTTTTCTACAAATAATCAAAAGTCGCCGAACAAAAGTTGTTCAGAATAGTTGGCAAACATTATTATTAGAGGGATGTAACTGTTTATCGTACCCCGTATCAACAGGCTTGCCTTTCTTATCGATTCTTCTAAGGACAACACTAATCGCATATTTCATCTCGGACCCCTTAGAAATCGGGTTTCTGTGTCAAGACGCCTTTATTCCGAGTCATATCGCACGATTTTGGTTCCATTCACTCCTCCATGTTACGCTATTGAGATACTGAGGTCTATTTTATTAAGTTTTTCTTAAGAAATATAAAAATATCTGATACTGTCACATTCAATTGTGACTTTTATAAAAGTGACCGTCTACATAAGTTTTAAAACATGACTAACTGTAAGCGCGGTGATTAAGCCTAATCGTATCATAGTAGCGATGACTCATATGCGTGTCATTCATTCGTTCATTCATATACGTCACTCAAGGTCCAAACTGAAAACCAGCGCTGCAGTGGCTTCAATGAAGCAGCTGCAGCATATGCTGAGTTCGGACCTTAATGACCACCTATCCATACTCCATACTAATATTATAAATGCGAAAGTAACTCTGTCCGTCTGTCTGTCTGTCTGTTACTCTTTCACGCCAAAACTACTGAACGGATTTAAATGAAATTTGGTAAACAGATGGTCTTGACCCTGAGAAAGGACATAGGCTACTTTTTATTGCGAAAAAGGGGTTGTAAGGGGTTAAAAGTGGGGTAAAAAGTTACTTATCCACGCGGACGAAGTCGCGGGCGGCCGCTAGTCTGTCTATATATGTAAGCACGTAATGTTTCTTTCCATTCCTCGTATGTACGGTGGCCTGCACATCAAGTTACTACAATCTGTCAAATTTCTTCAATCGAACCTCACTTTTATGTCAAACGTTGGTTCAATATCAACTGAGGAAATTTGACAGATTGTAGTAACTTGATGTGCTGGCCACTGTACCTACTTCTTATTATGTATTCTGTGTCTTACTACTGTTGCGTTGTATCTCTTCTTGTGTGGTCAATAAATGTTTTACTTACTTACTTACTTGATTTTCATGATGGACTTTGCCCTGCAGTATGATAGTATATAGGCTGATACATTACTAACTTCAATCTACATTCTGTAATAAGGGTGCTGTTGAGGATCGACGACTGGGCCAGCTTCTTTAATATTGTTTATGTTTTGATGTTTTTTGTCTTTTAATGTTTTTTGTTATTTATTGTTTTGTTTATTGTTTCTGTCTATGCTTTATTGTTTGATTTGATCTTAAACGAGTCCTTAAAATTATATTTAGTAGTTTTGCTGATATCAGCCGTTTTATTATTATCATCACCATCATCCAAGCTCAATAACGGCAAATGCTTAACATTAAATAAATAAAATAAATTAATGCGCCAGACAGTCAAACCAATTAAGCTAGTCTCAAACTAGGGCAACCCCTGTACTATGAGTACGTGTATGAGTGAACACACAGACCCAAGAAAATTTAGAAAATGTTATGTGTCTACATTACAAGTGCATTATTCAACAACAAGTTGTTGCTTTCGACAGAATCCACTTCAAAAGTTTACATCACGCAATATATCTCCGAAGCAAGTCGTCAAAAAGAAAAATTGCTATGACGGCACTCAAAAGATAATTCTAAATTATAAACGGAGAGTCCCCACTAGGGACTTTGTGCTCCGTCGCTTTTGTTAATTTGGATATATAATATCTAACTTTTGCAATATTTCTCTTTCCCCGCTGCCTGACAGGGCCATAACTGGAGATGATGTAAGTGAGAAGAGATAAAACGGTCGTTGGCACCTGGACTTAAAATTTGTGTAGCTAGAAATACGGGCAATGGAGAGGGCTATGCTCGGAATCTGAACAGATAACCGTTGGAGCCGTAAAGTCCTTGAGTGGAGATCGCGACTCGGTAAATGTAGTGTTGGACGACCTGCGACATGATGGGATGACGACATTCAAAAGGCTGGCTGGTGTGGACTGGATGATAGTGGCCGAAGATTGAGAGCGGTGGCGTACATTAGGAGAGACCTATGTCCAGCGGTGGACGAGTGTGGGTTGCTGATGATGATGCTCGGAATCTCCTTGCGTGATCGTGTCAAAATGATGAGATCCGCAGGAGATCTAAGGTCATGGACATAGCCCCAAAGAATTGCGTGGCTCAAGTGGCAATGGCAGGGCATATTGCGAGGAGAACAGACGGCCGTTGGGATGGAAAGGTCCTTGGGTGGGGGCCAAGTGCAGGAGGTTGCAGCCGTGGCTGGCCTCCCACCAGGTGGACCGACGATCTGGTGAAGGTCGCGGGAGTCCCTTGGATACGGGTGGCACAGAACCGATCTGTATGGAGAACTTTGGGGGAGGCCTTTGTCCAGCAGTGAACGTCTATTTGCTGAAATGATGATGATGATGAAACTAACTGATGATTGGGCTATATCCGTGACCTTAGATCTCCTTAGATCTCAGTTAGTTTAAAACAAATAAAACCATTTACAGAGCTAGCTAGCCACACTTTTCCCATTGATTCTCCTTACGACTGTTCTTACTGTTATGGCTAGTTTGTTTGTTTGCCACTTACATATTAACGGGCTAACGATTGGAGTTGTTCTGTTAATGTTGGTACTGTAGTTTGTTTGAATGTTGGTAGTGCTAGGAAAAGTTGTCGCGTTAACACTGCGGGTGGTCTTAATGGTGTAATATTGGTGTTGCCAGAAGTTTAACTATGTCGTTTTTGCTAATTATCAGCACCAACTGTTTTTATTTGAGTTAAAATGTATAGCTGGAGGCACGAAAGTATAGCTATGACCGTTATTTTGCGCACTTGTAAAAAAGAAGACTTTCTATGAAAATTGGTTTCTGCGCACTCAAGGTCATAACTACACTTTCTTGCGGCAGACTATATCTAAGTGTGTATTATACGCAGGGCCGGATCTACCTATGGGCTGCTTGGGCTGCAGCCCGGAGCCCCGGGGTTACAAGGGGCCCCCCAGATCCCTAAAAAAGTTCTGAATGGTAAACGCTAAAGATCTCACTACACAGCAATAAGGTCGCCCTTTTATACAAGTAAGGGCACCAAAGGCCCAGGGTGTGGTGGGAAGGGGAGTTGAAGGTTGGCAGCGCTCTTGTGACTCTGATGTTGTTACTTGTATCTATGGGCGGCGGCCATCGCTGACCATTCAGGTGATATATCTGCTGGTCTGCCTACCTCTATCAAATAAAAAAAAACTAGTTATGTAACGAAAATGTTTTACTGGAAACCGAAGGCGAGGGTTAGATATTTAAAATTGGCAGCTACATTTATTTATTTATTAATTTAGTTCGATAGTAGGCGAGAAACGCTTGTGCATGAATGGGCCGGCTCGACGGAAGTGATACCACAGCCTTAGCGTGAAGCGGTATCTGCGCTGTGTGAATGAGTGAGGGTACAGGAGACCTTCCTTATATTTCTGTTACAGTATAACATATATCAAATCCAGGTAGGTATATCAATTTAGAATCTTTATCTATTAAATATTTTTCATAATAATTAGAAATGAGCTAAGAATACCATGGCAAACATTATTAAAAGGGTAAGTAAGCCAGTCCCCGTCAAAGAGATGGTATTCTCTTCAAAAAGGGAAGTTTAATGTGACAAAGGTTATTGAAGGACGAGTAGTGATGTTCTCAAGAGTACAATGAGGATTTTTGGAAACTTTAAAACATCGATATTCGAAATTCGGTTTCGCTCAGTTCGCTCAGTGAGTGAGGGTACCGGAGGTCCACGCAATTGTGACTCCAGTGGTGCTGCAGGTGTTCATGGGCGGCGGCAATTGCTTACCATCAGGTGATCCGCCTGCTCGTCTGCTACCTATCACATAAAAAAACATCGATATTCGGAGTCACTGGATGACTTGTCTAACTACAAGTGTATTAGGTAATTAGACAAATTGAGACAGGCCTTCATAATTTCGACGACGATCATTTAGATGGTTGGCAGTCTTCAACTGTGCGTTTTTCAAGATACTTTCTGCCTCGGACCACAAAACTATGGATTGACTCTACCGTCTGCGGTATTTCCGGACCGATACGGCCTGCAAACCTTCAAAACTCGAGCGTATTTTAAAAGATCGGTAGCGTACTTGACCACTCTGGTGTTGCGGCTGTCCTTTTGGCAGCGGTATCGCTTAGCATCAGGTGATCCGTCTGTCCATCTGCCCCCTTAATCATAAAAAAAAACATGTAAAATTATGAAGTAAATATCTATCTTCTATCTATTTTCTATCTTCTATATCTATATCTATACTATTTATAAAGAGATAACTTCTATAGACAACGACAAGGCTTATAGGTAAACCGAAAACACGAAACGCTTGCGCGATGTAATTTAGCACAGCGCCATCTATTGCTTCATTTCTGAATTACGGTCCCGAAGCGAAGTGAGGGCGGGCCACTAGTAACTTTATAATTTTGTCATGATGCATCGTTAGATATTTGTAGGAAATGTGCTAAATTACTGAAGAAGTCTGAACGAGATGACGTTGTTCCTCCAAAGAGATCCGCCATTGACCTATTTTCTGAAGTACTCGTCAAGTTGTATCATCCACCTAAAGTTGACGATTTCAACGAGGACTGGAGTGAGAAGCAACTTAAAGTACTAATAGGCTAATGGGGGCTATCGCGTATGTCATCATCTTCAGCCGTCACTGATCCGACGCGGTTAGAGACCTTAGCCATCCATTTTACACCCGCGTGTTCTTTGATTTTTTTATAGTATAGGAAGGCAAACGAGCAAGCGGGTCACCTGATGGTAAGTGAACACCAGCGCCCATGGACATCACCTCACAGAAAACCGGCGTGAAGCAGCCCCTGTGCTGTGTTTCGCCGAGTGAGTGAGGGTACCGGAGGCCCACCCGGGGAGGGAAAGGGATAAAAGGTTGGCAGCGCGCTTGTAGCTCCACTGGTGTTGCGGGTGTCCATGAGCGGCGGCAATTGCTTACCATCAGGTGATCCGCCTGCTCGTCTGCTACCTATCACATAAAAAAAAATAGATGGCGCGTGTAAAATTCACAAGATGGCATGCGTAAAATCTATGTGACCAAACAGCTGAGTGGAAACCATTTTGGTAAAACGTTATGAAAACTGTCTCTTATTTTGTCTTTTGTTTTTTTTTATGATAGGTAGCAGACAAGCAGGCAGATCACCTGATGGTAAGCAAATGCCGCCGCCCATGGACACCTGCAACACCAGTGGAGTCACAAGTGCGCTGCCAACCTTTTATCCCCTTCGCCGCTGTGTGGGCCACCGGTACCCTCACTCACTCGTCGAAACACAGCACAGGGGCTGCTTCACGCCGGTTTTCTGTGAGGCAGTGGTATCACTCCGGTCGAGCCGGCCCATTCATGCTGAAGCGTGGCTCTCCCACATTTTCCAGCTTCACTCACTCGACGACGAAATACAGCACAGGCGCTACTTCACGTCGGTCTTCTGTGAGGCCGTAGCATCAATCCGGTCGAGCCAGGCCATTAATGCCGAAGCTTGGCTCTCCCACGGTCCTTATTAGAATTAGGCAGGCAGTGGAAAATAAATATTTGTTTATTGTAAAAACACCGAGTTGGCAGAAGAGACACAAAAAGACACAGGGTGTCACAATTTTAAATTTAAGTAACTTTCTTTTAATAGGTGGCCAGGATGTTAACATTATTCGATAACGAAACTAAGGAGTTTCAATAGTCCTCAATCACTTGTCCCATCACTAGCGTGTTAAGAATCTTATTACAGAAGCGTGTATAATTTTACACACGAAAGGTTTCGCCTCTTTTTGTAAATTAAATATTGGGTTTAGCTCATTGGGGGTGCGTGAATTGAACCTTAGCCTTTCGCTGTAAACGTAATATGAATCTCTTTGAGAGTTGATAGGGCTGAGATCAGATTTTTAATATTAGCTATGATGAGCCTGTAAGGTCTTATACACGGTAAAACGTATTTACAGTAGCGCTACGATGAGTTGACATCGAAAACTGACATAACGTAAACTATTGCTCTGTCTCTTTCAAATGCATCACATTGAAAGAGGACAAAGCGATAGTTTTCGATAGCGAGGATAGTATTTCAAACTCATGTTAAGGCCACAGGTTGCTACCGCTTTATTAGATCTGAGTTTTTTAATGTAATAGGTGGCAAACGAGCAGACGGATCACTTAATGGTCAGCAATTGTCGCCACCATAGATACCCGTTTTGCCAGTGGAGTCACAATTTCTGCCAATTTTACAAGACTTATTCCCATTTTCTACCCCGGGTGGACAGTGACATGTTTATAACTATCCCGCTGTCCACCCCGGGTGGATAGTGACATGTTTAGAACTTTTAGTTATTTTTTTTTATTTTTTATCTGACCATAAAAAAAATTTCTCTGGCCACCCGGGGTGGACAGCGGGAATGTTATAAACATGTCACTGTCCACCCGGGGTGGACAGCGGGAATGTTATAAACATGTCACGGACCACCCGGGGTGGATAGCGGGAAAGCTTCATCAGATCAGGCAGGCGGATCAGGTGATCCGTCTGCTCGTCTGCTACGTATCACATAAAAAAAAATACAATAAAGTATTATAGCAGAGTTAAAAGCGTAGTATCCTAAAGTTATCTCTTGTATTTTTTGTTTATTAAGTTTCTTTATATTTTTTTCAGTAGACGGTTTTCCTTCGTTATCTCGCAAAATCAAATTTTACACATAACAGGTCTTGAAGTCGCAACGACGATAAATACTCATATTTTTTATTTCTCTCACCAAATTAGAAGGAAAAATATCAAATTATCCCCGTCTTTCCTAGTCACGTCAAAAACTAAAGGAAACGATGCGTGACAGTGTCATAAAATATGTAAGCGACTGTACCTGTATTTTTATCTTATATATTATTAAAATGGTGGACGAATTGTGTCTTCATTTCCCGACTACAATAGTGTTTCCAAAATCTTGGTCTTGCAGTTGTACAATACGGACACTTAAAGAGTTTAGAAGGAAATTGTGGGAAAGCCACGCTTCGGCATGAATGGGCCGGCTCGACCGGAGTGATACCACGAATTTAGAGATTTAATACATTCGTCCATACAAAATTCTAATTCGACTTCATTGTTACCGTTTAGCCCCATTTAGTTCAATGGTCTGAGCGCCGGAAGAGACGCAAGGATCGCGTGTTCGATTCCCGCACTTATACAAATGTTTGTTGATGAAACAGATATTTGTGCTGGGTCTGGGTGTTTGTGGTTCCTTCGTTGTTTCGGTTGTCTATAGCACAAGGGAAAACCTTAGTTTGGGACAATTTATTATTATTTGTCGAGTGCACGAGAATTGGTCCCCTGGAGGCCAATTCTCGGTTTTCGACTTCTATGTTGAGTCGATTTCATGGAACGCACAACCAATAGAAGAAAACAGATTACAGTCGACATTCCTTATCTTGTTCTCCTATTGGTCTATGCGTTCCATGAAGTCGATTCGACATAGAATGCGAAAACCGAGAATTGGCCTCCTGGTCTTGCATTTGAACTACACTATTCCGAACAAAAGATCTCAGAAAATTGTATTAAAGTGGTTTTTACGAACAGTCGCTTCATTTTCTTTATTTTTCTTAGTCGAAGTCGGAGTCGAAGTGAAATTTCCTGATCGGGCTAAACTTCAGTAAAAAATCGACTGATTTTCAGTTAAAGTTTTATCGATGAAAATATTTGAGTTTCACCATTTGATTACTTTGCTTTTCTGAAACTTTATTTTTAAAATATATTGCTGGAGGTGTAATGGAGTCATAGAATCTCAAACCCAGAGTGAGTGAGGGTACCGGAGGCCCACCCGGGGAGGGGAAGGGGATTAAAGGTTGGCAGCGCACGTGTAACTCCACTGGTGTTGCAAGTGTCCAATTGGCGGCAATTGCTTACCATCAGGTGATCCGCCTGCTCGTTTGCTGCCTATCACATAAAAAAAAATTATATTTCAACTGTAGGATTCTGTGTGAAACCAGGGCAATACTTGTAATAAATTAAAAAAAGAACAAAATTAATTAACACCCAATGACCTGAAATATCGAGTACGCCTGAAACCGTCCCTGAAAATTTCAGCATCAATGATTACCAACTAAAGAAAACCAATTAGCAAGCCAGTACAATATGCCGTTCCAATTAACGTTGCCCTGGAAAAAGTTTTTTTATGTTAAAGGTGGCAGACGAGCCGACGGATTACCAGATGGTAAGCGATAAGCGATGACGCCTCTTTGGTCTAGTGGTTTAAGTATCGGGTTATGATCACGGAGTCCCGGGTTTGATTCCCGGGTCGAGCAAAAAATATGTATTGAATTTTTCAAACACAGCTCAGGTTCGTGATCACCAATTCACTTTTCTTTTCTCTCTCTCCTCTCTTTTTAATATTTTCAAGAAAATAATATTGTAATATCTTAACTATAAGGGTTCCGTTTTTGCCATTTGGCTACAGAACTCTATCCCTAACCATACTCGAGCCAACAACTCTTTGCGTATCGACGCTTAATTGCCAAACCAGTTATCTAACATAGGTTTTTCAAGGAAATTGCTTTGTTATGTCAATAGCAATAAAGTACATATGCTAATTAATTTGGTAGATAGCTGGTATTGCTAATTAACCGTCATACTAGTCAAGGTCAAGGATCATTGCATTCTGATCTAGAAAGATAATCTTGGATGGTAGTGATCACTTATCAGGTATCTTGTTTGCCAATCCAGCTTATAAGAAGGTAAAAATTTTTTCCTAGTAAATTAATGAATAAATCTTTCCTCTTATCTTGGTTAAACATTTGTCTTATCTAAAAATCCGCTGCAAGGAGTAGCTGCCAGCAAGTTCAGTGAACGTTATGATATTATTAATCTAACTATTCAGATAAGTCTGGAATTGAGTTAGCTTCAAGAAAATGATGTTTTAAGTTTTTAATTAATTCTATTTTTAGTTGACGAGAAAATGCATAAACGTGTCCGTTGGTAGGGTTGGGAAATTCTACTGGGTGTCCTGTAGCGCTACCATGAGTTGACATCGAAAACTGACATAACATAAACTATTGCTCTGTCTCTTTCAAATGCATCACAATGAAAGAGACAAAGCGATAGTTTTAGATAGCGAGGATAGTATTTCAAACTCATGGTAAAGCCACAGCTCGTACAATCAGTAGCACTACCATGAGTTTACAGTGACAGAACTCGCTAGCGTCTGCGTAAAAAAATGTATGAAAAAGTGTACAGCGCCTCTAGCGGTCACTTGAGAAACTAAAATCTGTAGTATCGAGTTGTCAAATTGAAACGTACTCGCTAGCGAGTAGCGTTTACGTAGCGCTACGAGAGTACGAGTTGACATTGAAAACTGACATAACGTAAACTATTGCTCTGTCTCTTTCAAATGCATCACAATGAAAGAGACAAAGCGATAGTTTTGGATAGCTTTCTGCGTAAACAATAACGCACTCGCTATCGAGCTAACGCTAGCGAGGTTTACGTGTTCAATCGAAATCTATTCGACGCCCGTTTACTCGCTATCGACTGTAGTAACGTTACGTTACTTTTCGATGCCAACTCATGGTAGCGCTACAGGAGGGCTGCATTACGCGAAATAATTGGCGTGAAGTAGTGAGCGTGATTAGGACGCGGACGGTCCAGTCCCGGGGGTATCCGACCGCGATTGCGCTGAAATGAACACCAGGCGTTTTGGTTAGGGTTAGAGTCCCACACACTACCTTGTGTGACTAGGTGATGATGGTTTCTGAGAAATAAAAGAACGTATGGTGCGCACGGTGTCTATTCAAGGACTGGTTACACGGTAGTTACAATGGATGTCTTACTTACTAGGAATTATTCTATGGATACCCACATATATATCACCTCCACCCTTAATCTACAATACAATCTTTATATACATTACCGATCTACTAAAACATAATTATGATCTACTTTAAGTACATCTAGTTTTTAATCTTAACATATTTTTTTATTTAAACCTTATCCAATTAAAACTAAAACTAACATTAGGGATAACAATATCTGTCTGGTGGTCTTCGTGTTCTCGTCGGCCTGGGGTGGTCACCGACGTCGGTCACTGATGGCGGCGCCGCCTGTGAGCGTGTGTGAGTCTCCGGACGAAGCTCACCGGTTAGGTTGTTCTCGCGCCCGGGGCCCCCGCTGCCGTCTTCTCCTATCCCCGGAGAACCCGTCACCTCACTCCCCATAGGACACACCGCTGTATCAGTTACTGGAAAAACCAATGGACCTCGCAACAAGCCCGTTGATCCTTGTATATTATTGTATTTAGTGCCAACCATAGAATCCGTTAATTGTAATGAAAGTTCTTTCTTTGATTTTAACTTTAATTGATCGATGTGTCGATGTACCACAGTGCCACCTAATAATTCAATCGTATAATCAGTACTACCTAGCCTATCTATCACGGTACCTTCTACCCACTTACGTTGGCCCTGGTAGACTCGGCACCAGACAGCGTCGCCGCACTGCAGCGCCCTGACGGCCCCGCCGGCCGCGCGCCGCTGCCGCTCCTGCGCTGCCGCCACCTGAGTCTCCCGCGCCGGCTTAAGCCGGTCAAATCTGGTTCTCAATGTCCGACCTTGCAATATTATTGACTCGGGCTCTCTTTCGTCGTACTATGCTCGGTTAGTTCTATAACACTAATAATACCTCTGAAGGCCATATCAATATCTAATTTTTTGTGCTTCGGCCTTTTTAATAAACTCGTTTGCAAATTTTTACTGCGTTTCTGCCAACCCGTTGGAAAGCTGGGTGATATGGAGCAGAAAACACACTGTTCAAACCCCATTACTCTTTAAAAAGGTATTAAATTCGTCACTGCTGAACGGAGGTCCATTATCACTTACCAGTTGCCGCGGAATGCCAAAACGAGCCCATATTTCACGTACTTTTCCTATAACAACTTTTGCCGTGGTCGATTGCATTTTACATACCTCTATCCATTTCGAACAAGCATCGATCATAATCAGATACTTTTCACCAAAAATCGGCCCTAAAAAATCTACGTGAACCCTAGACCATGGACGAGTGGGCCACGGCCACGGCTGCGGCGCGTGCTGCGGCGGCGCCTCGGCCGCCTCCGCGCACACCCCGCACGCGCGGCACATCGCCTCCACCGCCTCGTCGATGCCGGGCCACCACACGTACGACCGGGCTATACTTTTGGTTTTGACAATGCCCATGTGGGTATCGTGAAGTTCTCTAAGGACTGTATCTTGACAATTGCTGGGCACAACCAACCTATGACCCCACATGAGGCAACCTAGCTCGATATATAGTTCGTTACGCCTATTAGCATAAGGTTTAATTTCCCTTACCTCCACTTCCCTCGGCCAGCCGTCTTGACGTAACTTAAAACACGACTAAGAATTGGGTCCTTTACTCGTACCTGCCTTAATATCCTCATATTTTAGTGATAAGGCCTCCGAAGCAAAGTGGTAGGTAAGTCTGTTCCGGTACTTCGATTTCCCCGTTCGTTACGTCACCGCGCCTTATAACTTTCGACCAAACGCGACAATGCGTCGGCCGTGTTGTTGTCAGTACTGACATATTCTATACTAAAATTATACGCTGACAACAACAACGGCCCATCTCTGTAGCCTACTCGCTGTCATATTGGGTACCCCACTATCTGAACCGAATATACTAACTAGCGGTTTATGATCAGTGCGCAGAACGAAATGCCTACCGTATAGATATTGATGAAACTTTTTTACAGCAAAGACAATCGCTAACGCTTCCTTGTGTATCTGGCTGTAATTGTACTCCGGCCTGGGTGAGCGCGCGCGACGCGTAGGCCACGGGCCGCTCGGCGCGCGCGCCGCGCTGCGCCAGCACGGCGCCGAGCCCGCGCGCGCTGGCGTCGCACGTTAGCACCAGCGGCTGTGACTCATCGTAGTGCACCAGCACTTTGCAACTCACCAGTAATTTTTTTACGTTCACAAAGGCCCGCTCATGCTCGCGGCCCCAAATCCAATGTTTCCCTTTTTTCAATAACTCATATAAGGGCGATAGGTAAAAACTCAGATTTTTAATAAACTTCCCGTAGAAATTAATCATTCCCAAAAATGATCTGAGTTCAGAGATATTTGTAGGGGCTGACAAGTTGATAATCGCCTTAGTTTTATCAGGGTCTACTCTGATACCCTCCCGATTAATTATAAATCCCAAATATTTTACTTCTGTACATAAGAAATCACACTTTTTCCTCTTTATTTTTAGACCATAGTCATTTAGTATCTGTAAAACCGTATTTAATGTATCTAAATTAGATTTTTCAGAAGTTCCAGTTATTAAAATATCATCTAAGAATATTGTAACATTAGGTACATTTTCAAAAAGTTTTACCATCATTCTTTGAAAGATTCCTGGACTCGACGCCAGCCCGTACACTAATCTGTTATATCGAAAAAGACCTTTATGGGTATTTATAACCGTTAATTCTCTTGATTCATCAAGCATAATTTGATTGTATGCCTGTGAGAGATCGAGTTTTGTAAAAAATGCACTACCACTTAGCTTACTAAATAGATCATCTATTTTTGGCACAGGGTACTTATCGACTTTAAGGACCTTATTTAACGTGACTTTATAGTCAGCACATATACGTAAACTGCCATCGGGCTTATGTACGATTACCAGTGGTGTTGCCCAGTCCGAGGAGGCGACGGGCTCGATGACGCCCGCGCGCAGCATCTCGTCCAGCTCGGCATCTACGCGCGCGCGCAGCGAGTACGGCAGCGGGCGCGCCCGGCAGAACACGGGCCGCGCGCCCGAGCGCAGCTCCAGTGACGCCCGCCCGCCGGTGAAGCACCCCAGACCGCCATCGAACACTTCACTGTATCTGCAAATTACATCATCTATGAGTTCACTTCTTTGCGGGCCGCCTAACTCTTTCTTAATCGATACATTATTTAAATCTATTGATGGAATACGTATATTAAGTTCCGCCAGCCACTGTCGACCTAACAATGAAGTTGTCCCCGTATCGAACACATATAAATCTAATTTTTTTACAATCTTGTTGTAAGTTACATTTACTTCTAAATAACCCACTGGTTTTACTTTACTGCCATTATAAAATTTAACCGACAAACTACTTTTTTGTAATGCAACTTGACTAAAATGATCTTTGTATGTTTTGTACCCAATACATGACAATGGCGACCCTGTGTCTACTTCCATCGGTAACAATACATTATTTACCTGGACTTGTATGCTTACCGGTCGATATTGACTTAGAGACATTTGATAGATAGGTTCGTCATCCGTTTCCAGCTCGCGATGACCCTCTTCATCTTCTTCCGCCCAGTAGGTCTCGGCCCGCTCCGCGACCTTTGCCCCCGGCCGCCACGTGCGCGCGCGCCTCCCGCGGCCCGCGCCCCGCCCGCGCCCGCCGCGTCTTCCCGCGTCTTCACCCACCGAAAGGTTTCCTCGGCATACTCTGCGCAGATGTCCTACTTTTCCACACTTACTGCACTCGTAAGAAGTAAACCTGCAGTCCTTTCTCGTGTGGCGCATATCTCCGCATGCTGTACAGGCGCCGATTTGCATGCGATTCACCGCTCCTGCTATGTCAGCTCCCGACGAGCTGCGTCGTGAAGTGGCCCCGCTGGAAGCCACTGGCGCCATGGTCCCTCCGCTGCCGGCCGTCCCGCCTGCGTCCGCGCACCCGTGTACCGCGGCCGCGTCCCGCTCCGCCGCTTCGAGTGCGCTCGACAAAGACACCGCCTTTGTAAAAGATACGTCCTTTTCCGCAAACAGCCGTTGCCTTATGATATCACTCTTGATTCCGCACGCTAGTTGGTCCCGTAAGTTGTCATCTAAAGTGCTTCCGAATTCGCAATGCCGTGACAGTCTCTTTAACTCGGCCACGTAGTCTGATATATTTTCGTGAATAAGTTGTCTCCGTTGACGGAATTTAAAACGTTCCGCTAGAATCGATGGACGTGGCTGCAAATGGTCACTCAACATCTCAGTTATCGCGTTATAAGATAACGTCGACGGTTTTCGTGGGCTACACAGGTTAACCAACAGTTCGTAGGCTGCTTCACCCATGTGCGTAATTAATGTAGGCACTTTCAACTCGTCTTTTACACTATTCACTAAAAAGTACATTTCTAATCTGTCACAGTACGATTTCCAGTTCCCGTCCTTTAGATCAAATTCGTTAAGCTTCCCCATTATACGAACGTTCGCGAAATCACTTTTTTTTTTTTTTTTTGAAATCCACCCGCAGTCGCCACTGAGAAATAAAAGAACGTATGGTGCGCACGGTGTCTATTCAAGGACTGGTTACACGGTAGTTTACAATGGATGTCTTACTTAACTAGAATTATTCTATGGATACCCACATATATATCAGTTTCAACTGCGCAAAAAAAGCATGGCGACATCCTAAGGTTTACTCGTATTTATAGTCACAATCGTCGCCATTTTGTTTTTAGGTACGACATCCAAATCTTCAAAAAACGAGCCTATACCTTCCTATAGGGCCGGCAACGCATCCGCACTCCTTCTGGTGTAGCTGATGTCTATGGGCGGCGGTGTTAATTTGCCATCAGGTGACCCGCTTGCTCACTTGCAACACCAGTGGAGTTACAAGTGCGCTGCCAACCTTTAATCCCCTTCCCCCCGGGTGGGCCTCCGGTACCCTCACTCACTCGACGAAACACAGCACAGGGGCTGCTTCACGCCGGTCCCTAGAATGTAAATAAAACTCGTCTCAACATGTAATAGCTGGAGAGCTAGTGAACCCTGGGAGTAAACGGTCTCCCTGTAAGGTTAGAAATTTTGTATACTTACGATTTATGACATGCTAAGAGCAATAGCCATGACCTGGCAGGCGTCAGCCCTGCACGTCATCAGGCCCCTTTATTTTTGGACTGTTAAGTAAATGGAGTTTCAAAACTTGTTTCTGTAAATTTGAAATTTAATAGGATAAAGGTTTATTTATTTGTACATCTTAAAAAAAAATTGACAGGCGATTACAATAAGCAGAAGTATATGACAGATCAATTAGAAAACGTACAGTTGACGAGGTAAATAAACTTTATCCTGTAAACTTAAAATTTTTATATGTTATGAAGTAAACGTCTCACAGTAAATATGTACAATGCCAGGCGGTTTTGACAGCATAAGACCTTGACAGGCGAGGGGACAGCTGCTAAGGGCGTGCAAATAAGAATGTTACATGAACGCATACAGCAATGAAATGTATTTTATTGGGTTTTATGCACATCTACATTGCAATCTACATTATTTTTAACATTAATTTTCTTCAGCATCATCCGAAATTTTGCTTTTAATTTTGTTTTCATCATCATTATCAGGCCGTTTCTCCTTTACGGCAGTGAGACTTGGCCTGCCTTTACTTACGAGTTAAAAAACAGGAGTTGTGCAATAATTTTGAAACATACCTACTATAAACTATACATTTTAAGAAAACCAATGCAAGAACCACATTTGAGTGTCATTTTAGTCGATTTGATGATACCAACTAATTACATTCAATTTTAACTCTTATTGCTGGGAAATTAAGTCTAATTTCTCATTTGTTCTCTCATAATTTCTCATATGGTAGTACCATCTTGCTCAACAACAAGTTACCAAAAAATTGGTATTATATGTCCATTACGTTATATAATAAGTTGTCAGAAGCATTAAAAGGACTTTCAATTAAAAAAATAAATTTAATTTATATTAACTTTTGTGTGACAAATGCTTCTACAGTATTCATGAGTTTATGGTATGTAAGATTTAATTTTATGTTTTATTCAATTGTTGACATTATTATTTTGATTTACTGTTTTTATGACTAATTTTTGTATTTATTTGACTTAATAAATTTAGACGAGCGACGCTGTCTCTCTGTTATTGCATGCCGATAATATTCGGTTAAATGTGAGAAACTTAACCCACTTGTTCCGGATATAACTTTTGTTAACAGATTAGAATGAATTTTGTTATTTGAGGTATTTATTGTCCCAGTAAGCAAAGAAAATAATTAAAAAAAAAATAGACCTCTGGGAAAGCCGGAAATGGTGTTTTATAAAAGGAACGTTAGTCGAATATGCTACTATAAGGTATATCCACTATGTGTTACATGAGGGACAATGAAATTAAGAAAAATAAAAGGCGTCAATAATCAACTAGGTGTTTATATTAATAATTTAAAAAAAAATTTAGGTGTGACATTTATTAATGAGAAAAAAGTACATAATTTTTTCACAATATGGTTACAAATTGGGGTGTGATAATTTTCGAAACACATTTTCGGATGTAAAGAACTAAGCATTTCTTACAGAAAAATTTCGCGTTTTTGTGACAGAGACTGCACAACGTAACTGTTCATCTCGGTACTTGACTATATGACCTATATCATCGTAACGAGAATTTTCATGAAATCTTTCAGATACACGTCCCGGCTTGCGAGTAGTTCCTTTGTTGTATGTTTCTAAAATAGCAGTTGCAATACTTCTTCGGAATTTAAGATGGTCATAGTCTCCTCCTCCATTAATTTTATATAATTGCCATGCAATTTGTACAGACATGTCCAAACAATGAAACAGCAAAGGAAGTACCACTTCTTACCTCGAATGGAAGTGCGATACCAGTCCAATATTTTGATCGGACCGATCAACACCCGCCCATGTTTTCATTGTAGGTCTTGATCAAAGCTGGGCGGATCAATTTGTAATATTTCTTCTGTTGTTGTGAAAATCGTTTTGTTTTCACAGTCGTTGAACCTAGCAGCGTTAGAAGGTCACAGTTACGACACTATTGTCAATTCCAATTTGCTACAACTATTTCTTCAGTCCTGCTGGACATATTATTTGAAAGCCACCACGATCAGTTTTTTGTAGTTCCTTGTTTTTCGGGCAAAGGACATTTAGATAGTCTATTTTCTCTGATTGTTCCCGTGGCTTTTATGCCCCTTACACGTAACTCATCAATTAGAGGAATTGATGTAAAGAACATTGTCGAAAAACAGATGAAATGCCAGCTTGACTATCAATTTTTTCTCTGAGAACATCGGAATATTGCAAGACCACACTAGCGCCTAATCCTAACTTCTTATAGGGAGACGAATCATGCTCAGAACTGGCCCTTGGTACGGTTGAAACCAGAGAATGTACCCAAGACGTGTTGCCCCAACCCAGAGTTTGTATCCCCATCTTATTGGCTTTCCGCGTATGAATTGTTTACATGGATGGCCACCATAATAAGGGACCATCGCTTCATCGATGCTGTGATTCTCTTCGTAAGGAGCATATTCGATAAAAATTCTATTGAGCATAATCAAATAAAGGTCTCAGCTTTGTGAAATTTGGTCATTTGCGACTAGGTTATTATTGTCACAAGAATGCAGGTGGGACATTATGTAATTAAACCTGTCTCGGGATAAGGCATTGTAAACCAGAGGGTTGCTACTATCAGTGCTATTTTCCCAGTTACATTGATCTCCTTGGAACAACAACATACCCACTAAGTATAATATCCCAATAAAACTTTTCATTTCCAGACAGTAACATTTCCCACTTGATTCCTTTGAGATGCATAAAGATTGGTATCTTCCACCAACATATTTAGTATAGATTCGTCAAACAACAATTAAAAAAATCAATTGGAGTTTTCTTTTGAGAAACTAATTGATACAGATTCCAGCTATTCATGTTAGGCCTATTTATCACGCGAAATCCAACGGTACTGTTTTGATTTTTGTACCGTGTCCCTAGTTGGTTGGTCTTGAGAGATTGACGGTTCTGACGTAGAACTTGCACTTTGAGACGGTGAATCTGAACTGGCAACCGTATGGCGGCCGTCGTTTAGCCAGTTCTGCAGCGGAATCACATAATCATCATCCGAATCCGATGAGTCACTGTGAGCTATTTCTGCTGGAGCTCTCAATTGAGATCCGGGTAGGTTGTGAAGAGTTACTAGATCCTCAATCTCCGGAATCTTCAATCCGTAACCTCCGCATCGTAGTTTTTCCGGAGGAAAAATGGTAATGGAGTCAGGTACCGTTGTCTCATTGCGTTCAAGTTCTTCATAATTTCATTCAAATTTAAGCGTTTGAATTGAGACCTACAAACAATAAGAATAGTACTATATTTCACTACTGTTTGATATAAGGACGGCATCTTTAGAGATATTTATTTTATAGAATTCAAGTAGTTGGTCAAAAACATTTTATCTATTGAAGAAGCAACCCAATGGCTACTGTATTCTCACAAAATTACTTATGTTTATAATTGTAAAACGTTTTAACTTACCTCGGCAATATCCATGACAAAAATGCAACTTGTTTTTAATTAATTTGCAGGAACACGATAAAGTAATAACAACCTCAAATCACTACTGACAGGGTCTCACAAGTGTTATTTTACGGGTAATATTAAAATTATAAAGTTAAAAGTACCCCCATTTTGATACAGAATTTTATTTGTCAAACGTTCCTTTATCAAACAGTAGCTGTAAGAAGGGGTTAATAATAATTGATGTACCTATTGTAACCACATTTACCGCAATAAATGATTTCTATTCTATTCTATTGACGAATACAGGTTCCATATTTCAAACATGTCCTAGTAACCAGCAGAATAACTTTTTAGCAGAAGAATTATAGACTTTATTACATTCTGTAATAAGATCTATATTCCTTTAATGATGGAATTAGGTTCATTGCTAAAATGTGTCCGAGTTACCGTCAGATCAATGGGAAACTGACGGCTATTGGTCATGTAGATTGCATAAAACCCAATAAAATACATTTCATTTGCTGTATGCGTTCATGTAACATTTCTTATTTGCACGCCCTTAGCAGCTTGTCCCCTCGCCTGTCAAGGTCTTATGCTGTTCAAAACCGCCTGGCATTGTACATATTTACTGTGAGACGTTTTCTTGAAAACATATAAAAATTTAAGTTTACAGGATAAAGTTTATTTACCTCATCAACTGTACGTTTTCTAATTGACCTGTCATATACTTCTGCTTATTGTAATCGCCTGTCAATTTTTTTTTAAGATGTACAATTAATAAACTTTATCCTATTAAATTTTCAAATTACAGAAACCAGTTTTGAAACTCCATTTACTTAACAGTTTAAACAATAACGCACTCGCTATCGAGCTAACGCTAGCGAGGTTTACGTGTTCAATCGAAATCTATTCGACGCCCGTTTACTCGCTATCGACTGTAGTAACGTTACGTTACTTTTCGATGCCAACTCATGGTAGCGCTACAGGAGGGCTGCATTACGCGAAATAATTGGCGTGAAGCAGTGAGCGTGATTAGGACGGTCCAGTCCCGGGGGTATCCGACCGCGATTGCGCTGAAATGAACACCAGGCGTTTTGGTTAGGGTTAGAGTCCCACACACTACCTTGTGTGACTAGGTGATGATGGTTTCAACTGCGCAAAAAAATCATGGCGACATCCTAAGGTTTACTCGTATTTATAGTCACAATCGTCGCCATTTTGTTTTTAGGTACGACATCCAAATCTTAAAAAAACGAGCCTATACCTTCCTAAAGGGCCGGCAACGCATCCGCACTCCTTTTTGTGTAGCTGATGTCTATGGGCGGCGGTGTTCATTTGCCATCAGGTGACTCGCTTGCTCACTTGCAACACCAGTGGAGTTACACGTGCGCTGCCAACCTTTAATCCCCTTCCCCCCGGGTGGGCCTCCGGTACCCTCACTCACTCGGCGAAACACAGCACAGGGGCTGCTTCACCCCGGTTCCTAGAATGTAAATAAAACTCGTCTCAACATGTAATTATTGGTTGCGTATAAAACTGGTGCCTTCGAAACACAGGGTACCTAAGCTTAGGCTTAGTCCATGACTCCGGATTTGGGAAGACAGATAATTACAATGAAGCGACTGCCGTCTGACCTTCGTCACCCGATTACAGGGGACCAGACTAACAAATGAATGGTTACACGTTTCAGAAATTATTCGAAACGTGCAGATTCATCACGATGTTTTTTCTCACCACCGAGTTTTTTTTATGTGATAAGTGGCAGACGAGCAGACAGATCACCTGATGGTAAGCGACAGTCGCCACCAATTGACACTTGCAACACCAGTATGGTAACAACGATTGATTCGAATTGAGTTAATGGTAAAAAATACGCTCATAGATTTTAAAAACGTTTACATGTATACTGAATCACAATGTAATGAGCTACCATCGCTCTTAATCTTATATTGAACCAAATTTTATTAGTCATTAAGGTGAGAATCGCATGTACAGAGACTATACTTATAGTTACCTAATGGTGTGGTTGTACGTACATTCAGACCCTAGAGATTTTCCAACCGTGCTGAATGGACAACCGACTTTAAGTCGTACAGAATAAAGTTTTATGTCGCACTTTTGATCTATAAAGTTTTACGTCTAAAGAATGTCTTTTGATACGAGCAAGGATACGAATAAAGGGAAAACTACAAAAAGAATTAAACTACAGCATAAAACTCGTACGGGGCTGTCTTCATATTCATAGGATACGCTTGGAACAGGGCTGTCAAAAGGCGTACGTGAGCATACTCACTACTGGGGAGTGCCTTGCTCAGTGTCCCGACTCCGCGAGATAAAATACCTACTATAGAAGCAGATGAAACTCGGGACCACGCGCTGTGGGAATGTCAGCTGTATGAAAAGGAGCGGTGACAGATGCTGAATGACTTTAACAGGGACGAGATAGGACCAGTATACCATCAAGAGATGGTTTTCGACGGTTGCGTGCGTTTGCACAGAAAAGGCTTAACATTTGGAAGGAGTTTGATTGATGCTGAACTGCCCGAGCGTGAGTCGCTTGTGCTGTGGTGTTTCACGCCCCATTTGGTAAGAAGTGACATTGAGATGGGACACAGATACAGACTTTGTAGGGAGTGAAGAGAAAGAGCCCTTAGCAAGTACCTGGTAAGCGTCTCCCAAGATTCTGTCCGCTGAGACGGTAGGAAGGTCCGTGGGTTGGTGGAGGGACCTGTGTCTTACTACTTTGGGTGTCGCGCAATTAGGAAGGCTGCATTGCGCCAAATAATTGGCGTAAAGTGGCGAGTTTTCCTACGATAAAGTCTTAAATTCAAACTATCTATAGCTGTAAAACTGCTTATATCAGCGCTAATGGTCCACTATTTCAAATGCCTTCAGTATTAAGTTTTTTTTCCTTCCAGTTGCCAAAGACGATAGATTCTCTTTTTTCACAACTGCGTAGGCAGTTTTGTATCTATAGATTATTATCGACTATCTTTTTCTTCACAGCCCTACCACGAAGACTGCAAAATTGTATGTTATGAAAAGTTAAGCAGCAGACATCTTGGCTTAGCTATCCGAACAGTCGTCGAGAGGCGCATAACGGGGTTACTGCTACCCTTGGTTGCTACCCTTACAAAGTTTCCATAATAGATGGGCCCATCGTGATCGTTGCGGATGTCAATTATTAGGCGAAGAGTCTCTTAATACTTTTCTGTCGCACTCAGAGACGTCACTTAACATTATGGTCATTAACTTAATTATGGAGATTCTGTATGTCTATTAAAATAAGAGGCAATATTTTTACTTGCTGGAAGGCGCATTTGGTAGAGACCCTGTCTCATACACCAAAGGTCGTGGGTTCGTTCCCACGTTGGACAAACACACAACGCTTGGGGTCCCGGGTTCGATCCGCGGGTCACACGGTGTCCTATCAAAATATGAGGGTAAGGGAGTAGAGAGTGCACTTGTGTTTGCGCACACAGTTGTGCAATATAAATAAATGTTTTGCGTCGATGGCTGATCGTTGAGGTTGGGTGCCATAGCCGAAATATCGGAGAGGAGAAAATAGATACTATTTATTGCACAGAAACAGAATACATGAGTGAAACAACAGGAATAAACCCATTGACGACCCGTTTAGCACAATGGTTTGAGCGCCGGTTGAGACGTAAGGGTTGCGGGTTCGATTCCCGCACCAACACAAATGGTTGTTGATGAAACAGATATTTGTGTTGGGGTCTGGGTGTTTGTAGTTCCTTCGTTGTTCTGGTTTCCATAGTACAGGGAAAAACCCTTAGTTTGGGGACCAGAACAATGTATGGGATGTTGTCTCAATTTATTTATTATTTTAAACAATACAATAAGGCGTAATTTCTACCAGACAACCTTTAGGTAGAGGAAAACAGTGTGTTGGCAATGGGGTAAATGCAACAGGGTCCATATTGTAACTAATTACCTATTCTGTTTTTTAACACCTTTTTTTAAAAACATATGGAGTGCAATAAAGAATATGAATATGAAATGAAATTTATTAATGTTGAAAATTATGAATGTTAGGGTTTTCTAAACCATCTGTATAGTCTACGGCAAGAAGCTGTAGTTATGACCTTGAGTGCGCAGAAACCAATTTTAATAAAAAGTCTTCTTTTTTACAAGTGCGCAAAATAACGGTCATCGCTATACTTTCGTGCCTCCAGCTATATCTTATTTCTCTTTGGTTAATTCAGATTTAGATAACACGGTTCGGTGGCCAAATTTCCACTGTGTCGGTTTAATCTCTTATCTGTTGACTGTCGGTTTTAACAGATAAGAATGTGCATAGCAGCCAACATGTTGTTTTGCCACTATCGGTGTTATATGAGAGCTACTATATACTTCAGTTTGCCGTTCTGCTACCAGTCAACAGACCAATAAAGAAAGGACAAAAGAAGGAAAGACAAGACGAAATCTTATAGACATTGCTTACGTCAAATATAAACAGATTATAATACGGCTTGTCAACAATTTATCACCACGGCAAACACATTCTTTGTAAAGTAATAGAAAATCCTTTTCTTATGTTTATTTTTTAGTGTAATGGCAGCTTGCCTTGCATAATATATTCAAAAGAAATCAAATATTGATCAAATTCAAAAGAAGTTTTCTTGTTTTTTTTGTTCTTGTGTTAAAAATTTTATACCACGTTCCATGGTAACATTTTTTTTTTTGAGAAAGGGGCATTTTTTTATGAAATAGGGGGCAGACGAACAGACAGAACAGACAGATGGCAAGCGAGTACTGCCGCCCATGGACACCCGCAACACCAAAGGAGTGGCAAGTGCGCTGCCGACCTTTTTGAAGGAGTACGCTCGCATTTTGAAGGTTTGCTGGATTTTTTAGTAATCGTATCGTACCCAGGTTAGAATTATTCTAGTATTCAGCAGGACCTTCGACGACGTATCGTAACGAACCATTTCCTTCAAAAATTTATTAGGTACGGTTAGTTGCATAATCTGTGGACTAGCCGTTCAGGATTGTCAAATTTAAAAGATGTTAAAATATGTTTGAATGCCTAATTATGCTTTAATTAAGTATTAATATTTTTTACTGTTATTATTATTATTTTTTTTTATTTTTTTTTATTAATTACATTAAAATAATGAAAATTGTGAAAAACCTAGGCAGGAGGGTAGGCCTATCTGTGGAGGGCGCGGCGAATCGCTTGCCGCCGCTGCGAGGGAATTTTTCAAAATAAGAACTTGTGTCCAACGCTGGCTCTAACGTTGCTTACTATCCTTCTCACGTTTGTACGATAGAGGGAGGGAGAGGGAGCTCTTTTACTTTCAAACAAATTGTTTACAAATAGCATACCATTTACATTTAAGCTACCATTTCTGTGGAAAATTAGTGCCAAGAAAAGCAGTCATATTATGAAGCACGTATATAACATTCCATGTGTATGTGTACAAGTTGGCTTTACGGATCCATGTTTGAAACCCAGCCGCAAGTAGGACGGCCTTACAACGTAACTATGAAGTGAATAATCTCGCTTTCTATAGCGTAACTCGTGAAGCGAAACGGAGTTTAAGAAAAGCCTTTTCATATGTAAATGGTTTTCTCGATAGTTAAGGTGTAAATAATTATAATAATAATTTACACAACATCTCATACATTGACCTGACTCTGTACTAAGTAGCTTAAGCACTTGTGTTACAATATCAGACCACAGAGGTATTACAATTATAATACGACGACCCGTTTAGCGCAATAGTTTGAGCGCCGGTTGAGACGTAAGGGTCGCGGGTTCGATTCCCGCATCAACACAAATGTTTGTTGATGAAACAGATATTTGTGTTGGGTCTGGGTGTTTGTAGTTCCTTCGTTGTTTCTGGTTTCCATAGTACAAGGGAAAACTTTAGTTTGGGACCAGGACAATGTATGTGATGTTGTCTCAATTTCTATTTCTTTTTCTAATACTTAGATACATAAACCTATTACAACCAAACACAGAACAAACATAAGTATTCATCACACCAATGTTTGTCCAAAATTCTAAACCGTGTGTGAAAGAATTCTAAAGTGCGTGTGAATTATTTCTAAAGCGTGTCTGAAAAACTGGTCAGACTGTAGTCGCTAAATTGTCATTACCAGATACCTCAAAAGCTATGGACACAACCGGGAATTACACGCTTAGATGAGAGAGCTACTCTGCAGATATTTCAAAGTGTGTAAACACGAAACGAAATACTGCCTAGCGCGTATGTCAACGAACACTTCGATATCAATATCAGTTATTTTTTTTATGGTTTTATTTCCTTTTAGGAAGAATACCCTTTGTTTTTGACTCCCTAATTTGCATTCTGATTCGTCACCTAACCCGTCTCAAAGTGTTTGAGCTTGTTTTAAAAACATGGTTGTTCATGAGGGAGTTATTTTAATTAAAATTGGAGCAAGAGTGAGTTTTATGCTGCGAAGTTTGACCGCTGATGAAGGGTAGGTAGAACCGGGTCTAGGGTATGAGCTTTTTGCTACAAGGCTTATTGTTGACCATTCAGATTAAAAATACTTGATATAAACGGGACTTCATCATCATCATCAGCCTGTTTCAGTCCACTGCTGGACATAGGCCTCTCCAATGCTCGCCACTTTGATCGATCTTCGGCTACTCGCCAGCCCTCTTGCGCAGATCATCATTCCATCTGGCCTGAGGTCGTCCTACACTACATTTACCGAGACGCGGTCTCCACTCCAGACCTCGTTTACCCAACGGTTGTCAGTTCTGCGGCCGATATGGCCAGCCCACTGCCACTTCAGCTTGCTAATCCGGTGAGCGAGAGGTAAACGGGACTTAACCTGAGGATATTATAAGTACATTATAGCACTTACTGCTATATTGCTACTCTGCTGCAGAAGTACTCCTGGCTTGGGAGTTAGCAGAGCTCCGTAGCAGAGTCCGCTTGTACCACAGCCGTTGTAACGTGGCCGAAACGTCAAGCAGTAAGTGATATGTACTCATATTTAAATAACTTCGCGTTTAGCCCCGTTCATATCAAGTAATTTGTATGATGCAACGCGAAAGTTTAAAACCATAATATGTTATGATTAAAAACCTAATGCCGTTGCAAAAGGCGTATAGAACTCGTTTGTTGTAGTAAAGATTTAACAAAAACATTAACTACTTAGTATAACTAGGTATCGCTAAACAGTTATAAAAATGTAACTATTTTACTCGTTATTTTTTACCACTTAAAATATTTAACATGTAAAAATTTTATCCTAAGTAATGCCGATTCTGTATCAGATTCATCTTTCCTAAATTACAAGCATTTTTTCGAAAGTCCATCTTCTTTTCATTGTTCTTTAAATTTCTCTTCCGAAAGATGGAATTTCAAAAAGGAATACGCTATTTTATACTCTGATTCATAATCATGTAAAGTAAACTGACTGATGTCAATGTGTCATCCCCGTACATTATCACTCAATTTGACACATGCAAAATGTCAAAATGCATAGAAACTTGTCATTGATATCTGTCAGTTTACTTTACATGATTATGAATCAGAGTATATATGATGTTTCCTTCCCTTAAAAAGCAAAAGGATTCTGTGGGTAACTGTGAAACAAGCCGCATCGGCTGATGCAATCCAAAGATTTTTATTAGTATCTATAGTCGAGGCCGTTGTATCATGCCCGATTGACAATACCTTTTTTTTAATTTTGCACTTATCCTTGTTATGAGGAACACATTTTCGCGAATCATAAAGAACTACTTTTAAATCATAAAGTTCTTTATGATTCGCGAAATGTGTTCCTCATAACAAGGATAAGTGCAAAATTAAAAAAAAAGGTATTGTCAAATCGGGCATGATACAACGGCCCGACTATAGTGGCTTTTAGTGTACAAATTTGGTGTTACTTTGTGCAGTGAAGTGCCGCAGGGTGATATTAATATAAGAATCATTGAATTGTGTCGTTTTTTAACACTGCTATTGTGTGTCGAGTGAGTTGTCACGTGAACAATTTGCTTTGACCTAATAGAGTCTTAAAACCTACGGCTTTGTTAAAAATTGTCTCCACAGAATCCTTAGGACATTAAAACGCTAAACACCGGCGTTTTATTGAGTGACTGTGACTTCGACTGACTTCGACTGTTGACTACACTTTATCAAACTACACTTGACATTGGCAAAATTAAATGTGTCATGAACACAATACAGGCCATTTAAAAAAAATACACTTGACATTGGCAAAATTAAATGTGTCATGAACACAATACAGGCCATGTAAAAAAAAAAAAAAAAAGCAAAATGTTTGTTTATTACTATCAAATGCGGTCACAGCTACTCTTTCATAACTTGTACCACACAACAAAGCTTTCCCCTTAGTTTTGTCTAATGATTTCACGTCAAAATTCCTTAGTTTTCCGGTCCACGGCCTTTCATTGTTTCATGAAATTACTTACACCTCTGCAATTTAATTTTAGGGGTGAGATGATTTATTGCCCCTTTTATTTAAGGGTGAACAATATGGAATATAGTAGACTAGCGGCCGCCCGCGACTTCGTCCGCGTGGAAAAGTAACTTTTTACCCCCCTTTTAACCCCTTACAACCCCCTTTTCGCAATAAAAAGTAGCCTATGTTCTTTCTCAGGGTCTAGATCATCTGTATACCAAAATTCATTTAAATCCGTTCAGTAGTTTTGGCGTGAAAGAGTAACAGACAGACAGACAGACAGACAGACAGACAGACAGACATACAGACAGACAGGCAGACAGAGTTACTTTCGCATTTATAATATTAGTTAGGATTGTCGAAATAATTATATGATAGGAAAGGAATATGATGAATGGGATTGTGTGGGGCGTTAAAATTTGACCTTGGGTTTCGGAATCGATTCTCTGGTCAAGCATTTGTTGGTACTTGACTTTTTCTGTTAAGCAAAACACATTAATATTAAAATAATTATATATATTCTAAACAATTACAGTAAGTACATACAATGTACTTAATAATAAACATCGCATTAATTCCCGTTTTATTTTTTTTATGATATAAATACCGCAAGTGACTACCCATGGACACCTGCAACACCAGTGGTGTAATAAGTGCGCTGTTTACCTTTTAACCCCTTTCCCCTGGATTGGGCCTCCGGTACCCTCACTCACGCAGCGAAACACAGCGTATGCACTGCTTTACGCCGGTTTTCTGTGAGGACTTGATATTACTCCGGTCAAGCCGGCCCATTCATGCCGAAGCGTGGCTCTCCCACTGTTTAATATTTTATAGCTGACTAAGCAGTTACATTGACTTGGTACAAAAGTTTCAAATGTAGTTCTGATCTAATTGTACCACATATTTACACGTCTTATCTTATCTATCTTCTATTCTATATCTATCTATACCATTTATAAAGAGACTAGTGGCCCCGGGCCCGCCCTCACTTCGCTTCGGGACCGTAATTCAGAAATGAACCAATAGATGGCGCTGTGTCCGTCAAATTACATCGCGCAAGCGTTGCGTGTTTTCGGTTTGTCGTTGTCTATAGAAGTTATCTCTTTATAAATACTATAGAAGACTATAGATAACTTCTATGGACAACGAAAAGGCTTACAGGTAAACTGAAAACACGAAACGCTTGCGCTATGTAATTGAGCACAGCGCCATCTATTGGTTCATTTCTGAATTACGTTCCCGAAGCGAAGTGAGGGCCGGCCACTAGTTCTGTATATTTGCCAAAGTAGTCGATTTTTATCGCTTATTTGAAGTAGGTACTTTACAATATGCCGGCCGGCGTTGGGACATCTCTATGTGATTTCAAGAATAATATGGGACAGACAGAGGTTATCTGTCTGGACGGTGCAGGAAGGTGTCCGACAGTAATTAGTCTCTGTCAACATAGCACCCTTGTCACAGACGGAACGGGATGATTCCGTGGAGGTGGCGCGACGGCTGATGCAATTCAAGGTTTGGACAAGGATAGATGAATCTTTAGTGCACAACAACAATTTTAATGGGCCACGCTTCGGCATAAATGTCGTCCTCACAGAAATTGGCCGTGAAATAGTGCAAGCTACAACCAATACACATACAGGCTGTTTTTTTTGAACATTTACATCCCTTCAACCACTGTGTGTTTCGCTGCGTGAGTGAAGGTACAGGCCCAATCCAGGGGAAGGGGGAATAAAAGATAAGCAGCGCACTTTGGGAGGCGGTAATCGCTATCGCTTACCATCAGGTAGATAGATAGATAGATAGACACTCTTTATTGCACAACAGATAACAGAACTTAATGCTAATAGTAATTTCCAAATACAATATCGGCGGCCTTATCGCTAATAGCGATCTCTTCCAGACAACCTCAAGGTAATCCGTCAGCTCGGTGAAAATGATAAAATAATTAAAAATGCTACCCAAAGATACCATTCCACGCGGACCAAGTCGCTTGCAACAGCTAGTTATATTACATGACATCGTCTGCCACGAGTGTTTGCGTTTAGAATACTCGAATACGAGCATATGATTGATGGCTCAGGTGCGCGATCTGCTTGTCTGTCACTTTTAAGTATTGAAACTTGTTCAGATTAAAACTTTCTTGATGGCCATCAATCTTTTCCTGAACTTACCGATAAAGGGAGAAAATTTTGCTGTTCAAACGATATTTCTTGAAAGCTCTTGTATTTATACTCCAAACTGGAATTCAAGACCAAAAAATCTACGACAGATACGTCACTGTCAAATCTGTTAAAGTCACTAATCTCATTTTCAAGTAATGTTTTCAGGTTTCGCCAACGAGCGAGTGTTTTTAGAAAAAAGGGGTATACTATGGTACGATAATTTTATTGCAGTAGCAACATTGTAGTGGATTTTTTGGACTTGAATTCCAGTTTTGGGTATAGAGCTTTAGAAGCTGAGTTACATGGATAAGGCTTCGGTGAAGTAGGCTTTCGTCAGATGTTACCTGTAGGGCCAAAATTAAGGAAAGAAGGTACCGTGACAAAAATATCAGTCTATGGACGGCGGCAATCGCTTACCATTTGGCAATACATATGCTCGTCTGCCACCTATCACATCCAAAAACGAACGCAACCAGCAATTACTGGTTTTTTTTTTATGTGATAGGTAGCAGGCGCACAGGCGGATCACCTGATGGTAAGCAGTGGAGTTACAAGTGCGCTGCCAACCTTTTATCCCTTTCCCCCCCGGGTGGGCCTCCGGTACCCTCACTCACTCGGCGAAACACAGCACAGGGGCTGCTTCACGCCGGTTTTCTGTGATTACAGGTTGGGATGAGATGGAACAATTACAAAAGCCATCTTAAAACGAGAATGTCAGTAATAAGGAAAATGGCGGCATATCCTCCGGATAACGAGATGAATTATTAACTTTCAAAAGACGTTTCATTAGCCTTATTACACTATGCTTCGTCCAAAATGTTAAATCATAAGTGGCAACAGCTTTTGTGTCCTTAATTACTATCGCAATTAAAATGGAAATGAACGAATATGAAAACGTCGACGTTAAAAATTTATACCTATAATATTATGCGTAGCGCGACATTATAGCGCGCTATTTTTTCACAGCTATAGACGCTACGTGAGTGGGCGCTACGTGAGCGGACGCTAGGGTTGGGATAGAACCCACGAACTTCGTGCCCTGTGGCTAGGGGCGTTAGAATACTGCCAAGGTATTCCCGGCCTTAAGAGCCGTAAGAGGCGACTAAACGGGCTTCGGAGTACGTGAGCATGCCACTACTGGGGAGTGGCTTGCTCAGTATCACGACTCCGCGAGGGAAAAATTCCTACTGGGTGTCCTGGTAGGTCGCGCATTTGGGAAGGGCTGCATTGCGCCAAAGTGGCGAGCGCGATTTGCGGCACGGTCCAGTCCCGGCTGTGGGGTATCCGACCGCGATTGCGCTGAGATGTCCACCCCAGGGGTTTTGGTTAGGGTTAGAGTCCCACACACCACCTTGTCCCCCACATGTGGCAAGGTGAAGGCCATGATGGATTCCCCTGGAAAAAAAAAAAAGAACCCACGAACTTTGGCGAATGAGGCACGGTCACTACCAAATGCGCCATCGGTCCAGTTAAGTCCGACTAACATTATAAACGTAAAAGTTTGTAAGTATGGATGGATGAATGTATGCTCCTCTTTCTTGCAAAAACTACCGAATGGAATTTAGATTAGTTTACTAGCTATTACCAGTGGCTTCGCTACCCCCCCTCCTTCCCTAAAATGGGGGGTTAGAAAGAGGCAAAAAGTAGCCTATGTTACTCTCCATCCCTTCAACTATCTCCACTAAAAAATCGCGTCAATTCGTCGATCCGTTTCGCCGTGAAAGAAAGACAAGCATACAGACAGACAGATTTATTTATTTATTTATTAGGAATGCTTACAGCTTGACATACAAACATTTACATAAACAGATACTCTTTCCCATTTATAATATTAGTATGGAAGTATGGATACGAGTAGGTACATCAAAATAACACATAGGCTACAATTTATAAGCGTACGAAGTCGCGGACAGCCGCTAGTAAAACTTTACAATAATAAGTCTCTCTACGCGTTGTCTATCATAGGTACAAACTATGCAATGAGGTATGTACACACACCCACATCTCAGGCTAAGCTTGGCCGATTGCCCATAAACCGAGGCGCGCCATAAAGTGCATTTATGGTCTTTACCTACGCACTGCACCCTGGCCTACTTCTGTAACGATGGAGGCGTGGACGCGTGTCACTGGGAAGTGACGTCATAACTGTGTACATAATGCATCTTGTTGTACAATTGCATTGTCACTTTCATTTAGCGATGGAATAGACTTATTCGTTTCTTAATATCTTCCAACCGATTTTGCTACGGCCGCCCATCTTAACGATCAGCCACGTACACAGGATATACCTAAATTATAGTGCTTGTTTGATTCACAACCACGCAAATGTGAAGAAAGAAAAATCTATCGTCTTTGGCAACTGGTTGAGTAGCAAGAATGTTTCTTCTTCTTTTTTTTATGAGATAGGGGGCAGACGAACAGACGGATCACCTGATGGTAAGTGATTACCGCCGCCCATGGACACCCGCAACACCAGAGGAGTCGCAAATGCGCTGCCGACCTATTAAGAAGGAATACGCTCGCTTTTTGAAGGTTTGTAGGTATATAAATATAAATTATACCTAGTGCTTGTCTGATTCACAACCACGCAAATGTGAAGAAAGAAAACTCTATCGTCTTTGGCAACTGATTGAGTGGCAAGAATGTTAGTTCTTCTTACAAATACAAATACAAATCATTTATTCATGAAGCACAGGTAGGTATTAAAAAGATCTTAATTAAAATTATAAAAGTCACACTGTGTTCTGCCTCGTTGGCGTATGAATATTAAAACAGGGTTTTTACTTAATTTTAATTATACTTAAATGTCAAAATAATTAAGAAAATAAATTAATTGCAACCAAATTCATTAAATTCAACATGTCATTAACAACAAACAGATTAACAATATACTTAATACTTAATTGCTTACGTCACAAAATAATAAAATAAATAAAAAAATAAAATAAATATATAATTCTTTGGCAACCGGTTGTGAAACTTGGTTACCAATGCGGCCGAAAAGCTCAAGTGTGTGCGCAAACACAGATGCACTCCCTATTCCCTTACCCTCTTAATTCGATGGGACACCATGATGCCACGATCGAAAAGGGATTGGGCGCAGAACCAACGGCTTAACTGTGGGAGAGCCACGCTTCGGCATGCATGGGCCGGCTCGACCGGAGTGATACCACTACATCACAGAAAACCGGCGTGAAGTAGCCCCTGTGCTGTGTTTCGCCGAGTGAGTGAGGGTACCGGAGGCCCACTCGGGGGGGAAGGGGATAAAAGTTTGGCAGCACACTTGTAACTCCACTGGTGTTGCAAGTGTCCATGGGCGGTGGCAATTGCTTACCATCAGGTGATCCGCCTGCTCGCCTGCTACCTATCACATAAAAAAAAGTGCTTTTCGAGTTTCCAAGTTCATGGGGGTACAAGGCTGCCAACTTCCAGACTTCTGGCTGACACTCAGAACTTCTGAACTGAAAAACATGGTATCACTGCGCTCAAGGCCCATTAATGCCGAAGTGTGGATCCGGGATTCTCGTCGTTTTTCTAGATACGTGATAGAAATGCGCACATAGATTAGAAAATCCGCGCGTAACGATGTCGTAAAACAAAATTAGCATTTCAAGAAAAAAGCTTGAATCAAACCAGAGTTTATGATTTTACTACCATTCAACTGTTTTTGGGGTTCCGTACCTGAAAAGAGAATAAGAAACCCTTATCATTTTGTTCCCGTCTTCCAACTCCCCCTTTGTTTAGAACGTGACGTGAATTTATATAAAACTAGTAACCCGCCTTTGTTTCAGGAAATTAGTTCCAATTTATACCAATAGATGGTGCTGGGAGTTGATTACAATTTTAGTTCCTACTGTGTCTAATAGTTCTTTAAATTTTCGCGTTGCATTATAACTATTATTATTATAGACGGGAATTAACGCGACGTAATTTTTTTAAGCAAGTATTTAAAACTTTTTTTATATATTCGCTGTTTTATAAATTAAAATCCCGAATTTGCACTCGAAAGGAATATCCTTTACTTATAAGAAGTTGTGAATCGAGAATGAAAATTCGTCTTACGTAACCTTAGTAATAAAATAATTCTTTGTACGCAACCAGTAGCGAAAAAAGAAAAACCATTCTTTTTGGCAACTGGTTGCGTAGCAAGAACGTCAGTTCTTCTTCGGCAACTGGTTGTCAAACTTAGTTGCCAATGCGGCCGAAAGGACATTTATTGTCGCAGCCAACATTATGTTCTTTGAAATAAGAAGTAGTTTTTAAAAGCGTTGATTTTATTATGGAACCAGCCATAAACTCCACTTTTTATTTATTGGACGGCAGTCAATCCGTTGGAAGTAGGGGGTAATCAACCGAAAAGGCTGGAGAACTTTTTTATGGGTTTTATTCATGATTTTGTGCTTTGGAGGTAAAATGTGTTGTGACTGGGATGGAGACACAAATTCTGTCGTAAATTTGATTTAAGAAAAGATCGCTATACTTGATAGACATCAATGTATACTTGTATATTCTTATGTTGTGTTTGTTTCTATGTCTGTATCATAATGGGTGTCCAAATCAAGGAAGTTCGCCGTTGTGACCCACCTGCATGGGGGCGGTGTTTGTAACGCAGCCGAAACGTCAAGCAGTAGTGCTATGACTACTTATTTAATTTCGTCCGCGTTAGTCACGTTTATGTAAAATATGTGTCCAAATTAATCATTTTCTTTCTTTCCTTCTAAAAGTGTTTTCGTTGTAAAAGTGCGTCCTGCCATGTTATTTTTATGTTATCAGTGGCAGACGAGACGGGTTACCTGAAGGTAATCGATTGCCGCCATAGACACCTGCAGCACCAGTAGAGACACTGCCAACCTTTAAACCCTTTTCGCCCAATTTGGCCTCCTGTACCCTCACTCAAGTAAAACGCAGCGCATGCGCTGCTTCACGCCGATCTTCTGTGAGGCCGGGGTATCACCCCGGTCGAGCCGGCCCATTTATGCCAATGCGTGGCTCTCTCACAGTTAAAAACACGTAGAGATGAGAAAGGTTATTTAAGGTAATGTTAACCGCGTAATTTATATAGAATTGACAACAATAAAGATTTTTATCGTTAACAAAAACTTTTTCTTAAAAAAAACCGCCATTTTCTAATTAGTTTAAGAAAAAAAATTAAATGGCAACTTCGAGTAAGTTTAAAAAGAAACTGGACATTTTTACCCATTAATTAAGAACAAGGAAATGAAGGAAATTAAATCCATCCGGAAGTTTTTTTGTATTTCAAAACCTTCATCTTGCCTTTTTATATTATTTTTAGCGCTAAAATTCGCTAAAATTGTGGGAGAGCCATGCTTCGGCATGAATGGGCCGGCTCGACCGGAGTGATACCACTACCTCACAGAAAACCGGCGTGAAGCAGCTCCTGTGCTGTGTTTCGCCGAGTGAGTGAGGGTACCTGAGCCCCATCCGGTAGGGAAGGGGATAAAAGGTAAGCAGCGCACATTGTGACTCCACTGGTGTGGCATGTGTCCATGGGCGGCGGCAATTGCTTACCATCAGGTGATCCGCCTGCTCGTCTGCTACCTATCACATAAAAAAAATTCAAAAACAGTAAAAACATTAATCTTCTTTACTATTTTAAAGAATACATAACGACAAGGCTTATAGGTAAGCCGAAATCACGAAACGCTTGCGCGATGTAATTGGACACAGCGCCATCTATTGGTTCATTTCTGAATTACGGTCCCGAAGTGAAGTGAGGGCGGGCCACTAGTATAAACAAATAAAAGTAGCTTCATCCAGCTGTCGATCTCAACACCTGCGGTATTTGAGTATTTGTATCCGAGTGTACTATTAACAAGACGCTGAGTTGGTGACCCATTTTCCGCTCTGGTACAGTCGGACCGAATTACGTAGCCTGAGGAAAGGGCATGCAGATAGGGCTGTCAACTTGTAACCAGTGGTTCATCGTTTCAGCATAGGTCGTCCACTGTTGAATATAGGTCTTTCCCATCGACCTCCAATCTGACCAATTGGACGAGATCTGCATCTAATGGACACCCGCGACTCTGATAATGTTATCCGTCCATCGCTGAAAATGTCATCCGTTGGGAAGAAGTGACAATGAGATGGGACACAGACACAGACTTTGTAGGGAGTGACGCACTCACCGGGGAAAGAGCCCTTAGTAAGTACCTGGTGAGCGTCTCCCAAGGTTCGTATACCGAGACGGTAGGAAGGACCATGGGCTGATGGAGGGATCTGTGTCTATCCGTCCATCTCGCGGGGGCCTGTCCTACGCCCCGTCTACCTCTACGTGGTCTCCATTTGAGAATCTTTCGGCTCCAACAAGACAAAAGTCAGACCAATTCCTTTCCACCGAAATAGGCAAAGTATCCAGGAAACCGGCGCTAAAACCCGTCAAGTTATTGTGAGGCCACGGTATCTCTCCAATTGACATTTTTACTGGGCTGGTCATTTAAGTTGTCCTATCATCATCTCATTTCAGCCAATAGACGTCCACTGCTGGACATAAGCCTCCACCAAAGTTCTCCACACAGATCGGTCCTGGGACTCCCGCGACCTTCACCAGATCGTCGGTCCACCTGGTGGGAGGCCTGCCACGGTTGCGGCCTCCTGCACGCGCCATCCACTCAAGGACCTTTCTACCCCAACGGCCGTCTGTTCTCCTCGCAATGTGCCCTGCCCATTGCCACTTGAGACACGCAATGGGGGCTACCGCGTGTGGAAAATCCGTTAAGATGGCGTACGTGTAGACTGAGGGTCAACTACACGGTGATTGGTTATTTTGTGTGTGTGTGAGTGTTGATGTGAGATGTCAAAATGTCACTAAACTACCAATGACGTTGAAGTTGGAACTCAGTCTACTCGTACGCCATCTAAGTACCTAATGGATTTTCCACACGCGGTAACCCCCATTGTTTGGGCTATGTCTGCGATCTTAGATCTCCTGCTTATACTTACTTCATTGCTATTTTTTGTGCTTAGCCATTATAAAAACTAAATCGTCAGAAGTCACCAACCCTAAAAGTTTTCTTGAAAGTGGTCGCACAAGAAACCGTTTTCGAATTAAACGGAAGGCCTCGCAATCAATCGGATCCGAACCCGGGACTCCGACAAAAACAAGTGCGACCCTAAAAGGTATAATTGTATTTTCCTCAACTACCTTCTTAATAGATAGACCCGTTGAACTAAAGTAATTCTTTAGTTAGTGTTACAACATTATGTAGTCATAGTAGTTTTTTTTTCCCCAGGGGAAACTATCATGCCCTTCACCTTGCCACATGTGGGGGACAAGGTGGTGTGTGGGACTCTAACCCTAAGGAGGCCCAAATGTTATGTAATTTACTTTATTTTATTATTTACAAAACTTTTTTAAATTTACATCATTATATTTTTTTATGTGATAAGTAGGTAGGTATGCTTACTCAAACGACTTGGACTTGAAATCACAACATATTACTTCAAATGCATATGCGATATCTAGATTAGTAAGTAAGATTTGCGGTTTTTTTTATATGAACGGTGGCAGCCGAGCAAATGGATCACCAAGCACGGATAACGCATAAGCGATTGCCGCCACTCAATACATCTGCAACACCAGTAGACGCTGCCAACTTTTAACCCCCTTTGCCCCCAAATTGTGCCTCCATTTTTTTTCTGACAGATCTGACTACAATCAAAATTTACTCCATTGAGTTCTAGTAAATGACTTTTCTACGAGTAGGTCCCATGCCAGTAATCTCGTATAGTTAAATCCAAAATGGCGTCCGCTATCACTTCAAAAATTCAAAATCTACCTGAGCTAGCGACGCCCTAGAGCTTTGCCCGAATTGTAACTATATTCCGAGGTTATTTCGTATCTCGGGACCAGATAACTTTTTATTCGCTTATAAAACGTATTTTGGCGGGTTGCCCACCTCTGACCACGTATAAATTAGGGTTGTTAGATATTGTAAAACGAAGCAAATTGTCGATTTTTAAATTTTTAAGTCCTCATCTCATTTGACAGAGATGTTTCCCTCGTCTAAGAATGGAGCCAAGATTTTCCGCCCCCGTAAACCTAAAAAGTCCCCCCTACATTAGTGTAGTAGCGTAGTGATATTGATGCTACCCTATTGATGTACCTTGTATTGTATACGTATTGAAAGTGATAAATAAATTTATTCTTATTCTTTTCTTCTATATTGTATCTCTACTACGGAAATCACGACACGAAGGCCAGTCCTTTTGGAAGGCGTGCATGGGGATACAGATCCAACACGTAGAGGCCTCTATAAGACACAATAACGAAAATGGGGATGGTTATAATAGGTGTTATATTATTAATTTCATTAATCCCAGTTTGCTGTCTTTTTTTTCATTGATTTTAATTTATCTTTTAAATGTTGAATAGAATATCGATATTTACCGCCAACAAACGCACATCCCTATCAAATAGATTCATGTATTTCAAGTCTATATTGCAAAACGTGCAATCATTTGTTTTGGTAGTTTTTCAGATTAATTACCTACAGGGTAAAACAAGGTGTGATGGATAGTGTAAACACAGTTTGTGACAGATTGTTTATGTGTATAAGGAATGATTCATTGTGATGAGCTGGTTAGCTAGTTTCAAATAAATGTGTATATTTCTACCTTAGTTGAAAAGTTTGTACTAGAAAGTTCTTTAAATTTTCGCGTTGCATTATAACTACTATTTTTATAGGCGGTAATTAACGCGACGTTTATTTTTAAGCACATAATCTATATCTTCTATCTTCTATACTATTTATAAAGAGATAACTTCTATAGACAACGACAAGGCTTATAAAAGTAAACCGAAAACACGAAACGCTTGCGCGATGTTATTAGACACAGCGACATCTATTGGCTCATTTCTGAATTAAGGTCCCGAAGCGAAGTGAGGGCAGGCCACTAGTTAAATAAATAAAAGCGCCAGACAACCACACCAATCAATCTGGTCTCAAACTAGGCCAACTATGACTACTCATACTATGACGATACCAGGTGACGATAATTACCTGGGGGCGTCCACCCAGGACACCTAGACCTATGAAAATTTAGAAAATGTAGTTTCCTAAATTAACTTGACCGGGAATCGAACCCGGGACCTTTCGCGCTTCTGGCGAACACCTTAGCCACTGCGCCATCGAGGCCGAGGAGGAGGAATTGTACTTACTCCGCTTGTGACCACGGCTGTTGTAACGCAGCCGAAACGTCAAGCAGTAATTAGGACATAATTAGTCGGTTTTAATTCCCGACTATAATAATAGTAGTTCGTACTAGAACTTTTAAAGAAATTATTTTACCCACGCTAGGATTACGCTATAGTACGAACAGCCACAGATCAAAATATACAAAACTGTCAAATTTCTTCAATCGACTCTTCATCTTACTGTAACACACATTAGGTTGAATATCTATTGAGGAAATTTGACAGGTTGTGGTAACCTAATGTGTGGCTAACTGTACTCAACACGAAGCACCATCGGTGACGTATCGTATCGAACCATTTCGTGTTAACGATACGCATGTCTACATTACGATTTCTGAGAAAAGCGAATGGCAATCAAGATTCTGACGTCCTGTGGGTAGACCACCTGCCCATTGGGCCGACGATATTGTAATGGTAGCGGGGAACAAAGAGTGGCGTGACAAAGAAGAGGCCTATACTCAGTGGTGGGTGGGCTGATATGATGATGATGCTTTAAGAGTTAATAAAAAATTTATTTTATTTATTTTATTAACGCCCCGTTGGTCTAGTGGTTTAAGTACCGGGCCGTGATCTCGGGGTTCCGGGTTAGAATCCGGTTCGAGGCAAAAAAATATGTTTCGAAATTTACGAACATAGCTCGAGTTTGTGATCACCAATCCGCATTAGGCAACGCGTGGTGAATTAAGCCTAATCCCAGTCATAGTAGCGATGACTTGATTTCTATGATGGAGGCCTTTGCCCTGCAGTGGGATAGTATATAGGCTGATACTTTACTTTATTTATATTTTATGAGGAAGCAACCACAGAGAGAAAGATGTTATCCCAATTCAATTCAAAGAGCCCAGAGATTTTTCCCATAGAAATGAATTCGTCCCCATGTTTGAAGATGAAGTCCTGCTTTCAAATCAGTCCTTGTTTACTCTCACCCGATTGACCCTCGTTCTTAACACTGTTTACGGGCCTTGAAGGTCCGACGTAGTAACATTCAGAAGTAGTTACAAGGTAGGTAGGTGAAGTCCGCTTTTGACTACGGCCGTTGTAACGCAGTCGAAACGTCAAGCAGTAGTTGTGCAGTTCCCCAGTATCCCCGTTTATATCAATGATTAAGTAGTAGATTACAATTAGAAGTGTATTAATATCGGCACAGATGGGTTTTAAGTGTGCAATTTTTGACGAAAATGTGACATGGGTCTGGCTCTTTTTTTATGTGATTACTTGTGACATGGACTTGCCGATGGCTCTTCTTTTATGTGATAACTTAAATAGAATGTCTAGGTATACGTGTATTAAAGTATTGTATTGGTGTTGCTCTGTTGTCTGTAACACAAGTGCTAACACATAACAAGTGTAGCACAAGTATTAATGTTTAACCAGCCTATGTACCAAATGGGACCACCAGATTTTGAACTTTATGCAACTATGATAAGGTTTTAAACCAATAAAAAAGAAGATTCCGTTGCCAAGGCAACCAGTCATCTTTTTCTACCAGTAAAGGGTTTAACTAATCAGCACAGAGTCAGCTTCAATGTACATAGAAGATGCTGTGTGAATTCAGTTTTATTGACCAAAGGCACCATCATGGCGTATGGGCAGGGGCATCTATCAAATGCACCATCTGTCCAGCCAGATATCCTACTGTCCTTCATTTACTACTCTCCATAACACGCCAAGGATCCCGAGTCAGCGTTGACCCGGCATCCGATAAAACTGGGCCGCCTCCCCGATTTCCATGCGTGGGGGGGGGGGGGGGGTTGACACTACAAATTTGATGCTTATTTCACAACTCTGAAGTTGCGGTTGGTTTTCAATGTCTCCCCATAGACGATCCTTGCACTTTGCGAAATATCTTTAGTCTATACTTTTTTTTTTAAAACATTTCAAGTATGAAAAGAAGAAAGGAAAGAAACTGACTCTATACTAAGTAGCTTAAGCACTATTACAGCTATCATAACAGAGGAAACACAAAATATAAAACTAAAATGTATTTATCTAAATAATTATTATTGTAATATTGTTTGAATAAATGAATTTTTTTTATTTTTATAAATTAGTTTTAAAAATAATTAGGCCCATCGTGGAGAAGGGGATAAAAGGTTAGCTTGTGACTAAACTGGTGTTGCATGTGTCCATGGGCAGCGGCAATAATTGCTTACCATCAGGTGATCCGCCTGCTCGTGTGCTACCTATCACATAAAAAAAATAGCTTAGTAGTATTTGCGTAAAAAAGGAGCAAACATTCATCCGTCCATCCATCCATACTTATGTACGTGCGTGCTTGAGGTACTGGAGGCCCAATCCAGGGGAAGAGGGGTTAAAAGGTAAGCAGCGCACTTGTGACACCACTGGTGTTGCAAGTGTCCATGGGCAGCGGTAATCGCTTACCATCAGGTGATCCGTCGGCTCGTCTGCCACCTATATCATTAAAAAAAACTTATTGATAAAATTCATACCTAACCTACCTTTTTTGTTGTATTGAGGACAATCAAGATGACCTCACTCCGCTTGATGGTAAGCGGCCGTGAGATCTAAATATGAGGTTGAAAGGCACAAATGAACAAACTAAGTACCTATTGAGTCTGTCATCTTCACCCTGAAGGCCTGCTGAGATGCCGTTTCACATCATCATCATCAGCCTTTTGCCGTCCACTGCTGGACATAGGCCTCTCCAAATGCTCGCCACTTTGATCGATCTTCGGCTACTCGCATCCAGCTCCAGCCAGCCCTCTTGCGCAGATCATCACTCCATCTGGCCTGAGGTCGTCCTACACTACGTTTACCGAGACGCGGTCTCCACTCCAGAACTCGTTTACCCCAACGGTTGTCAGTTCTGCGGCAGATGTGGCCAGTCCACTGCCACTTCAGCTTGCTAATCCGATGAGCTATGTCGATGACTTTGGTTCTCTGCCGGATCACCTCGTTTCGGATTCGATCACGCAGAGAAACGCCGAGCATAGCTCTTTCCATAGACCGCTGAGCGACTTTGAACTTGTGGACTAGCCGTGCTGTTAGTGTCCACGTTTCAGCCCCGTATGTCATGACGGGTAGGACGCACTGATTATAGACTTTTGTCTTTAGGCACTGTGGAATAGACGATAAGAAGACTCGACGTAGTTTTCCGAATGCTGCCCAACCCAGCTGGACTCTTCTTTTCACCTCATCCTCAAAGTTGTTTCGACCCAACTGCAATGTCTGCCCGAGGTACACATACTTTCGGCCGTTTCACGCCCCGCCTAAAAACCCAGGATTGTAAAAAGGAGGAAACACATGAACTGGAAGGGCATTCCATGACTTGATGGTTACAGCTATAGATATTTTGATTTTCGAATATTATGCCGTCGAAGTTGAACAAAATCAAATGCAGTATTTTATTTTCAACCCTATTCGTTAGCTATGAGGGCGTGTGAAAAATCCGCTAGATGGCGTACTGTTAGACAGAGTTTCAACTTCAACGTCATTGGTTGTTTAGTGACATTTTGACATCTCACATCAAAAATAACCAATCACCGTGTAGTTGGACCTCAGTCTACAATTATGCCATCTAACAGATTTTTCATACGCGATAGCCCTCATTGATTTTAAATGCCAAAGAGCGCTCTTGTCAGCCCATTTCACCTCAGGATATATAACAACAACATAACATTCCCAACAAAAGATTGTGTGTGTTCTCTTAGAACCACTACAAGTTGTAACATACTTAATCAGTCCTTAAATCAACTTAGTTTCAAGTTCAAAGTAACAAAACCGCGAGAGGAAAGTTAATCCCCAGATTAATGGTAGAACTTGTACGGAATTAAAGTTGACTTGGAGATTACCGCTGGATCTCAAAGATATGACTTAAGTTTAAATTTTAACTGCTTAATTATTTATCAAACTTATGATAAATTTACTCGTAATAAGCCTCGAAGTCTAGGGTATTTTAAGTTTATCAAATAATTTGGACCCTTAAAATTAGATTCCTCGACTAGGTATGAACTTTATCAATAAGTTTTTTTTAATGATATAGGTGGCAGACAAGCAGGCGATCACCTGATGGTAAGCAATTGCCGCCGCCCATGAACACATGCAACAAGTGCGCGGCTAACCTTTTATCCCCTTCCCCCCCGATGGGCCTCCGGTACCCTCACTCACTCACATTATATCGATAAAATCAGCTTACGATACGAGTTTTCAATACGCATCCCATTCATCTACTATACCTGGAAAATTCAGTTACCTCAAACAAAAATTTTGTGTGTACCCGGGAAAAGGTTCGTATGTTTTTAACTTTCATATAGACCCTTTTCCGGGTCAACATTCAATTTATTTGTTGTTTAACTGACGTGTTAGGTACAAAACTGAAGTACATAGGTATGTGTATATGATCAATCGCATTTTATATTAAAGTACTGTAATAGAGAAAATAATTTATTTACTATTACTCTTGTAGATAAATCGCTATCCTGAGCTACCATCGCTCTCCTAAACTACCATAGCTCTCCTGACCTACCATCGCTCTCTTGAGCCACCATCGCTCTCCTGAGCTACCATCGCTCTTCTGAACTACTATTGCTCTTCTGAATTACCATCGCTTTTCTGATCTCCCAAAACTATCCTAAGCTACCACCGTTCTCCTGAGCTACCATTGCTCTTCTGAGCCTTCATCGCTCTCTTGAGCTACCATCGCTTCCCTGAACTACCATCGCTCTCCTGAGATACCATCGCTATCCTGAGCTACCATCGCTCTTCTGAGCTACTATTGCTCTATTGAGCTACTATCGCTCCTCTGATCTCCCAAAGCTATCCTGAGCTAACAACACTCGCCTGAGCTAATATCTCTCTTTTAAATATTAACGCCCTTCAGAGCTACCATCGCTCTCCTGAGCTACCATCGCTCTTCTGAGCTGATTCCGCACTTCTTAGCTATCAACGCTCTTCTAAACTACGATCGCTTTCCCGGCCTACCATCGCTCTTCTGAGCTACCACCACATTTCCTCTTCTTTACTCGTCACATGACCTTATTCCGTGACCTTAATCTAAGGTAAACCTGAGGTCAATCCTCTCAGATCCATGATTGATGACGTAACTCCCCCGCAATCAAACTTGTGCGGAGCGGGTCCGCATCGGCTCAATTAGTTCCCTCAATTGCGGGGAACCGAGTTTTCTAGAGGGATTATGAGCTAACTAACCTTTTATTGACAGTGACATTAATAAGAGAAACTGCTAAGTCCCTTGATGGCAGCGTCTCGTAAATAAACTATCAATCAGCCTGCCTTTTAACTGTGGGAGAGCCACGCTTCGGCATGAATGGGCCGGCTCGACCTTAGATAGTAAAACCACGTCCTCACAGAAAACCGGCGTGAAGCAGTGCATGCGCTGTGTTTCGCTGCGTGAATGAGGACCGGAGGCCCAATCCAGGGGCAGGGGGGTTAGAAGGTAAGCAGCGCACTTATGTCCCTAGTGTCCCACTGCAGGGCAAAGACCTCCAGGATAGAATAGTCATCGCTACTATGATGGGCCACGCTTGCCTAATGCGGATTGGTGATCACAAACCCGAGCAATGTTCGAAAAATTTGAAACATACCTTATGTTCGACCCGGGATTCAAACCACTAGACCAACGGAGCTGATATCATACCAAAGGCTGAGTGAGTTCCTATAAAATAATGAAGAACTAAAAAACTCTTAGACAAAGCTTAGGCTTCTAGGCAATTAATATCTTAAATCTAGATCTAATCTAGATTGCACAGCCCTGACTAGTTTCCAGAGATGATCCAAATGCCGAAGTTACCCGCAATCAAAGTTGAGCAGATCTCAGGATTTCGAGTTAAGGCGACGGGTAGGGCATACTAGCGTCAACAATGGATTTAATTTGTAAGCAACTAAACCGGAACTATTTTAAACAATTTTGAAAATTCAACCTCTCATCAAACCCTTTCTTTTTTTAATAATTGATCGTGAGAGAGACTCGCTTCGGCATGATTGGGAAGGAGCGGCTACGCTGTGTTCATCGAGTGAGTGAGGGTACCGGAGGCTCAATTAGGGGAAAAGCGGGTTAGCGGTGGTACTGGTGTTGCAGGTGTCTATGGGCGGCGGCAATCGCTTACCATTTGGTGATCCGTCTGCACGTTTGCCACCTATCGTAAAAAAATTCCAGCAAACACTTTCTTTGTTTTTCAAGTTCGCCCTCATTTTTTTTCGCGATATTATTTTTAAACAGTGACGCTAGATGTCACTGGGAGTCGATTACATCGCGCTATTGTTTTGCTTTGATAGCTTACCTATAAGATCGTTGTCACTGCCTGTAGAATTTAGTAAATTTCAAAAGTAGTAACTTTTAGCGATAATTAAATTTTTAAGTAACTAGAAAATCGTTTTGAAATTGATTGCGCAGTTATATTTACTTTTAAGTGTTTGTCGAGAGGCTGGCGGACTGGATCTAAATCTAAATTAAAATAGATCTAGTTTCGTAGCTTTTTTTTATCTTTATCTCTATCTTCTTCTATCTTCTATACTATTTATAAAGTGATAACTTCTATAAACAACGACAAGGCTTATAGGTAAACCGAAAACACGAAACGCTTGCGCGATGTAATTTAGCACAGCGCCATCTATTGGTTCACTTCTGAATTACGGTCCCGAAGCGAAGTGAGGGCGGGCCACTATTATAATATAATATAACAATTGGATGTCGCTAGTACACCCCACCCGTCGCCTTAATGTCGACATTGATTATGCTAAACTGTCCTGGGACAACTTCGAGTTAAGAAAGACGATCACTTAGTATACAGGTCCTCATCTTAGCGTGTAATTCCTTGCCAAAGCTGCGGCTTCTGAGCCCGGAGTAGTGAAGATTGGGTTATGGGACAACTCGTCCGAGAATTTCATGTTTTTTTGGCCGATCACTGTTCTAACGTTTTTTTTTTTGGGTGACCCAGGTAAGGGGCCGGTCAGTAAGTATACCAACTAAAACACCTGGGGCCATGCGCGTAACTAGGTTTTACTACCTAGGTCTTTTTTGTGATAGGTGGAAGACGAGCAGGTGGATCAACTGATGGTAAGCGATAGACACCCTTTGACCCCTTTCCCCCAAAATGGATTTTTACGGGTATTTCTCATTTTTTAAAATGAAAAAGTCACTTCCATGGAGGGCAACTTTCTATTCAATAATTACGAATTTCAAAATATTGTGAGCTCGGCGAGTCCTTTTCCCATGACCGCTGATACCAAATTTATTCAATGCATCATCAATTAAGTACAGAAAAAATTGCCCTCCATGGAAGTGACTCTTTCCAGAAAATGAGAAATACCCTTACATCTCCCCATGAGTGGTCCCATCACTAGCAAGGAGGTTATGGGACAACTCGTTGGAAAATTTCTTGCCGGTTTTTGGATCCGTAGTTAAACTCAACTAATGATTGAAAAACATACCAATGGAAAAATATCGACAAATATTAAATCTGATAATCTGTCACTTCGACTATTAATAATAATAATAAATAACACGCACGCCTTCTAAAAGTCCAGGACATTACTGCCCGTGGGTATAGAGCTAATGACATACAAAATAATAATTAACTGTATAGGTACTGTGTATACTGTCCCACAGCTGGGCAAAGGCCTCCATCATAGAAATCAAGTCATCGCTACTATGATGGGATTAGGCTTTAATCACCATGCATGCCTAATGAGGATTGGGGATCACAAATCCGAGGTATCTTCGAAAAAAATTGAAACACACTTTTTTGGTCGACCTGGGATTCGAACTCTGAACCCGTTGATCACAAACCAGTACTTAATTAATAATATTGCACAAAACTTCGTACATTAGGCAACTTAATGCCAAGAAGCATTCTCTACCAGTCAACCTTTGGGCCATGCTGAAAGGACAAAGGTGCGGCGGAAGGAGAACTTAGATAAGTTATTTTTGCAATCCACAAATTATTTATATGATAGCTAATTAGGTATATAATTATTTTATACAAGTAATCTTAGAACTGTCCAAAATGTGCTGGCACCCAATTCACGTGATTTCCAAAATGAAAAAACATAGCGAATATAGTAAATACACTATACATAAAAACTAAACTTTTGCAACCAAAGTTTGCAACTTGTTCATTTTGTTTGGGGAGTCGAAAAATATTTCTACGAATTTCCAAACGCCCGCCGTAAAACACCGGCGTCGTAGATCAAATGTTGTTCAGAATGGTAAATAAAATACGTGGTTAAAGGGATGTAAATGTTCACAGATTATAATACCTAGATAAATGACCGTTGGAGCCGTAAAGTCCTTGAGTGGAGACCGCGACTCGGTAAGCGTAGTGTTAGACGCCCTGCGACAAGATGGGATGATGACATTCGAAGGCTGGCTGGTGTGGGCTGGATGAGAGTGCCCGAAAATCGGGAGCGGTGGCGTGCATTAGGGGAGACTTATGTCCAGCAGTGTGGGTTGCTGATGATGATGAAATGTTCACAGATACATCATGTAGTGCTTAAGCTACTTAATATGGAGTCAATATAGAAGGTGAGGTGTAAAAAAAACTTAAAACATCTTGACTTGACTCCATACTACTTGTAAGTAGCACTTGTGTTACAGATATCAAACAACAGAGGATTTACAAATACATTACTAATAACACCCAGACACTGAAAATACAAGTCGAGGGGTGAAAGGCTATTTGTTTTAAGCGACACTTTGGGCGATATTGAGTTATATACATATTCGGAATCAGCGAATTTTTCTGCGTCGATTGAGCTGGGTTTCATAATTAATAGACGACTTTTTTGGCGCTTCAAACAATGAAAATTTTGGCCTCATTTTAGAACATTGATGTATGAAACGCCAAAAATCGGTATCATTTTTAGGGACCATGGATATGAACCATACACAAACGCGATTAAAATCCGCTTAAACATGTTTTGCAATCACAATAATAGTACTCAATGGCGGTTAAAGCGTTTTTTCCTGTAACTACTTTTTGCTAAAACTGTGACTTAAATCATTTTGAATTCCGCCAAAGTCATCTTAGCTGTCGCTTAAAACATTATGCTTTATTCAAAAAAACATGTGACAAGGCGTTTCAAACCTTTTTGTTTTTTATCCACTTTCATCATATCATGTCGTTTAAATCATTATCGTCCTTATCAAAATTTTATTAGCATGTCGTTTCAGAAAATTTATCCGCATTCTTGAAATTAATTAAGTGTCGGTCAAACATACCCCACATTTAAGCTTAGTTTATTTGAAACACTTATCAAACCTCAAAATTGGTGATATCTATGTCCATTCAGACATTGAAATATTATTATGATACTATTTAGCCACGACGGATCAAACCATTTTTGTTCGCCGTCGACGTCTTTCCCCACCACTTGCGCCGAGTGCTTAAAAGTCTGTCGCGAACCGTGATAACGAATGTATGTATGCGCAGTGCTGGAATAATTGCTGAAGGCTGATTTAAAAGTCAGGGTATGTGGCTGTCTCATGGGACGACCTGGCCGTGGTGGTGGGTACTTCTCCCGCAGCCAGTCAGTTGCCCGGTGAGGCATTCTTGAGTGTTCTGGGCGTGGTTTTGGGCCGCTCAGTACACCACGCTCAGTAATTCTCGCCAAAAAACGCAAAATCGGCCGTCTCCTTTGGGACATGGGTGTCATCTGCATACCAGATGACACCCTCTGTCATCTGCATAGCAGATGACACCTTGTCACGTCTCGGGGGCGACCTTTGAAAAAGCCGCGGCGGACTCAGTCATAGAGAGGGTGCGGTGCCTGGTTCGCCGTAAAAAAGACCGTGGTGATCTGTTTCCGCGGGCTGGTAATAGGCTTCGCTCCGTCAGGCACATTGCTATCTGAGGTCCCCAGGTTCCGGTCAAGGCGAGTTTTTTTTTTTTTTTTTGTTCACGCAGAGTGAATGCCGCCTTATGCACACCCGGCCGCTGGGAGACGACCAGGAAGTGTGGGGCTCTCCCCTGGATTGGGCCTCTGCTAATCAGAGGCCGTTCAAGGGCATACCCACTAAACACTCTGCGACTTTTCCCGGCAAATCCAGGCTCGGGGTGGGAAAGCGGGAAATAGGGACGAACCTCATCACCGCAGACCCACCCATGGACAGCAAGGCACGCCAGTACGGCCTCTTTCCGACTCCCGGGTCTTAAAGCCCCCAGAGCAGCTCCCACTGCCCTCCGACCAAAGCCTCAACCGGGCGGCGCCCGCATCGCTGGCTTGCGATACGGGCGTCGCGGGCATGGGCTCCTGCAGAACTCTCCACAAACCCACACCCTGCTGGCTGCAGGGCAAGGTGGGGGAGAGTGCCTGCAGGCTTCCAAAAAACTGCCCCACCAGACAGCCCCACGGCCGGCTACGCTGGATTGCGCAGTCGGTCGCTGGGCGGAGAGGTGGGGTTAGCCGGCCTTTGCCGCATCCTACTGGCTGTGGGAACGCAGCGCAGACCAGCAACTAAAGACCCCCACAAAAGATGTGGGGGGTGGCGCCCACATCAAGGTGCGCCCAAAGTGGAGGAGATCCTCACAGGGCGCCGGACAGGGCCCCGGCCCAGACAGAGCTGGGCCTCAAAGTGCAGCTGTCAGCCGTCGGGTAGCAATATGGCGTTAAGCCAATTGCTACCCGTGGTCAAGGCGAGTTGCGTTATCTCGGCTTCACCCTGGACCCGCGACTCCTCAGGGTAGCTCAGGTAGTAGGGTAGTAGTAGACACGCTTTCGTGGCTGCTGCTGAACCTGCGCGGACCAGGATCCAGGCACCGACGGCTCTAAGCCGGCATCCTGCGATCAATGGCGCTAAATGGGGCGCCAGTCTGATAGGATTCCCTAGCAAAATCGGAATACCTTCCTTTCTTGCGGGAGCCTCAGCAGGTGATGGCGCAGCGGATCGCTCGAGCTTACCGAACGGGTTAAGTTTTCGGTGCAGCCTGTTTGCTCGCTGAGACCTCTCTCTCGTCGTACTCGCCGGCGTATATGAGTAGCGGGCAGTAGGGGAGTCTACTGCCCCGTCAAGCGGGAGGCCGGCGGAAGGAAGCTTGTCAGGTCCTCCTGAGGCGATGGGTCTGAGCACCTCGTACGGCCGGAGAACGCTCGACGCGCTCGCCCCGGTCTTGGACCGGTGGCTGGAGCGGAGCCACGATGTCGTCTCCTTCCGGATGGTGCAGGTAATACCGGGTATGGTTGCTTTGGCGTCACACACCCTAACGGTGGTGCGTCGTAAGCTCCGCAGCGCTATGCATTAGTGGCGAGGGTCGGCCAAGACCTCTCACTGGCTAGTATAGCGAGAGCTATACTAGCGAGTGATGAGGCCTGGAAGGACTTCGCTGCCTTTAGCGAGCACGTGATGGCGCGAAGGAGGCGCGTAGGCGTAAGCGAGTGCATCTTCCTCGCCCCCGCGCTCAGAAGAGCAAGGAGGGGAGAAGACGACGCCAATATGTACGTCTCCTCCCTCTCCTTGAAAGGTGTGCCGCCGGTGACAACTGATAGTGATATTAACTGATAAGAAGATTTGTGGAAAACTTTTAATAATACACATAATTTTGTTTTTGATGTGAAAGAAAACATCGGCCTCCACTAACATCTAAACTTAAAAATAAGAATAATTTCATGTACATTGACCATTCTTTAGAAAGTTATGAAGTAAATGCTATTTAATACATGTGTAGTTTGTTTCAAAATTGGTGTTTAAGCTATGTTATATTTGACCCTGAATATTTATTTTGGGAGTTTAAACCAAATAGATTTTACCCTATCCATTAGTAAATATGTGTGTTAAATCATTTGCCTACTCTGAAATACAGTGCAAGTAACACTTAAATCAATTTGCTTGCAGCTGTTACAGAATAAAGTGTCGGTTCAATCATTTTGACTTACTCTACTAAGTGGGCATTTTGTATTAAGTGCATTTTTTTTCGAAGATATTATCATTATAAAGTGAAGAATGTAGCCAGAATTTGGGCCTTTTAAACTAAACTGATTTGTAAAACTTGCAGGCAAAATATCAAATAGTTTAGAGTTTTATGATTTTTTTCCGAAATCGAAAACTTTAAAACGCTCTCCTGTAAAGTTGCAAAAATGTCGCTTAAAACAAATAGCCTTTCACCCCTCGAAGTATTCATCACACGAATGTTTGTCAAGGGTGGGGATCGAACCCACGACTTTTAGCGTATGAGGCTGGGCCGCTACCAAATGCGCCATCGGGCCAGTCTATATCAGCCTAATTAAATGTCAGGTATATTAAAAGAAATATTTTAGGATCGCGTCGAGCAAAAGTACGTTTCGAATTTTATGAATATTATACGAGTAGCTTGAGTTTTTTCACCAAAGCGTGGTGATTAAGCCTAATCCCATCATAGTAGCGATGACTTGATCTCTATGATGGAGGCCTTTGCCTTGCAGTATAGGCTGATACCTTGTTTTATTTTTAGTGGCAAACCAAATTCCTCGTTAGCTGAACTGCATAGCTAGTTTTGTATAAGAACATTGTTTCAGTGTTAAAGCCCACGCTCGCAGCTACAAAACTTCAAAAGACGAGTGTGCGCGAATATTTTTCTTTTGTCAACAAACTTATGAACCTCGCGAACAACGTACAGAGAATATATTATTGCAAATAAAGCCTAAATTTCCATAAAAGCCGAAAAACGGTTGTTTACTTTACCTCCATAACATTGGAGGAAGATGTAATGAGAAACTGTGTAAATAGAACTCCGAAGTCATTTTGGAATGTTATCAAAATATGTTACAAATTCGGAAAAAAATAAAAAGATGAAAAAATTTACAAAAAAAAAAACAAATAAAAAAAGCAAAATTTATTTTTGTTTTTATTTCACGTTTGTAACGTTACGATATGTGACTAAACGGCTTAAAAAAATAATAAAAAAAATATAAAAATATGCATATACCTGACTTGGTCAGATAATAACATGTATGTTGTTCAGACGTGTGTATGCATTTTAAGTCCATAAGTCCTAAACACTGATTTCTAGACAACGAAACCAGACACTCTACAATTTTTAATCAAAATAATGCCTTACCTCTTTCAGACCCGGTCCGTTGACACCAAAAAAAACGAAACACACACAAAACGGAAATCTACACGCAAAAATAACCAAACAGACGTTTAAATAGAACCAGAACACATTTGTAAACTCAATCACACACACATCAAGTCCCGAATTTGATCGCACGTGTTTTTCTAAGGTAAGCTATTCCCCGGCGAGTTCCGTTCTCTCAGCGAGACACGTCCGCGCGACTCGAACGGTCGGAACCAACTGTAGTCTTGTACAGACGCTGGAACTGAAAACCCCGCCCCTTGCCGTGACAATCTCTCGGAAAAATTTCATTGCACTCGATAGAACCCTGACCTTGTTTCTGGAAAGCTACCTTCCGTCATTGGTTGTAATTAGCAACGAAGTGAGGTACAAACACAAATGCATACGACAAACATTGCTTACATAACGATTTTTAAGGATTTTCAACGTATCGCAAAGAAGTATCTAGTATGGAGTTTAATGTAAGAATTTGGATATTCTTGCGTAGGTTACGCTACAGATTTTTAACTCTTTTTTTTAATTTAAATCTAATCAGAACATTGAATATCAAGTAACCTACCGCTGATTAGGAATGTGGATTTCTACCGAGAAGAACTAGCAAAAAATTTTGTAGTTTGATCATACTTCGACATCTAACTTTTGGGGCAGAGTCATCTTAAAAAAACTCAAATAACTATACTTATACTCAAATTCATAATCATGTAAAGTAAACTGACAGATGTCAATGTGTCGTCCCCATACATTATCACTCAATTTGACACATGCAAAATGCCAAAATGCATAGAAACTTGCCATTTTCATCTGTCAGTTTACTTTACATGAAGAATCAGAGTATACTAGAAAAAAATTTTTTTTGGCTGTCTGTTTATTCACGCTAATCTCGAATGAAAAGTACTGAACCGATCTGAATGAATCTTCTTACATAATTATAGCTAGGGCTCGGGCATAGGTGCCCTACATTTTCAAACTAAATTGTACCCTAGTACAATTTAGTACGATCCAATTTTTTTTTCAATCTTTAATTCATCAACTGGCGGCCCCACAGGGCCCACAAGCCCTCTAAAGCCCTTACATGTCAGAATAGCAAACCGCCCTTAGGGCCTCTGACACGGTTGGATAGCCGCTATTAAAGTGACGAGACCCACAGCTTAACGTGGGCTCTGAAACACGGAATCATTTTTCATTCCGACCGTTAGAGGAATGATGTGGAATAAGTAACTTACTTACCTACCTACTACCTTTTACTTACCTACTGAGCCTAGTACGAATTTTTCAAGAAATCGTACCGTACCCACGCTAGGATTAAGAACCGAAGATCCGATACGAAGTGCCCATTTAATCATTATCAATGCTAAAGTATGTATAGTCATAACTCACTTTTTTTTATACTAGAGGCGGCAAACGACCAAGCGGGTCATCTGCTGGTAAGTAATCACCGCTGCCCATGAACATCTGCGAGATCAGAGAGGTCGCTGATGCGTTGCCGGCCTTTCAAGAAGGAGTACGCTCGTATCTTGAAGGCCCCTAAGTCATAGCCGTCAGGAAATACTGCCGCAACTATTCCACAAGACTGAACTGACTGGTTCGCGGGAGAAAAATCCTCGAAAAAACACACAGTGCTAGATCGCCAACCATCATGATGATGAAGATGGAATGACAGCCGCTTGCGTGTGGCTCAATGAAATAAAATAAAATAAATAAAAAAAATAAAAATAAAATAAAATACATAATATCTTGGCCTCCGTTATAAGACTTGCACGAGAATCGCCCCCCTGATTTTGATTCCCGCCAGTTGCTGACTTGCCTCAAAGATCTGCTTTAACGACGTCATGATAGAGTCGCTTGTGCTGTGGAGTTTCACGCCCCATTTGGGGAGAAGTGACATTGAGATGGGCCAAAGACAGACTTTGTAGGGAGTGAAGAAACGCACCGGGGAAAGAGCCCTTAGCAAGTACCTGGTGAGCGTCTCCAAAGATTCGGTCCGTATGCCGAGACGGTAGGAAAGACCGTGGGCTGGTGGAGGGACGTCATGCTAGAGATACTTGGGGCGACCGGTCCAGATAGGCTTTTTTGACATTGCGATCCTTCCATCATTTCCATGTGGCCAAGCCATCGGAGTCTGTGTGCGTTTCTTTCTCTCATCATGTTACTCCTCTACAAGCGAATGTAACATAATTTGGTGTTAGTGAAAAGAAATCCAAAATATACTTTTAAGTGCATACTCTGTTCCTTTTCAATTCAATTCAATTCCATTCATTTCATTTGCATAAAACACGGTAAGTATACAAAGTTATATCAAATACACATGTTCACATGTTAGCCAAAATTGTAGCATGCAAATATTTAACACAATAAAATTTTTCCATCCAAAATTTCTTTTATGTCATAGAAGTTATGATTGCTTAGCAAGGTTATCAATGTTTTTTAATTAAGGACCTTCATTTCTTTTGGGCTCTCATAATTAGATTGTAACGCACATAGGTAACTACTACTACTCCGATGGCTCAACGATCCAAAATGAGTCTTGGCCTCCGATACGAGATGTCGCCATTTGTCTCGGTCTTGTGCAGCTTGTCGCCAATCTCCTGCTTGCTCCAGCAGGTCCGCGTCCACTACATCCCGCCAGCGGTAGCGTGGGCGCCCCACTGGCCGACGACCAGTAGGTTGCCCAAGATATGCCCTCTTAGCGCCCCGATCTGATACCATTCTTTCAACGTGGCCGAGCCATCGGAGTCTATGTGCCTTCGTCTCTCCCATTATGTTAGAAACGCATATAACAAAATAGTTTTTTCTATACTTTTCTGGCCGGGATATTTCATTTAAAACAAGCCTTTGAGAATATCTTTTCAATCTTGATCATCCACTAACATTAATACCTACTCATCACTTCATCCAAGGCTACACAAGTAACAAAAAGCAATCTACCTACTTCGTGTAGATTACGCGTAACTTTACCCAGCCTCAAAGTTCCATTACACGTGAATTTCGCACATAATCTAATAGTAGAGGAGACCTTGTTGCTAAATTTCTAGTCACTCGGGACTAAAACTAACAGACATAAGTTATATATAAGTTATAGCTGGAGGCACGAAAGTATAGCGATGACCGTTATTTTGCACACTTGTAAAAAAGAAGACTTTCTATCAAAATTCGTTTCTGCGCACTCAAGGTCATAATTACACTTTCTTGCCCCGAACTATAATATCAGCCTATGAACTGTCCCACTGCAGGGCAAAGTCCTCCATCATAGACATCAAGTCATCGCTACTATGATGGGATTAGGCTTGATCAATACGCTTGCCTAATGCGGATTAGTGATCACAAACCCGAGCTATATTCTAAAAATTAATAACACACTTTTTGCTCGACCCGGGAATCGAATCCAGGACCCCGTGATCACGGCCTGGTACTTCAAATAACATTAAACAGGGTGTTTAAGTAGTTTGGATATCAGAGATATCATTGGCCTTTTCTATGTGATAGGTGGCAGACGAGTAGACGGATAACTTGATGGGAAACGATTATATTAGCGGCGCCCATAGGGTGCAACACAGTGGAGTCACAAGTGCGCTACCAACCTTTGCCCCCTCTCCCCCCGATTAAACAGTTGACTACCCACATTATATATATAAATTATTTCACTTGACATTGGTGAAGTTATCCTCATAGTGAACGGTAGAGCCATATTACATAAAATAAACTTTCGACCACGTTCTTTAATAAGGAGGCATGTGACTTTCTTTAAATTATTTGACTGCAAATGATATTCTAAGGTCGGGGACATAGCCGAAAGAATTGCGTGGCTCAAGTGGCAATGAGCAGGGCACATAGCGAGGAGAACAGACGGCCGTTGGGGTGGAAAGGTCCTTGAGGGGAGGCCACGCGCAGGAGGCCGCAGCCGTGGCAGGCCTCCCACCAGGTGGACCGACGATCTAGTGAAGGTCGCGGGAGTATTTTGCATGCGGGTGGCACAGGACCGATCTGTGTTGAGAACTTTGGGGGAGGCCTATATCCAGCATTGGACGTCTATTGGCTGAAATGATGATGGTGATTAATTTTGTTTTATTAATCCAACGTGTCGGAATGTCTCAAAATGTCTCCTCCCGAGCTCTCCTACTATAATGGATGTGTATCCATAGTGATTCCAGGAGCGGATATTAATTGATCGATACAAACGGTGTTCCTGCTCGGTGGCGGTGATCTAATCTATCGCCGAAACTGACAATAAGTGGCGTAAGTCAAGAGATGTTTGCCTCAATTTGTGGAATAGGCATATCTTTTTACAGGTAAGTAGAATAGTATAGAATAGTAGTTATTGCTCGGAATCTCCTTGCGTGATCGTGTCAGAAATGATGAGATCCGCAGGATATCTAAGGTCACGGACATAACCCAAAGAATTACGTGGCTCAAGTGGCAACGGGCAGGGCACATTTGCGACAACAGACGGCCGTTGGGGTGGAAAGGTCCTTGAGTGGAGGCCGCAGCCGTGGCTGGCCTCCCCCCAGGTGGACCAACGATCTAGTGATAGTCGCGGGAGTCCCTTGGATGGCACAGGACCGATCTGTATGGAAAACTTTGGGAGAGGTCTATGTCCAGCGGTGGACGTCTATTGGCTGAAATAATGATAATAAATGATGGTAAAAGTAATGTAGGACGTCCTCAAGCCAGATGGAGTGACGATCTGCGCAAGATGGCTGGCAAGAGCTGGATGCAAGTAGAAAGGCCTACGTCCAGCTGTGGACTGCAACAGGTTGATGTTTTTTTATAATAAAGGAAAGCAAACGAGCTAGCGGATCAACTGATGGTAAGTGAACACCGCCGGCCATGGACATCAGCTACACCAGAAGGAGTGCGGATGCGTTGCCGGCCCTTGAGGAAGGTATAGGCTCGTTTCTTGAAGATTGGAATGTCGTCCCGGTTCGGAAATACCGCTGCGGGAAGTTGATTCCACAATGAGGAGGTGCGTGGCAGAAAGCGTGAAATAAAGCGCACGGTAGTTGACCACCATCCTTCCAGGTGGTATGGATGGAATCCAAGTTTATGACGTAACTAGTATTAATGAAAATTGGCGGCACAACTCTTTTGGAAAGGCGGGTGGGCGGCAATCACTTATTATCAGTTTTTCCATATATTCGTTGGCCACCGATCACACAGGATAAGTCGAAACTTGGCCCACACTGACAGTTTGATTGCCCTTGCTTTCAAAACGCTACACAGTGCCTAATAGGTACTTGCTTTTGCTGGAGAAGCCTAAAACCTGATAAGTCAAGCTTTAAGCCCTTTAAAGTGGTCCAAGGGACAAGCAGTGGCGTAAAATTTAACAGTGTACCTATCATCATCGGTAACCCACGCTCATCCACTTCTGGACATAGGTCTCCCCCAATGCACGCCTCCGCTCCCGATTTTCGGCCACTCTCATTCAGCTCACTCCAGCCAGCCTTCGAATGTCGTCATCCCATCTTGTAGCAGGGCGTCCAACACTACGTTTACCGAGTCGCGGTCTCAACTCAAGGACTTTATAGCTCCAACGGTTGTCAGTTCTGCGGCTAATGTGACCAGCCCACTGCCACTTCAGTTTGCTGATTCGGTGGGCTATGTCGGTGACTCTGGTACCTTTACCTTGTCTAATAGATTAAATACTGGTTAAGTATCTTGGGGTCCTGGGTTCGATTCCTGGGTCGAAAAGTATGTTTCGAACTTTTCGAACATAGCTTGGGTTTGTGATCACCAATTTATAGGCAATCCCATAATAGTAGCGATGACTTGATGTCTATGATGGAGGCCTTTGCCCTGCAGTGGGGCAGTATATAGGCGATATGGATAGAAACAAAGACTCGATAGTGAATTCCGTTTTGCTGTATTCGTACTAATTTTGCCTTTAGAAATGGCGTTCAAACTTCAAGGCAATTCCACCCTTCCTTCAAGAAGAGTAATATCTTGTTTCTACGAAAATTTTATGAAATTATTAATCTTTGCAAGGTTATTCCAGCTTTGTTATTAAAGTATAGAATTTCAGCGTCAGGTCTTGTGTAAAATATCTAATTATTCTATAATTCATATTACATTCTTAACTTAATAACTCATGTTTATGTCTAGCGCAAAAACCGTACCTAGTTATTTATTAAGTAAATACTAGTGATGTCTATTGTTGCGGGTATGGGGTACGTAAAATTCATAAAATGCCAAAAAGTAAATCAATTTATTCAACAAATAACAACAAATGAGAACCAGAGTCACCGACATAGCCCACCGAATTAGCAAACTGAAGTGGCAGTGGGCTGGTCACATTAGCCGCAGAACTGACAACCGATGGAGCCATAAAGTCCTTGAGTGGAGACCGCGACTCGGCAAACGTAGTGTTGGACGCCCTGCTACAAGATGGGATGACGACATTCGAAGGCTGGCTGGAGTGAGCTGGATGAGAATGGCCGAAAATCGGGAGCGGTGGCGTGCATTGGGGGAGAACTATGTCCAGCAGTGGACGAGCGTGGGTTGCTGATGATGAACAAATAACAAAAACACAATTAGAACAATCACAATAAAAACTAAAATACTTCGCAGGTAATTCACTCGATCACTCCTATTTCGTGTTGCTTCCAGAACATTCCACAATGTCCTAGAGATAGTTTCCAGAATATTCGGGCGCATATTAAAACTAGGGCTTCGAGAGTCTTCTACACAATTCTCGATGTTACTAGATGTTTCTCGAAGTTTCGATAGCTTTCCATGGATAACGCGTAAGTATGTGCCGACTGTAACGTGCGTATGTGACGTGCAAGGAATTATAGACCTATGAAAATAGAGATAAGCTCTAATTTCGCTTGCACGGTACCTCCATGGTCGTAACAATATTATAAATATTTATATCCGTGTCCGTGTCCGTATCTATTACTTTTTGGCGTATCTTTTACGGATCTATTTACCTTATTAATTTTGAATTTACGGCTAAAATTCTTAAGGCGTAGGATGGAAGCACTAGGGCACAAAATAATTACACACAGATAGTAGGCGCTCACTAAGAGCTAAAAACGTGTCATGTACTCACGCATGCGCACTAACGGGGAAATACGCCTTTTGAACCACATTAATCCTAGCCTATGACATAAGATTGTCGAACTGTCGAGGTCTGTGGTAGAGGCCGCGCGCTTATGTACTCATGCCGGGCAACAACCCTAGCATATGTCAACGAACTCTTCTAAATTCAAAAATCAGGCTGAGTCTACCTTCTGTGTGTAATTATTTTGTGACTAGGGAGGCCAGAAACAGAAACTATCTGAAAGGTGCTGTCTTCTTAATGTTTTTTCTCACCAACGAGCTATTTGGTATGCACATAGATTTAGATTAAAAAATTCAGAGGTGCATGCTCGGATTCGAACCAGGCACGTGGAGGTCGCGTTCAAATCCATTAAGCTACTATCTCAACTCAGTAGCTGATGTTTTGTGTCTAATTATTTTATTGATAGGTGGCAAACGAGCAGACGGATCACCTGATGGTAAGCGATTGCCGCCTATATACACCTGCAACACCAGTAGAGTCACTGCGCTGCCAACCTTTAACCCCCTTTCCCCCAATTGGGCCTCCGGTACAGACACAGACGCTGCTTTACGCTGGTCTTCTGTGAGGCGTTATCACTTCGGTCGAGCCCATTCATGCCGAAGCGTTGCACTCCCCCAGTTATTTTGAGAATTGATCTTGTAGGATTTTGTAATAAATTTTCATTGTAATCCCCTGTGTACATTTCACTCTATTCCCTAGCTAGCAATAGCAGTTTAATAAACCGAACAAAACAAGCGCTTCTCAACGCTATCGGCCCAGAGGAAGTAAATTAACGAAGTGTGCCACCTCTCCCGTTGCTGACGGTACATTAGACCGCAGAGAAACCATTGATGGAAGATACAGACACTGTAAGAACACGTCTTGCAAGCTACAGCAATGATCTATATAGATCTAAGTTGAAATAGTTCCGTAAACTGCCAACAGATGTCACTGTGCTAACTTACATCGCACATGCAAAGTGGGTTAACGGATTGGTATAAGGCAAAAATCTGTATCAACAAATTAGCTATCTAATAAAACTGTCTTGTACCTAGCTACTTTTTTTGTTTTATTTTTGTGGCTGGTACATCCTCGAAGTGACCTTAACCTGTGGGGGTAAACCCGAGACACATCAATGGATACAAAACTGTCAAATTTCTTTAATCAATTCTTACCTTTATTGCAAAAGCGTTTGGTTCAATCTAAAAAACAAAGGTAAAGTATCAGCATATATACTGTCCCTTCATCATAGAAATAAAGTCATCGCTACTATGATGGGATTAGGCTTAATCACTACGCTTGCCTAATGCGGATTGGTTGGTATTGGGCCTCCGGTACCCACTCCGGTTACTCACTCGACGAAACAGGCGCTGCAGCGAAGGCTAAGGTCAGACGGAAGTCGCTTCATTATAGAAAGCCTAGATTAGTCGCAGTCAGAAAAAAATTACAAACATTTTTGTGTGCATTAAAATATGTGTTTTTAAACTTTCGCGTTGCATTGGAGTCCGCTTGTGACCACGGCTGTTGTAACGCAGTCGAAACGTCAAGCAGTAAGTGCTAGAATGTACTTATATTTAAATCTCCTCGCGTTTAGTCCCGTTTATATGAAGTATTAGTCCAGAGATGTGACTTATCTTAGATAAAAGTATCTGAAATACAGATACAAGATCCAAAATACATTTACATCTTGTATTTGAAATACTTTTTGTAGTTTTTATTTTGTATCTTATATTTAGATACATGTTCCTGGTATCTTAGTAATTTGGAGATACTTTATTCCCCAAGATACTTTTTCTAAAATTTTCCGAACGCAACTGAACGAGGCGCGACGTTTTTACATTTTGTCGCTAATATTACCGGAAATGAAATGACAGATGGCGACACTATCTTTCTACAAATGTCAATGCCAAATCGCTTTACGGAAAATCGAGCCGAGTGAGATGTCGCTATTTGTTGTTTTCTTACAAAAGTATTTTATCTTTAAAAAGAATTTGAAACATAGGTATTTTGTATCTAGTATTTCAGATACCTTTTTAAAAAAATATTTGTATCTGGTATCTGAAATGCTTTTTTTAAAGTATCTTGCATCTTGTATTTCAGATACTTTAAATAGGGTATCTTATACATCTCTGAAATACACTAAAATATCCATAACAGGAGTATCAAACTTATTCCCCGACAGTAGTTCATATTCCCTGATTTGACTGGCAGGAAGGAATCCGTCCATTAAAAGCTATACGTGCACTTTACGATATCATACATATTTACTGGTTTTTAGTGTGCAAACTTTTGTTATTTTCTGCAGTGAAATGCTGCAATGTGATATTAATAGGAGAATCGTTGAATTGTATCGTTTTTAACACAGCTATAGTGTGTGGAGTGAGTTGTAACGTGAAATACTTGCATTGAGCTAAGGGTCTTAAACCTTTTTTGTTAAAAGCAGTCTCGATACCATCCGTTAGTCCATAAAACGCTAAACACTTGGATTTTAATTTTATTTTGGCTATACTTAGCAATTCTTTGCAATTTCTTCTTGTTCTTCGATTATCCTAACCGAACCCTTTACTATGCCGACGAATTTCGTAAGTGCTTAATTTGCCATGATTATGATTTTTTAAGTGCGTTGTTCACCGGGGTTTTATTGAGTGACCATGACTTGGACTGACTTCGACTGTTGAATCCATACTAATATTATAAATGCGAAAGTAACTCTGTCTGTCTGTCTGTTACTCTTTCACGCCAAAACTACTCAACGGATTTAAATGAAATTTGGTATACCTACAGATGATCTAGACCCTGAGAAAGAACATAGGCTACTTTTTATTGCGAAAAGGGGGTTGCAAGGTGTTAAAAGGGGGGGTAAAAAGTTACTTTTCGCGGACGAAGTCGCGGGCGGTCGCTAGTAGATTATATATTTCACTTAATTCACAAAATACATGAATTCCTGAAAATGTTGCTGCTACGTCTTATTTAGGATATCCATTTATTATTAAACAATTGCAGCTTTCAGTGAAGTGTAAGAAAAGCTTATCTTATTACAACGGAAGCTCACGAATTAATTAGAGCAATTTGATGTTTGTATGATATAGCTGTTATTGTATGAAAGCCTTTGTTCTAATATTACTGAAAACTTTCATGAAACATTAAAGGCCTGCTTCACAATCTATACTATTTATAAAGAGATAACTTCTATAGACAACGACAAGGCTTATAGGTAAACCGAAAACACGAAACGCTTGCTCGATGTAATGGACACAGCGCCATCTATTGGTTCGTTTCTGAATTACGGTCCCGAAGCGAAGTGATGGCGGGCCACTAGTTTACGGATAAATCTACATACCTAATAGTAATTCATATATGCTCACTACCATGAACTGTACATAAACACTGTTATTGCGTTTCACGACCGTCAAATAGCGTGTTTTTTATAGTGGCTCAGTAAATTGGCTCACCTCAGCCTGATGATAGGCAAAAGGAGCAGTTACAACGGACGCGATGGCTCGGCATCACATCTGTTGGCAATGCCATAATATGATACTGGCCCGCGAGATACGATCACGCTTCGTTTGAAGGAGTCCATATTGCATTGTGTGTCTATATTATTAAGCTAACTTATCTTGACGACCCATTTGGCGTAGTGGTTTGAGCGCCGGTTGAGACGCAAGGGTCGCGGATTCGATTCCCGCATCAAGACAAATGTTTGTTGATGAAACAGATATTTGTCTTGGGTCTGGGTGTTTGTAGTTCCTTCGTTGTTTCTGGTTTCCATAGTACAAGGGAAAACCTTAGTTTGGGACCAGGACATTGTGTGTGATGTTGTCTCTATTTATTTATTTAACTAATATTTTTACGTAATGATGATACTGTCTAAATTCTACTAAACAAAATAATATTAATTAGTTTAGAGAAGTGACTAGCAAAGAAATTTTCGTTTTTTTTTATGTGATAGGTAGCAGGCGAGCAGGCGGATCACCTGATGGTAAGCAATGCCGCCGCTCATGGACACCTGCAACACCAGTAGAGTTACAAGTGCGCTGCCAACCTTTTATCCCCTTCCCCCCGGGTGGGCCTCCGGTACCCTCACTCACTCGGCGAAACACAGCACAGGGGCTGCTTCACGCCGGTTTTCTGTGAGGCAGTGGTATCATTCCGGTCGAGCCGGCCCATTCATGCCGAAGCGTGGCTCTCCCACAGTTATTGTTAATACTGTCTAAATTCTACTAAACAAAAAAATATTAGTGAAGTTAGTTTAGAGAAGTGACTAGCAAAAAAATCTTGAAATTCTCGTGCGACTTTTTCGGGCGAGTTTTCCCCTAACCTTGTAATATAATGTAGGTAGGTAAGTGCCGATTATAACGTGGTAGATTTACGGAGTGTCGACAAAGTCCGATCTCGAAGAATAACCCTGTAACATCTTTAACACAATATACCTTCCAAATTCTCTTACCAAATGGAAAAAATACATAACACACCCAATAGAAAACTTGTGCAGACGTCGGCAATCGCTAACAATTGCCTACACGGGGTATTACGTCCGTTTTCTTGGAATTCTTTGGGTGATTTTCCTGGAAATCTTTTTAGATAAGCGTTTTTCTGTGTTTACGGAAAGTCAATAGACTTAAGCCAGCTATTTTATTAATTGATAGAAGCTTTTCTTATAATATGAATAGGGGGGATTAATTGGGGGAAAGGGGTTTTTTTTATAGGATAGGGGGCAGACGAGCAGACGGATCACCTGATGTTAAGCGATTACCGTCGCCCATGAACACCTGCAACTCCAGGGGCTTCACAGGTGCGCTGCCGGCCTTTCAGAGCGAGATATGCCCTTTTCTTGAAGGTTTGCAGGTCGTAGTGGTCCGGAAATACCGCAGGTGGCAGTTCCTTCCATATTTTTGTCGAACGCGGCAGAAAGTTCCTGGCAAAGCGCACAGTAGTGGGTTAAGAGTTGGCAGCTCATTTGTGACTTAACTGATGATGTAGGTGACTATAGACGGCGGCAATAGGTTGCCAGTAGATTTGTCTGCTCATCTGCAACGTCTCATATAGGTACACTTACCTAACATCGTTTTTTTTTAAACAGTTTTATCGATTTTAACACTTTTAATATCGATGCTTATGAGCGGTACATTGAAATATCGTGAGCATCAAATCAAATATTTTTTTCATTGTCCCCACCTAAGTCGAATGAGAAGTCATAAGTTGCTGTCAAAATACTTACCTATCAACGAGCCTATACCTTCCTAAAGGGCCGGCAACGCATCCGCACTCGTTCTGGTGTAGCTGATGTCCATGGGCGGCGGTGTTCATTTACCATCAGGTGACCCGCTTGCTCGTTTGCCTTCCTATACTATAAAAAAAAAACTTGTATACTATTTTAAAGTTGTTACTGTACTAAACCAAAAACTATTAATATTTTTACTCTATGGAATCTATACTCTATGGCCTCTAAACTTGGCGGGGTGCGGAAGACGCGAGAGGGGGTGTACTTAGTACTAAACTACCCGAAAAATAGGATCATGATCTATTCAACTTAACTCACTACATAACGTTGTAAGGCCCAGACAGCAGACACAATAGAAAATCAATTGTTTTATGCCTTTTAAAAGGCTTTTGGGTCTTACTACGTTAACTGACTTTTAACGTTCAAACGGCGATAAAGACGAATCTCGCTACTGTACCTACTTGTTGAAAGGTAAACCGGTCTTACGTGAAAATTGGTATTTGAAGTTGGCAGCACTGCTTTTGCCAAAGTATGTATGTATTATGTTACCCATACCACAAAATAATTACACACAGAAGGTAGATTAAGCCTGATTTTGAATTTAGAAGAGTTCGTTGACATATGCTAGGGTTGTTGCCCGGCATGAGTACATAAGCGCGCGGCCTCTACCACAGACCTCGACAGTTCGACAATCTTATGTCATAGGCTAGGATTAATGTGGTCGAAAAGGCGTATTTCCCCGTTAGTGCGCATGCGTGAGTACATGACACGTTTTTAGCTCTTAGTGGGCAGTCTACTTTCTGTGTCAGTCTATATTTTGTGCCCGTACTGTGCCTATATGCGTGGCTTCCGCTCCAGCGGCCACGACTTGTCAATACCTCGAGTTAAATTGGATCGGCGTTGACTATGTAATATTGGCATGAGAGATCAGGTTTTTGGGAGACGGGAATATAGATCGAAGATACAGTGCCCCCATGTGTGCTCTTGAGCGTCAAAGTGCTTAAACTACTTAGTACAGACACAGAGTCAGGTCAATGTAGATGTTGTGATTTATATATTGACTGGCCGGATGGCGCGTTTGGTAGTGACCCTGCCTCATACGCCACAGGTCGTTGGTTCGATTCCCATCCTGGGCAAACATTCGTGAGATGAACGCTTGTGTTTGTTCAGTCTTTGGGTGTTAAATATGTATTCAATATTATATTTATGATCCTCTGTTGTCTGATATCTGTAACACAAGTGCTTAAGCTACTTAGTACGGAGTCAGGTCAATGTATTAATGAAATTTTGTGTGAATTTATTTATTTTTATTAATGTACAGCTTGTGATGCGGTACAATTTACATCAATGCATGTTCTATACTCAACATTTTCTCTGTTTCTCCTCAGTTTTCTGGAATGGTTTAGCTGCAGTCTCCCGACAGCTACCTTTAAACGGCTTATGGACCTTCAAAAGTAGAGCGTAACGCCTTACTCCTTTCTAAAAGATCGGCAGTGCATCAGCAACCCCTCTTCCCCACGCCGGTCTTCTGTGACGCCGTGGTACTACTCTAGTGAACCGGCACATGCCGAAGCGTTGCTTTCCCTTGGTTGGTCATGGTTAAAGTTCAGAATTTTTCGCCAAATTTCCAAAAGTTGCAAAAGAAATGTTGTTCAGAATATTTAATGAAAGATGTGGGAAAGGGATGTAAATGGTCACATTTATCCTATACCAGTGGCCCGCCCTCACTTTGTTTCGGGACCGTAATGCAAAAATGAACCAATAGATGGCGCTGTGTCCAATTACATCGCGCAAGCTTTTCGTGTTTTCGGTTTACCTATAAGCCTTGTCGTTGTCTATAGAAGTTATCTCTTTATAAATAGTACTCGTATAGATATAGATTATCACAAATTAATTTGAGCAAACATATTCGATATCCGTTGACTACAAGTCAGCTCAAATCGGGAGAATCAATGATGCGAAATTACCTGTCGTAATAATAGCGTGACGTCACGCCTTTGTGAACAATCCTTTTGATATATTACACGCGGTACTTCCACGTGTCGAGATTAGAATATGATGTTTGGGAGGTAAAAATAGACAGCGAATCTGCGTCTAATTTTACACAAGAAGTTTTCACGTGGCGTTATCGGTCCTTGGACTTGATACTTTGGACAAATAAACAGAAACAAACCCTTTCAAACGCGCTGTTTTTTATGTGATAGGTGGCAGACAAGTAGACGGATCGCCTGATGGTAAACGATCGCCGCCGCCCACTGACACCAGTAATACCAGTAGAATCCCAAGTGCGCTGCCAACCTTTAACCCCCTTTCCCTCCAATTGGGCTTCCGGTGGCCTCACTCACTCGACCAAACACAGCGTTCTATCAACCATTATGAATAACATTAATGTTCAACAATTTTTCCAAATTCTTGGAAAAAATTATCGACTCCCAATACGAAATGATCAAGGCACGTGACCGACTTTGTATGGAAAGATGAAATTTCTTTATGCTAATTTTCAAAAGTCATAGAACAAAATGATGTTAGAATGGTTGGTAGAACACGTGGTCAAAGGAATGTAAATGTTCACAGATCTACACCCTGTAGATTAATACTCGTAATAATAATTACTTGGCTGCTTTTTTGTGACATTTCAATTTCACTAAAATAATATCATTTCAAGTGAATCCTTCTGACATTTCCAGGTAGGCGTCTCATGGCAACAAAAGGCAAGCGCGGGTGTAATCCACTCCGCGCTGACGCGACACCGTGCCAGTCTAATCACGCACAATCATATCATGCGAAGTGCTGTTACACGGAGATACGACGCGGAATCTTATTAATATTGAATACTAGATTGTCATATTGGCAAAGAGCTGCTTTACTTACAAGCTTAAAACAATGCCTTTTAAGCTAACTTTCTTTCATATTTTTTAATTAGACTTTTACATTACCACACATTGTTTTTTTTTTTGGGTTTTTTCCAAGGCTTTTGACCCAGTAACTATCAGTTCAGTACCAGTTATTGGAATATCTTAAGAGTGTTAAACCTAATGAACGCACATAAACACGTTTTATTTTGAAAATGGAACCATCTTAGTACGAAAATCTACATCATAAAGTGGCAAAGTTTTCTATATAGTAGGTGCTCGCCAAGGGTGCATTATAGGGCCTCTCTTGTATAAAGTGACAAAAGCCGGGAGCCGGTGAATTTTAATCAATTTCCTGCTGACGCGACACCATTCCGCTTTCACGCACAATCATGAATAATGAGTTTTACCAAACGAATACATTGTGTGAAATTCTCAGATATTCTTGTTGATATTGTAAAGTAAATTGTAATATTGGTAAAAATTAATATGCAGGAGTGATGATACCTCAGCGTTAACAATCATCGAATATTACGTTTCATATAGGCGCTTTATTCATTTGTCCAAAACCTTTAGCTCGTGTCATGCGAAATATTATTTAAAACATTTTATTTCTCCAAAGAATATCCAATTGACTTTTATTTACCCGCTCCGTTTTCAAAGACTTTTTAATTATGAATTGGCTGGAATTGAAAGTAATACGTTATTACTTTCGATTCATTACTAATAACAGAATCATAAAGTTTTAAGAAATAATGAAATAACTCAATTAATAATTATAAAGTATTAAGACGGGAATTACCCGTTTTAATATTTTAGAGTTGAAATGCAACACGGAAATCTAAAAACCTACAATGGTGTGAAACAAACGTACTCGTACAAAATAAATTAAAAACGAAAACCTTCGGTTTAAAACTTAAAACTGGTATTTTTGGTCTGAAACTAAATTGTGGAAATTAGGTATCGTGCCAAATTATTAAAAAAAGATTCATAAGACTTGCAAAAAACGTCTCTAATCAGTGCTTGAAATGGTTTAAAATGGAACCCCTAATAGGAATAGATTAGGAAATAGCGCGAGTGAATCTCTCAAAGGCCTGACCGGCGCGGGTGAGCGACGCTACCGACTCCATTGTCGCTCACTCGTCAGGGCAGAGGGTAGGCCTTTACACGAATTGATATAAGGATATCATATAATAATAATAATAAAATCGTTTATTCAATGCTAATCAAACATTAAAAAGGAAAAGAATAAACAATAAGGTATGTACGGTGGCCAGCACATCAAGTTACTACAATCTGTGAAATTTCTTCAATCGAACCTCACTTTTATGTCAAACGTGTTTGGTTCAATATCTACTGAGGAAATTTGACAGACAGTAACTTGATGTGCTGGCCACTGTACATTTAAAATGGCATTAAAATGGGCTCCACTCAGCATATGTCGCAGTATTTATTTTAAACTTTATTGCACTAAAAGATTAATACAATAGGCGAACTTAATGCCAAGAGGCATTCTCTACCAGTCAACCTTTGGGTCATACAGAGAGAATGATGGTGCGGCGAAAGGAGGTTTTGTTTTCGCGGAGAAACTGAAAGTAATATAAATGATTCAGCACCTAAGGAACACAGCGACGCTGGTATTCCGTGAAGTCCAGTAGGCCTAAAATGCGCACCGCGACAAAATTTTGTCAACACTCGTTCGCGAGACCGCATCCTTCTATCCCGCTCATCGCTTGGGCAGGTGAGCGAGAAGCAACTTGCGCGGACGCATACGAGTGTCGAAAAGATTATCTCGCGGTGCACATGTTAGCCCAGAAGAGGTAAAAAAACGACACTCAAGCGCCGCTCCACCGTTGTGGGCACTGTGGGCACGCCCATAACCTAAAATTTACTTGAGACGTCACACTTTCTTCTATCAACATTTGATTAGCAGTTTTCAGTCTAAGAGAGGGAGAGATATCAGAGACAGTAAGGCCTGACTCTGATGGCTCATCGTGGAAGAGCCACGCTTCGGCATGAATGGCTAGACCGGATTTATACCACCTAGAAGACCGGCGTAAAGCAGCGCGATGTGTTTCGTCAAGTAAGTGAGGGTACAGGTCCTATTGTGGGAAACGGGGTTTGAAGGTTGGCAGCGCACTTTGGTGTAGTAGGTTATCTGTGAGGCCGTGGTTTCATACCAAAGCATTGCTGTCCCACGGCTATCTAACTTACTATAGCGACTCCAATCCAAAACACCGCTACACAAGTTCAACTTGTCGTAGCATTCTCGTAGTATATTTCGCACTGCTACGAAAAACAGACACAACTACGATTCGCTACGACCATTCGTAGCGATGTAGACGTTACGAATTATGTGCATACGCATAGCGTGGAGTTTAGACCGACTTTTTCGGACTTTGGACCTTATGTCAGAGTCATTGAGCCCTATTTTTGCACTGTGGGAAAGTAACTCCATCTGACGTCGTTTGTACATGATTTATTACAATTGCAAAGTTAATTTACCACATACCTCAGTTTTGTTCGATTCCCGGTCAAGTCAATTTAGAAAACTACATTTTATAAGTTTTCTTATATCTGGGTTGACGCCCCCAGTTAATTATCGTCATCTGGTATTTATAGTACAGGGTTGCCCTAGTTTGAGACCAGGTTGATTGGTGTGATTGTCTGGCGCATTTATTTCTTTATTTTATACCATCACGAGATTTGCTTGCTTGTTTATCGCCTCTAGCAATAAAAAAAGAAATTTCAAACTAAAATTTCCAGTTGCGGTTTTCCCTGATCGCTATGACATGTCTTTTTTTAAACGAAGTTTGAAACGAGTATCTACTTCTTTCACGGTAGGCAGCGGCATGACTGTGCCTCGGCATTGTTGTTGTCTATGAGCGGTGGTTACCACACTATCAGATGAGCCGCATGCTCGTCTGCCTACTTCAGCAATAAAAAAAATCATGTGATCGTATATTGAAAGTGCCACTAGTAACAGTTTAATTTCCTAGCTACACCTGCACTCCGGCGTTGGAACGTCGAAAAACGAACGCAACGGAACATAGCCTGTGTGACCAATTCACATAGTTCTGTTTAATAGAAGGGATGCCAGTAAACCAGGACCAGGGTATTCGGGCTGACAATGAGAATTTTTGAACGGAAAAACTCAGGTACAGTGGCCAGCATATCAAGTTACTACAATCTGTCAAAATTCCTCAGTTGATATTGAACCAAACACGTTTGACACAAAAGTGAGGTTCGATTGAAGAAATTTGACAGATTGTAGTAACTTGATGTGCTGGCCACCGTACAAACTTTTTGTCCGACCCGGGGATCGAACCCGGGACCCCGAGTCTGCCACTTATCCTAACTAATATTATAAATGCGAAGGTAACTCTGTCTGTCTGTTACTCTTTCACGCCAAAACTACTGAAGGGATTTGAATGAAATTTGGTACAGATGGTCTAGACCAGAGTCAGGGTCAGGGTCTCTCAGGGTTTCTCGGGAGAAAGAACATAGGCTACTTTTTTTGAGAAACAGGGGTTGCAATGGGTTAAATGGGGCGGGGGGGAATTATTAAATAATTAAAATGCTACCCAAAGATACTATTCCACACGGACGAACACCTAGTCTCTAGAACTAGCTAGCTAGAACGCGGGTAACTGCTAGTCACTTATAAAACATAAGTATTTCTAATTGGCTAGTCCCTGGACTAGCCAATTAGAAATACTAGGCCCAACCCTGCCGGGCTAACATGCGCGCCACGAGATAATTTGTCGACACTCGTATTGTTTCGGCGCAAGTTGCGTCTCGCTCACCTGACTGAGCGATGAGCGGGATAGAAGGATGAAGTGTTAAAATCTGGCCTGTGGCCTTACCATGAGTTTGAAATACTATCCTCGCTATCGAAAACTATCGCTTTGTCTCTTTCATTGTGATGCATTTGAAAGAGACAGAGCAATAGTTTACGTTATGTCAGTTTTCGATGTTAACTCATGGTAGCCCTACAGGTAATGAAGTTTTCATTCTTAATTATTTCGCTTATTTTTTTTTTATGTGTAGGAAGCAGGCGAGCAGGCGATCACCTGAGTGGTAAGCAATTGCCGCCGCCCATGGACACTTGCAACACCAGTGGGTTACAATTGCGCTGCCAACCTTTATCCCCTTCCCCCCCGAGTGGGCCTCCGTACCCTCACTCACTCAGCGAAACACAGCACAAGGGCTGCTTCACGCCGATTTTGTGTGAGTTGTGTATTTTACGTTTCTTCAAAATTTTCCTAAGAAAATATTCCTTTTTAATATATTTTTTTAATTCTCGCTCCTCTAGTTTAACAGAATTATTTAATAAGTTATGACACAAGCTTAAATACCCAACAATAAAAACAAAGATGTACATAAACGGAAATATTAAAATTTGTATCTACAAAACAACGTCGGCTCACGTTATAAAGATTAATCTTCCGATGAGTTTCAAAACAAAGAGATTAAATTAACAAGTATAAGTTTTAATGCCTATTAAGGTATGCTTATCTACATTAGGCAGGGTACTTGTTATTCCAAGCTTTACTCGTTTAATAAAGACATTTTCATTTGGCTGTGAAAGTGGGACACGCAACGGCGCAATCACATTTGTCATTTTGTTATGACGCCTTCGAGAAAGGGGGATGTACATATTGTATGGTGCAAGCTAAGAATGAACACATAAGTGAAATGGAATGAAAAAAGTTTATTCAACTTAGGTCCATATCATAATTACATAAATATGCTACCACGCTTTCGGAATATAGTTTTCTGCCAAGAAGACACCACGTTAATTTTTAAGCACAATTATGTAATTACTGGTCATAAGCGACAGAAGTGGAGTCCGCTTGTGACCACGGCTGCTGTAAAGCTGCCAAGACATCAAGCAGTAATTCAATGTTTAAAAGTTAACGTGGCGTTAATTCTTGTTTACAATAATAATAGTTATAATTCAACGCGAAAATTTTTAAAACTAGGAAGATAGGTACCAGCTAGCGTCAACCCTTTTCAAAAATAGTTTTACAATTTTTTTTTATGTGATAGGTAGCAGACGAGCAGGCGGATCACCTGATGATAAGCAATTGCCACTGCTCATGGACACTTGCAACACCAGTGGAGTTACAAGTGAGCTGCCAACCTTTAATCCACTTCCCCCCGGGTGGGCCTCCGGTACCCTCACTCACTCGGCGATACACAGCACAGGTATATATTACTGGGGAGTTTATTCAGGCGTTATATAATACGAGTACCTATACTCTGATTCATAATCATGTAAAGTAAACTGACAGATGTCAATGTGTCATCCCCATACATTATCACTCAAATTGACTCATGCAAAATGTCAAAATGCATAGAAACTTGTCATTTTCATCTGTCAGTTTATTTTACATGATTATGAATCAGAGTATAGGCAATATACATTATGCATTATGGATGCCTCACGGTCGCACAAAGTGATTATCTCGGCGGGCCGCATTTGACCCGCGGTCCGCCATTTGGTGACTCCTGGATATCCGTGAAAAGTTCGTACTAGGTGCGCGTAATTTTATTACGCCTACCAAACACATCCAAAAATAGCGTCGACGATCGACAAAAAACTTCGATAGAATTAATTGAAAATACTATTTCAGAGAGATAAAACGCAGGCATCCGCTAATCGATTTCGCTGGACGAAAATTTAATTAATTCCAATTAAAAAGTACACTGTGATTAAATTGTGAAATCTTCAGTATCTGGGCAAAAATGTCGAGGATAACCTTTTATATAATTCTCATTTTCGTTGTAACTTTCAAATTTTCAAACGTGAGTTTTGTTTCCGTGGGAGAGCAATGCTTTGGCATATTACGGCCTCTTTTTCTATACTATTTATAAAGAGATAACTTCTATAGACAACGACAAGGCTTATAGGGTAAACTGAAAACACGAAACGCTTGCGCGATGTAATTGAGCACAGCGCCATCTATTGGTTCATTTCTGAATTACTGTCCCGAAGAGAAGTGAGGTCGAGCCACTAGTTTGCTAATAAAATTACATTATAAGTGATACTACAACCAAAAAAGGGGGTTGAAGCAAAACTATGAAAACCGGGAAAAGTGGCGTAGGTACTGTCAACTACACATCAGGTGTTACCACGACCTGTCAAATTTCCACAATTGATATTCAACCTAATGTGTATGACTGTAAGATGAGAGTTTTTTGAAGAAATTTGACAGTTTTGTATACTTTGATATGTGGCTGTACGTACTTATAAACCCTCTGTTGTAGCGGGGAAATCGCATACCATTAGGAGATCCGTCTATTTGCCTGCCACCTATCAAGAAAAAGAAATTAATATTTACAACGACAATTTGATCAATGGATTATTTTAACATAGTGTGGTATGTAACAGCATATTTTTTTCCTCAAAAAATAAAATAAAATAAATGATACGATTTTCCAGGCAAGACATAACCGGTATAAAAAAATAAAGAAGTTTCGTGGCATAGTGAGTACTTTTAGTATTATAAGTATCATAGTATTATTCTATAATTTTGATATTATACTCTGATTCATAATCATGTAAAGTAAACTGACAGATGAAAATGACAAGTTTCTATGCATTTTGACATTTTGCATGTGTCAAATTGAGTGATAATGTATGGGATGACACATTGACATCTGTCAGTTTACTTTACATGATTATGAATCAGAGTATACATACAGTGGATCTACAAAGTGAATGTGTCGCAGCCGAATCGTATAATCCGCCGTATGACAATACTGGCCTCGCTGTTATCTAAAACAGGCCGTTTTGAAATGCGCCGAATCAACGATCAGCCGAATTGTCATTGAGATACGTTCTTCAATAAGGCGGGCCTTATTGAAGAACGTAATCGTCGTTCGTCTTCAATAAAACTATACAGTGTGTAAGTATGTATCTGTGAAATAGTTATTAAATTTTCGCGTTGCATTATAACTATTTTATTATAGACGGGAATTAACGCGACGTAATTTCTCTTTACGTAAATTTTCTTTCGCGAACTCTGCGAAATGTTCGCTTGTGACCACGGCCGCTGTAACGAAGCCGAAAAATCAATCAGTAAGTACATAATTACGTGCTTAAAAAATAACGTCGCGTTAATTCCCGTCTATAATAATAATAGTTACTTATCTGTGAACATTTACTTCCCTTTTACAACGTTTCCTATCGACTATTGTGAATTCTTTCATTGTCGTTCTTTTCTGTAGACTAGCATAAGAATCCATTTTTTTTCTAAGTAGTTAATTATTTAAATTGTAACTATTTTCACGTGAAGACCCGGGACAATGCAACCACTGGACCTCCTCCAGTAAGTATATGCTTTACTTCTTTAATGTCCTAACAACAAAATGTTTATAAATCAATGGAACTGTGTAAACTTAAGTTTAACGGTCCATTTTCCCGTGGTATGGTCCATGCTCTTTTTGAATTTTATCATGTTGGGTGTTGGGTGTACGTTACCATACGTGGAAATGTAAATCACCTTTTACGTATTATTCTTACTCAATGTTACCAACATCACATACCAATATTATACCTATTATATCATAACGATTGGCAATTAAATTATAAATAGGACCAACTAGATAGTGTAAAAAAAAACTAAATGTCCTAGTCAAATATTCGATCAACTGACGGCCTCGATGGCGCAGTGGCTAAGGTGATCGCCCAAAGCGTGAAAGGTCCCGGGTTCGATTCCCGGTCAAGTAAATTATGGAAACTACGTACATTTTCTAAATTTTCTTGGGTCTGGATGTTCTGGGTTGACGCCCCCAGTTAATTATCATCACCTGGTACTCATAGTACAGGGTTTGCCCTAGTTGATACCAGGTCCCAGAGGCCTATAGGGGGCAATCGCGTGTGGAAATTCCGTTAGATGGCGTACCTGTAGACTGAGGTCCAACTACACAGTGATTGGTTATTTTTGATGTCAAAATGTCACTGAACGACCAATGGCGTTGAAGTTGGACCTCCCTACACGTACGCCATCTAAAGGATTTTCCACACGTGGTAGCCCCCATTGCGGGGATAGGGGGTTAAAGGTTGGCAGCGCACTTGTGACTCTACTGGTGTTGCATGGGTGACGGCAATCACTTACCATCAGGTACATTTAAAAGAATCAGCCAAAAAGTTGGTATAATTATTGTTTCAGAAGCCACCTATCGATTTCTCCGATAACACTCCTGCGCCTAAAGTGCCGCCTGGGACGCAAGCGCAAGATAAGTGCTATTACCATGTAAGTATTAATCTTCAATACAGGGTCGCCTTTTACGTCTTTTACCAACCATTCTAAACAGTTTCTATTCTATGACTTTATGAAATTTTAATAAAAAAAACTTTTCATAGAAAGTCTCATAAAGATAGATGATAAAGATTAAAATATTATGACAACTGTACTTACAATTTTATAGTGTAAATTATTGAATTTTATAGTGTAACGCGCCCAACTGTGAAGCTGAGGTAAGTCAAACAGATCTGTAATTTTTTTTTTATATTATAGGAAGGCAAACGAGCAAGCGGGTCACCTGATGGTAAGTGATCACCGCCGCCCATGGACATCAGCTACACCAGAAGGAGTGCGGATGCGTTGCCGGCCTTTTAGGAAGGTATAGGCTCGTTTCTTGAAGATTTGAATGTCGTACCGGTTCGGAAATACCGCTGCGGGATGTTGATTCCACAATGAGGAGGTGCGTGGCAGAAAGTGTCGAGTAAAGCGGACGGTAGTGGACCGCCATCCATCCAGGTGGTTTGGATGGAATTCGAGTATATGGCGTGTAGTGCGGTGGTGAAATTTGTCATTAGAAAAAAACAAATTTAACTGAGTTAAAAACTAAACTAAAGGCTTTATTTTACTTTTTTGTTATAGTGTCTAGGTTTTGAATCAGATGCAGAGGTAAGTACGTAGAATACATAAAATAAATTATCTATTTCGATTAGCGTTAACGTTTTTTAAGTATCAACAACACGTTTGTAGATCCTTTTTAGTTTGAACCGGCATAAAATAACTAGGTCCACCATCTTGGATGGTCCGCCATATTGGATTTAGAATGACGTAACTTATTATGTATTGTCATACAAACTTAACATGTATACAAAATTTCAGCTCAATCGCTTGATATAACTGCTTCAAAATTTAGTTGCAAGATTCTAGATACATACAGACATACAATGCAAAGGTAAATAAAATTGGGCTTCGGTACACTCACTCACGCGACGAAACACACCCATTCATGCCGAAGCGTGGCTCTCTCACGGTTAGCTGTATTTTTTCGTGTAACATTTTACGCTAGATGTAATCTTTAAACCAACTTGATGGCTCACTTATATCATCCCTTATGGCAGACGATATATTTCGCCGTCACCTGAGCTCTTGTGGAAAAAATGAGGTAAAAAGTATGACCCAATTTTTCAATTTCAGTGCCACGGAGCATACTGTATATCATCGGTAAGTTACCCTACCTTCCTAGTGTTTTAATAAATACTTACTGTAATCTTCTATACTATTTATAAAAAGATAACTTCTATAGGCAACGACAAGGCTTATAGGTAAACCGAAAACACGAAACGATTGCGCGATGTAATTGGACACAGTGCCATCTATTGGTTCATTTCTGAATTACGGTCCCGAACCGAAGTGAGGGCGGGCCACTATGTTCATATAAAACAAATGCGCCAGACAATCACACCAATCAACCTGGTCTCAAAAGCTAGAGCAACCCCTGTACTTTGAGAATATGACGATAATTAATTGGGGTTGTTAACCAGACCCAAGAAAACTTTTGGTGGTTTTCTAAATTGACTTGACCAGAAATCGAACCTTTCGCGCTTCAGGCGAACACATTCACTCACCCGTCGAAACACAGCGCAGGCGCTTATCGCCGGTCTAAGGCCGTGGTATCATTCCGTTCGGACGTGGCCAATTCATGCCGAAACGTGGCGGTCCCTCGGTTAAAAAAGCTATTATTTAATGGACTTTTAATTTATTTTACAGACAAGAGGACAATCTTCGAAATCATTAGTACGTAATATATTTTTTAGTTCGTGCGCTGTACATTTAGTTCTTTAGTCATAAATAAAAGTTTGATACTCTGTTCATGATACCTAGTGTATCATGAAAATAATTATACCCAGAACGTTAGCTACCATCATCATCATCATCAGTCCACTGTTGGACATATGCCTCTCCCAATGTTTGCCATTTCACCCTGTCTTCGGCTTAACTCATCCAATTTAAAAATAAATAATAGGTAGGTAAAACGATATAAGCCCCTTTATTCCATATAAGGTAAACGTAGTGATTAAGCCTAATCCCATCACAGTAGCAATGACTTGTTGATTTGTATGTTGGAGGCTTTTGCCCTGCAGTGAGACAGTATATTGGCTGATACCTTACTTTCAAGTACTACATGGATATTTATATAGGTAATGTATCGACATCGACATGGACGAACATTTTGATTTTTTATATTAATCAACATTACTACCTAGTGCGTAGGTAAATTAGCGCGTGTCACGTATATATATAATGTAGTCTGATTTGGTAGAATTTACTCATTACTGTTTCTAAATTGATATTTTGTTTCAGTGTCGTGGTGGAAAATGTAATTCACAGGTTAGAATCGCATAAAATACAAGTTACTAACTTGTTTTAACTTTACTAAAATTTTGATGCAGTTATGCTCTAGCCAGCCCATCTTCTTCTATTCTATATCTTCTTCTTCAATACTATTTATAATTAGAAAACTCCTATAAACAACGACAAAGCTTATAGTAAACTAAAAATACGAAACACTAGCGCGATGTGATCGACGCTCAGCGCCACCTATTGGTTTAGTTTGGAACTACTGTCCTGAAGCGATGTGAAGGCTGGTTACTAGTAGCTTATATTTATATACCTAAACACAAAGTAGGTAAGTCAACAATCACAAAGTAATATATCCGTTAAAATTAAACATTTTAACAGGCAATAAAATAAATTTATTCCTAAAATCTTTTCAGCACTCGTTTCTAAACAAAAAATAGTACACAGTGATATAAAAATAAAAACATTTCGTATTTCAATACCGCCTATAACTTGTTTAAACTGGATCCACCTAGCTTTAACCTGTTATAACTGGTTTTAACACGTTCGCACGAGTCTAATCCGATTTTAGCAATACAATTGTCGTGTTAAACCGTGGGGCGTGGATTTGGAATTCTGGAAGCGGCTGATTTTAGAAGCTGGCATGAAAAAATACATGAAATTTCAGTGGTTGTTTTCACGAAGCCCCCTTTAGGTTATTTTTATACTTACCTACTGTTTTTTACCGTGGGAGAGCAATGCTTCGGCATGAATGGGTCGGCTCGACAGCTTGATACTACGGCCTTACAGAAAACTGGCGTGAAGCAGCGCCAGCGCCCACTTGGGGGGAAAGGGGGTTAAAGTTTGGTAGGGCACTTGTAACTCTACCTGTGTTGCAGATGTCTATGGGCGGCGGCAATCTCTTACCATCAGGTGATCCGCCTGCTCGTCTGCCACCTATCACAAATATCCCATTCATTTCTAGTAAAAATCTAAATCCAGGCTAAGATTGTGTACAATGGATAAATTTATATGGAAGGCTAAATACTATTTGTCTTACCCATTCAACAGTAGGTGCCGTAGCTTTCGGGTTGATTGTTAGACATATAAATTAGGAATTGTTTCCACCTATGCGGTTAAGAGGTACAGACGGGCGTTGGGGTTGCCAACTTCTTTTACAAGAAATAAAGTACATATATATAGAACTGTGGGAGAGCCACGCATGAATGGGCCGGCTCGACCGGAGTGATACCACTGCCTCACAGAAAACCGGCGTGAAGCAGCCCCTGTGCTGTGTTTCGCCGAGTGAGTGAGGGTACCGGTGGCCCACTCGGGGGGAAGGGGATAAAAGGTTAGCAGCGCACTTGTTGCATGTGTTCATGGGCAGCGGCAATTGCTTAACCTTCAGGTGATCCGCCTGCTCGTCTGCTACCTATCACATAAAAAAAAAAAAGATATATTTAGCCCTTAGAAAACAAATTAAACAGTTTTTTAGAAAAAAATAACAGTATTTATTGTTCATGTAAAATTTTGTTTCAGTGTTTCGAAACCAACTGTACATCAATGGTGATTAATCTAATTCATTTAATAATTCAAATAATGTTTAAAAAAGTTTTTAAGACATAAAACGTGCATGAAGTTCTTGACTTATGGAATACAATGTTTTGTTTTATGACTTTTAATTTCGCATTAAAAAAATCTACTTTTCATTTGTCAATTGAATCGAGTAGAATTTTCAAAAGAAGTAGAAATTGCTTAGTATGGTTAGTAGAAGTCGTGGATTAAAGAGATGTCCTTTAACCACGTCTTCTTCTTCTTCTACCAACTACTTATATATGTACATATATACTCTTATTTTTACATATTATTTCACAGTGTGAAGGTGGAATATGTTCATCAAATGTAAGTTTTTTTATACTGGAGGTTTAGTCAGGTTATCATAACTAAAATGACCAAAATTTAATTTTTATTTTGGTATAGCAATTCTTTGCAATTTATTCTTAAGTAAATATTGCACTTTAAAATCCTCGGAGGGTAGGTGGGACTCGAAACCCACAACCTTCCACAGACCGGGCAGAGATGCTATCCACTTTACACCATCCGAACCCCTTACTAAGCCGACGAATTTTGTAAGTGCTTAACTCGCCATGAGCTCAAAAATTAATTACTTTTTTACCTATATTTTAGTGGCATCAGTAACTTTAGTTTTGGTCAACTTCGCTTTACTTCCCGCTTTAATATTAGGTAGGTATAGTCCGTAGCATCTAACTATAGTGATGACCGTTTGCGCACTTGTAAAAAATATGTTAGTCATAATTTTAAATAATAAGTTAAGAGCTCTCTCTCATATTGTAGTGCCCTTGCAGGGTCTATAGTGGTTGCTATAATGTTAAGATTCTACCACCTACTGTATACACTATGGATGCAATAAAGATATTGAGTATTGAGTATTAAAATAATACTTTCTAATAAGTAATATTGGTTTCTGCGCACTCAAGGCCATCACCAATTGCCTTAATTGTTTTTTTTTTATTTCAGTGCGAGGGCACCCATTGTAATGCACAAGTTAGTAAATATTGATTGTTAGTAACTAATTTAATTTTACCTTCTTAATCCTGAGGGAGTATCCTCGCCCATGCATGGACACATAATTTACAATTTATAATTCAACATAAGTCGTGCTCGTCTGCCACATATCAAATTCACCTGAGAGACGCCGTCACGTACAAGGAGTATCTATAAACACTAACCTGCCCCTTAGCCACGTATTCTAAGTCCATTCTGAACAATATCTGTTCAACTTACTACTTACTTACTCTGACTTACTCCGATGGCTCAACGACTTAAAATAAGTCCATGCGAGATGTCGCCATTTGTCTCGGTCTTGTGCAGTTTGCCCCCCTCCCAGACAGATGAGTGCTACCGGGCAGCAGGCAGGCCCTTCGGGGTCGAAGACCGCCCCAGCAGCACCTTGTCGGGAGGCCTCCTCTCCTGGAGCACGACAACGCCGTGCCACACGACTGGCATGAGAAGCAGCCCGGGTAAAGGGTTTGAAGAGTGCGACGAATGTCCGATTCCGATTCGTGCAGTTTGTCGCCAATCTCCTGTTTCACAAAAATACGATAAAAAAGTTATGTACTTGGAGATTTATAAAGAATGCTCATGTAACAATGATTTTTTCCCTATACTTTTTTACTATTTAATATATTAATTCCAATAATTATTGATGAATTCCAGTGCCGCGGTGGGGTTTGTCAAGCAAGGGTAAACATTTATTGATTGTTACCTACTTATATTTCTGTTTAATAAGGTTCTATGCCAATAATTAAAAAGATCTATACCTATAATAATTTGGTATCATATTGCAGTGCCAAGGATTGGAATGTAACTCAATGGTATGTTAAAATTACAAAAGATTCTCTAAACAACAACAACCAAATAATCACTTGTTATAATAAATAAAAAAATTTATGCTTTTCTAATTTTTATCACAAAATATATTTTTATAGTGTTTTGCTGGCGCGTGTACTTCCGAAGTAAGTATTAAGTTCCTGGCATTAAGTTCGCCTATCCTATTGTTAAAAATTTTGTGCAATAAAGTTTAAATAAATAAATATATTAATATCTGTACACACCGATAAATAAACGATCCCAACCAGATGGACCGATCAAGTGAGAGGAGCATCTGCAAATAAGTTTTGCTCAGTCGTTAGAAACGCCATTAATAGGCACCGGTGGAAACAAATAACACAAGCGAGGTGCAACCCATCCACATCCAATGATGACCACGATTCTCAGTCATGAGGGAGCGACCGAAAAAAGAGAGGGTACATACAAAATGAAAAGAAGACATTATTTATGTAATGTTACAACTTAGCTTAGCATGCATTCTCTAGTAATTTCAAATAATAATTGGAATTTAATTTACATAATTTCTTCTGAATTAGCATGTATTAAGACAATATTATATTAAGACAAAAAATACTGGACTTGTCATTCCAACTTTTTCACCATGTTTTACGCAAATAAATTTATTTCATTTCATGTGTCAACCGACTCAATAATTCCGGGATTGCCTTCTTTCAACATTTTTTAAGTTATATTTTAATAGCGGGAGAAGCAAATTTCGGCATGAATGAAACTTAAATTGCGTAAAACGAAACAAAAATATATTAGTGCAGGCGAACAGTTCATCAGTTTCACATAATTAGTCATTGACTGTATGGCTTTTGAAATTAAATAGCTATTGTTTAATTTAGCTTTAAATTGTATCATTGGTAAAATCAACAAGCTTTTGTGGTACGAGTAGCATGTTAATAAATATTTGAATACTTCTGATTCCAACTGAATTACCAACCTTATGCAGTCTGATAATTGTAACAGGAAGCTTGTGTTTATTTCTAGTGTTTAGGCTATGCTTATTAAAATAGTAAAGATTTTTAAAAACTTTGACAGGGGTTATTAAGCTTCAACCCATCATAGTAGCGCTGATTTGATTACGATGGATGCCTTTGCCCTGCAGTGGGACAGTAATTAGGCTGATAGGTACTTTACATTTTATATTTTTGGACGTACACAATAGGCTGTAAAAAGTGTCTTAAGTTAATAAAGTGATTAACCAGATCTTTATTTATACAGTCCGAAGGCGCAAAAAGTAAAGCTAGTGTAAGTATGTAAATTTACTAAATTATATGATTTTGTTCTACAATAGTAAAATTTACTTTACAGATTATTTTTAGATTACTACTTACTTACTTACTACGCTCCTAGACGCAATCCTAGATCTTGGCTTCCGACGTCAAAGTTCGCACTTATGTTGGGTTCTGTGCCAATTGCGACCAATCATGCACGTTTACTACTTATTATTGTCATTTTATTGAAATAGGTACCTAAATAAAACTACCCTCTTGTCTGTGAAGCGACTGATATGTGGTCGACTGTCAAAATGGCCAGATATGTGGGGCGACTGCATAGCAGTCGATAGATAACGAGTAAAAACAACGCTCGTGTAACACTGATTTCGCTTTTTGTTTCTTTCTAACCTCCAGAAATATGTTCCGAGATAGACAAAGACAGCTATAAATACCACAGTTTGCCAATTTGGTGAGCTTATATGAAGTTTTTCAGTTGGCAAATCCGGAGTCATTTTTAATAGAACTTTGAACATGTGTTTAAAAAAAAAATATGTATGCTAGGTATGAGAATTTTTTTGTTACATTACTGTAAATATATTTAAGGTATTATGAATATACTTATTTTAACAAAAACACGTATTCTGTTAAAAATATTAAAGAATAATAGACAGATAACACAGTTACATTTTAGAAGTACTATATTGAATTTCGCTAGTACTTTTTACGTATGATGAATGCACAGTATAACAGCAAAGGAAACCGAAACCGGTTTAATATATTTATGGGCTCAAGTGTTATACAAATCAAAGATGCCTTATTATGAAAGATTCATAATAACAATTCGCCACAAGCATTTTAGGAAAACTAGGCAATCCAGGAATCGAGATTTTTGAATTAATAGTAAAAGTGAGGTTAAGAAGGTACTTACCTATAATAGGTAAGTATAGGTACTTATACGGGACACATAGCCCAAAATTATATCCAATTGTATAAATTATCTCCGTGATAAAAAGCCATCCATAACTTTGAAATTAATAACATTATATCGCTAAAAAACATGAAATTCATCTTTTCTTGACAAACGTTTTATTGACACTTGTCAAATCAATTTTTCTTTATGAAAAAGAAAAATACATCACCTCATACTTCAACTCGGAAGAGTTCTAATTAGTCCGAGTATTTCATAGATTAGGTACAATATCGATTATCAATTTCTTACACGATTTTCATACATTTTAACGATTATTGTGTTGTCATCAAATTCGCTTTATATCGATAGTTAGTTTAAAACGATGTTTTTAAGTTTTCTAATATTCTGGATTGTAAAATGGTCTAGTATTTTGTGAGTTTCTTTACAAAAATATAACCGATTTTTGAGAATGCTTTTCATCTTGATAACTTTGGGCCCAGAGATCCCCTCCTCCTTTAATAAGGTTTAAGTAGGCTAACATAATATAGTGTGTTACATACACAAAATCAGAGAAATCGCGATTAAAAGCCACAATTTAACTATCCTGATCCCTGTCTGTGGGGCGACTGATATGTGGTTCCACAGATGTGTATTCAAGATGGCGGCCGCCCACTGACAAGAGGCTACTATTACGGAAAATCAGCGCTATGTCACTAGCAATCATCATTTCAGCCAATAGACGTCCACTGCTGGTCATAGGTCTGTCCTAAAGTTCTCCACACAGATCGGTCCTGTGCCACCCGCATGCAAGGGACTCCCCGCGACCTTCACCAGATCGTCGTTCCACCTGGTGGGAGGCCTGCCACGGCTGCGGCCTCCAAGGACCTTTCCATGGCACAGGCCATAGCTTAATCTTAATGCTGAGTGGGGTCTGATTCGACTCTTAGCTTAGGTTTTGTATTGCGACCTTTTTCTTTTAATTTATGTTAAGTGTTGAATTTAAATAATTAGCAACTTAATTAATAAATGGATATGTTTTTTAGTGTTCAGGAGGAGCGTGTCAAGTTAATGTAAGTATAGTCCGAGGCAAGAAAGTGTAGTTATGACCTTGAGTGCGCAGAAACCAATTTTGATAGAAAGTCTTCTTTTTTACAAGTGCGCGAAATAACGGTCATCGCTATACTTTCGTGCCTCCAGCTATATTTAATTTTAAGTTAATGTAGTATAATAGTCTGATTGCAATGTTTTTTTTTTATTTCAGTGCCAAGGAAATGAGTGCGAAGCCTCTGTAAGTATCCATACTAATATTAATCGGCGGCAAACTCTAAATGCACCACTATGCGAATTCACAATTTCGAAAACTTACCTTCCTATACCTTCCTAAAGGGCCGGCAATGTATCCGCACTCCGCACTCCTTCTGGTGTAGCTGATGCCCATGGGCGGCGGTGTTCACTTACCATCAGGTGACCCGCTTGCTCGTTTGCCTTCCTATACTATAAAAAAAAACTATCCGAAACGTGTAAATGTTGGCTCCATATTCTCGTCATGTTTCCACCAGTTTCAATAAAGAGCAATCAATTTGATTCGTATTGTAAAACAAATAAAGATTAATTCAATTTGTATTCCAGTGCACGGGCGAAGACTGTACGTCAGAGGTGAGTTTTAAATTATTATTTCGATACTAGAGGCGGCTAACGAGCATACGGGTCACCTGCTGGTAAGTATAATCACCGCTGCCCATGAACATCTGCTAGATCAGAGAAGTCGCTGATGCGTTGCCGGCCTTTTAACAAGTAGTGCGCTTATCTAAACTAAATTAAACTACTTAAATCCTATTTTTTAAGTTAAAAAGTTTAATCAATAAATACCCAGTAATATAATAATTTATCCTTCCACAGTGTAGTGGAATCGATTGTGTATCCAAGGTAACTTAACTTCTTGGTGTGGCTTTAGAGTAGCGTTTTATAAACGCGGATAAGTTAGTTTTTAAAGCGCTTTTTGGCAGTCGTATGACTTTGACTTCTTGCTAGAGCTTCAAAGCAAAGATTTTTTTTTTATTGCTGAAGTAGGCAGACGAGCATGCGGCCCATGTGATGGTAAATGGTAACCGCCGCTCATAGACAACAACAATGCCGAGGCACAGTCATGCCGCTGTACCGTGAAAGAAGTAGGTACTCTTTTCAAACCTCGTTTAAAAAAGGACATGTCATTACGTTGCTATGGAAACTTCATGACAAAGATACACGTGAACATGCCGAAATTGTGTGTAAACTCGTATACGACGACGTTTAGCCACAAATAAAGACTCTGACACAGAAGGCTGACTGCCCACTAAGAGCTAAAAATATGTCATGTACTCACGCATGCGCCCTAACAGGCAAAAGCGCCTTTTCGGCCACATTAATCCTAACTTATGATAAAGGATTGTCAAACTGTCGAGGTCTGTGGTAGAGGCCGCGCGCTTATGTACTCATGCCGGGCAACAACCCTAGCATATGTCAACGAACTCTTCTAAATTCAAAATTAAGGCTAAGTCAGCCTTCTGTGTCAGAGTCTTTATTTTGTGGTTTAGCTACCTAAAACACGTTTTGTTTTCGATACTTACTAATATCGTTTACAGAACTCAATCTTCATTAAAATTTAAACATGTTTTTCTTTACATTTTGGGAAAAGAAAATTGCAAAATTGAAAAATGTTTGCAATGACTTGCATAGAAAAACTATACGCACTATCTCCGACGTGTTATATTCTGTCTTTGTTCATCCAATGTGATTGTTCCTCAGTGCGACGGGCCCCGCTGCCAGAAGAGCAAGAGAGAAGATGTCTCGCTCATGGGCCGGAGCATCCCCCTGTTTGAGTTTAATCTATTTGCCATGTTTAAATAAACTTTTGTTTAAAAACTTGTCTTGTCTTGTTAAAATTTACCCAACATGCGATACTTTAGAAAGAAAGAAAGAAAAAAAGAAAATGCATTTATTAATTTGGACACCACAACACAATACATATTACATACTACAGACAATTGACACAACATAAAAAACACTAGTAAAAATAAATTTAAAGCAAAAAAAAACTTTATCATCGTGGGAGAGCCACGCTTCGGCATGAATAGGCCGGCTTGACCGGAATGAAACCACGGCCTCACAAAAGACCGGCGAAGCCTGCTCTGTGTTTTGTCGAGTGAGTGACGGTAGACGCCCAATTAGGAGGAAAAGGGGTTAGATGTCGGCAGAGCATTTGTGACTCTAAGTACTTCTGTTTGCAGGTATGATATGGGCGGCGGTAATAGCTTACCATCAGGCGATCCGTCTGCTCGTCTGCCACCAACCAAATACAAAAATCCTCATCTACACCACACCTCCCGATTCCCGCCTCCCGATATACGGAGTAGGTAAATCAAAAAACCTACGCAGTACTCACAGAGCTCATAACTTATTTATTCTGAGCAATATTAAGTTAAAAACTACTTAATAATGTTGCTTGGACGTAAAATGTCTTTCCCAGAACTTTCGGCAAAGGACGTGTATCCCTGGAGGGAAGTTTTCTGTGGAAAGGGTCATAAGCTTATGCTTGGATGTAGATCCATTAGTGCGGACGGATGAAGGATAACCAAGGTCATTTCATGACGGAAAATTGTGATTTTTATATAAGACTAGCGGCCGCCCGCGACTTCGTCCGCGTGGAAAAGTAACTTTTTATCCCCCTTTCAACCCCTTTCAACCTCCTTTTCGCAATAAAAAGTAGCCTATGTCCTTTCTCAGGGTCTAGATTATCTGTATACCAAATTTCATTTAAATCCGTTGAGTAGTTTTGGCGTGAAAGATTAACAGACAGACAGAGTTACTTCCGCATTTATAACATTAGTATGGATTTATATATTTTAACCGTGGGAGAGCCACGCTTCGGCATGAATGGGCCGGCTCGACCGGAATGATACCACTGCCTCACAGAAAACCGGCGTGAAGCAGCCCCTGTGCTGTGTTTCGCCTATTGTGTGAGGGTACCGGAGACCCACTCGGGGAAGGGATAAAAGGTTGGCAGCGCACTTGTAACTCCACTGGTGTTGCAAGTGTCCATGGGCGGCGGCAATTGCTTACCATCAGGTGATCCGCCTGCTCGTCTGCTACCTATCACATAAAAAAATATATATCTGTCTATTACAGTGCGTAGCGTAAACAGTAACTAATTAGTTTAATTACAATCTGGAATCGGTCACATACCGTCATTCGAGACGACAGATGAGACATAATTTATACCAGTCTCTACAAATGTACAGATAACAATACATTGAATTAAATTGGCAGAACAATTCTGAGATTGCAATAGTGATGGCGCGATATTCCAATATTGATAGACTATCGATAGTTTTTTTTGTGATAGGTGGCAGACGAGCAGACGGATCACCTTATGGTAAGCGATTACCACCGCCCATGGACACCCGCAACACCAGATGAGTCGCAATTTTTTTTTTAATTCGAATTTCGAAAGTTTTTGGATAATTTCGAAAAGTTGCTGAACAAATGTTGTTCAGAATGGTTGATAAACGCGTGGTTAAAAGGATGTAACTCTTCATAGATATACCCTAAACTGCCAACCCATGTTATCTATACTAATTTTAAAGAGATAACTACTATATAGACAACGACAAGACTAATAGGTAAACCGAAAACACGAAACGCTTGCGCGATGTAATTGGACACAGTGCCATCTATTGGTTCATTTATGAATTACGGTCCCGAAGCGAAGTGAGGACGGGCCACTATCCTATATGAACTCCTCTTCTAGGAATCGACTACAAGGCTTGCGTCATAAAGACCTTACAATTTTCAACTGTATTACCTCGCAATAAGTGTCACATTACAAACGATGTTAGGACGAGCATCTATGCACTAGTATCGATTCGCCGCCATCAGCTATTCTGTGACAGCGTTCATCCGTGTGACACGTGCGGAGCGAAGTCAACCGTAAACTTGATACAATAAGGTTGTTTATATGTTAATAGAGGCTGTGCACAATGCAGTTTGCTAAAGGATTCCGATGCTCACAAAAATTGAGATGGAATTCGAATCCTGCAGCGCCTACGCTGTGTTACGTCGAGTGAGTGAGGGCACTGGAGGCCCAATTAAGGGAAAGGGGGTTAAAGGTTGACATCGTATTTGTGACTATTGGTGTTGCAGGTTTCTATGGACGGCGGCCATTGCTAATCCACCATCAGGTGATCCCTCTTCTCGTCTGCCACAAATAAAAAATCCTAACTGATTCGAATCGGGGCGCTCGTAGCGTAGTGGGAGTAGGGGGGGTCCGCCCAGGGTGACTCTTTTTAGGGGGTGCCAAAATATCTGCTTTAGTCATTTGAGAGTCAGGAAAGTAAAAATGGTTTCATCAATATCACTACATACTACCGCGCGACAGTTGCTTGCGATAGAAAGAGAACGCACTTCTAGGTATGAATAATGGTAGGCATTGAACGCTGGGCGGTCGGAATTTCAACGTTATGTTATGGTAGCCTGAGTCTTCATTTCCGTAAACGGTTTTTAGGAGTGGGCTTTTTGTACATGTACTATTAAGTATACTGTGATACTACTTACTACATACTACTACTACATACCTAAGTCGCGCCGTGTCATTCCTGGCACGTCACGACGCTGGTATTCTGCGGGAGGCCCTGTAGCATACCGTGTGCCTGCCTGTCGGACTTGTTTAAAGAGAAGGAGGAAAGAAGGAGTGAAAGCAATGTTTTATACATACTTAGACAGACAAACACAAAAAAAGCTAACCAAGCTTTCTACGAGTACATAAAAACTGAATTAAAACACAACTCCAACATTTTCACCATCACATCCAATCTTTAATCTTCACATATATCATCATCATCAAGTACTTCATATAAACGGGACTAAACGGACTAAGTCCGCTTGTGACCACGGCTGTTGTAACGCAGTCGAAACGTCAAGCAGTTGCTAGAATGTACTTATTAAATCTCGTCGCCTTTAGTTCCGTTTATATGAAGTACTTGTATAATGGAACGCGAAAGTTTAAAAACTTATCGTCATCATCATCATCACACTAATACTGATAATGTGCTGGCGTGGGGTGATGTTGATCATCATACTGCGGGTAGTGCTGGCTCCAGGTCCCACCGCTGAGCTTCTGCTGTCCGTTCGTAGCGATGTAGCAGGAGAAGCCTTGGCACTGAAAATTGTATATTTTTATGTGAGAGGTGGCAACATGGGCGTACCCAGCCAGGGGAGGGACGTAAAGTAAGGTTCTTCAACCCGCACTTATGTCTCCTCCCCACTCTGGCGCTGGGGTTTAGTCGGTATGCCTCCGATCCCTCCCGGAGCCCGACATAACCAACCATCCCCCGGCAGGAGGGTATGCATAAGGAGTCGCAAGACTACGTTGGCCCACTTCGGGTCAGCGGCTTTCCCCAGTGTCAACAAAAAAAAGGGGGGTATGCTCGGCAAGCAAAGCTATCATATCCGACAGACCAACTAACGCCATGAAAGTAGTAGTTTTTTTTTCTCGGGATCCCGCGCTGGCGGAGACCACAGACTACTTTATCCAAAATGAGGCAAAACAATTGCAGAGGGCCGCTTTATATTAAACACTATGTGTTTTTTAATATTACTTTTCTTAATATATCATGGTGAAAAACTGTTAAAATTACCTTTGCCTGACAACCTTTTCCGTAACACTGGAAAAAATAAAATATGATAACTAATTATTGACTTACTTACCTACTTTTTCTATGGGAAAATGTGAATGAGTCCACTGGCTGATGATGAGTTATTGATGATGTAGGTCACTTTTAATAAATAATTAATAAATTCACACAACATCTCATACATTGACCTGACTCCGTACTGAGTAGCTTAAGCACTCTGTTACAGATATCAGTCAACTGAGGATTTACTAATGAAATACTTACCTAAATAAATTCACACAACAGCTCATAGATTGACCAAATTGTGATACTTAGAGATATCAGACAACAGAGGAAACAAATATTATACCTACTTAAATAAATACCTATGTAACACAGAGAAACTGAACCAACACAAGTTCATAACACGAATGTTTGTCTAGGGTGGGAATCGAGCCCACGACCTTTGGAGTATGAGCACAAAATAATAAGTATGAGGCAGGATCATTACCAATTGCGTAAATCTTTTACTACTTACTGGTTTGAATAATAATTCCCGCGCACTTTCGAAATAGAACGTTTAAAAACGGCCAACCGAAAACAAAAACGCATTCGAATTTTAAATTAAAACTTTATCAAACACCCGCGCTCTTTTGTGGTAGAAAGATGGTAGCCACTAAAAACGGTGAGCCAACATTCAAAAACTTACCCTAGCGTCGCAGGCGAGCCCGTTGCACTGTGAAAATCGTATTTGTATTCAGAGATGCAGAAAACCGACTCGTGAGCAACTCGCCCCACTTTACGTTGAAATGATTTGCTTGCTGGTCTCGAGTTTGTGGAAGGCGTGATGTAGGACGTCTGGTTTCCTTCCTTGTATATTTATCGAGTATGGAGCAGTAGCGCGTTGCCTTATATTAAAACAAAGTTAAAATTAGAGCGTCCCCCCCCCCCCTTAACTTTGCAATACTATTACAATATTACTGAAAAAAATATGCTATATACCTCCAAGTAAGTACTTTCAATTAAAAGTATAGCGGACTCTGTATCATACATAGTTTTTTTAAGACAACTCGACCAATTATGACGTGCAGTTGCCCTAACTAAATGGTAATGTATTGAAATAACTACCTACAAACTATGAAAATAAGGTCTTCTGGCCACGGAACCCTTTCATGTGCGTGTCCAACACGCTCTTGGCCGGTTTTTTATTTAATTGCTGTTACCCGGCCGGGTACATATTGTTTTTTTAATTTTATAGTACTAATACCTAATGTATTAGTAACTTGTGTAACAGTGTGTAACGGTGCTTTGAATGCATGTAGATTTTTTTCTAATTTTTCCTGAAGCAATAAAATTACCGTATCCACTACGGCCACTACGAACCCGGCTTATCCTTGAATATTGAGACATACCAGCGTTACGGCCTATGGTCGTGACATAAGCTGAGTGAGGGCCATTTATGCTGGATGCCTCAACACAACACAGCATAATATAATTGCACGGCACTGCTGGACAATGGGGAGGGACAGTTTATTGTTTCTTTTTTGTTGTTAGTTAATTTATTTTTAATATTTTTTTTTTTGGTTTACATTTATTTTTACTAGTGTTTTTTTATTTTCTTGTGTTGTGTAGTGTTGTGTCAATTATCTGTAGTATTAGTTTTACTACTGTTTTTTATTTTCTTGTGTTGTGTCAATTGTCTGTAGTATGTAATATGTATTGTGTTGTGGTGTCCAAATTAATAAATGTATTTTCTTTCTTTTCTTAATATGTGGGAAAATGGCGAACTTACCCTTGCAATACATTCTTCACCTATACACTGAAAAATTACAGAAATATTGTGAAAAAAACATAATTCCATCATAAAAGCGATGACTTCATTTGATAGAGGCCTTTGTAGGACAGAATTATAGGCAGATACTAAACTTTTTTTTCTTTACCCTATATTCGTACTTTGGCTCTTGGTAAAGTTTATAGCCAAGTTTAAAAGTGGACTAAGTAAATAACTGTTGGATAATTTGTGTTAAAATAAGTGATGTAACTTACCATCGCGTAACAGTTGTCGCCTTTGCACTATAAAACATGTCATTGATTTCATAATTATTATTAATTACTAATACCTACCATAGGAGTAACAGAACCAAACACAACAAAATGCTTTATATTTTCTTCTTCTTTTATGTTGGTATCACTCTAGCAGAGTGGTCGTGGTCATCACTTAGGTATTGGTGGCAAGCTTTACATCACGCCCCCACTTGTCTCTGATGGCTGCCTTCTTCGTGCATTAAATAAGTGATTATGAGTCGCTTACTGCTGTTTTTATCAATTCTTTTTTATTTATTTATAATAAGGCATACACGACATTTGACAATCATGTTAGTATTGAAAAGATTTGAGGTTAGGTATTCGTATATTTTTATTTTAAATTCGAAGAAATAATTTTGAATTTGTAGTATTTATTTGGAATGTAATCTATCAGTCACTCGACTAGCAACCAGTTGGTGAGGTCACTCGCTATGATCGAGTGAATGTGGTAGAGTGATTATGGGGTCGAGTAATATTATAAATGCTGTATTTTGGATGTCGAGCGAAAATCAGTAGAAATTTGTGTGCTATTAGCTCTCCAGATAACATTTAATAATTTGAATATCAAAGGTTACTTACATAGCCTACACATGAGTTTGCAATGCACTAAAATCAAAATATATAAGGTAAATTAGTATAGAATAGAATATCGTTTATTCAGAAAAACACTTAACATTGCATTACTTGATCTGCTCTCACATAATGTTGCCCTGTGTAGTGAGATTAATAGAGAATTATAAAATCATTTAGGTATGGTGTGAGGAATACCGTATGAAGTCTATCTACATATTAGATTCCAGATAAAATTAGTTTTATGGGACAGCTACACATCAAACAAAACAAATTTTCATTTTCTTCTATCTATCTAAATCTGTCATTTCTTCATTGTCGCCCTGATTTCAATCAAACTGGTTTGGTTCATCTATTGAGTAAATTTCACACAATTGATAGCCTGATGTGTCGTCGTCTGTACAGTCATCCATACTAATATTATAAATGTGAAAGTAACTCTGTCTGTCTGTCTGTCTGTCTGTCTGTCTGTTACTTCTTCACGCCAAAACTACTGAACGGATTTAAATGAAATTTGGTACACAGATGGATCTAGACCCTGAGAAAGAACATAGGCTACTTTTATTGCGAAAAGGGGTTGTAAGGGGTTAAAATGGGGTAAAAAGATACCTTTTCCACGTGGACGAAGTCGCGGGCGGCCCGCTAGTTAAATATAAAAGTAGAATGAAGTTGAAACAAACCGATAAACATTTTACATTGCCAGTATTTTTCGTGCTTGGCTGCACACGCTACCGCGTGACTTAATCATAATTAAGATGAAATTGATAAGCGAAACTGTCTAAGAAATTGAATAGCCTCCTTTACAAAGTATATCTTAAAGGAAATTCATTTAATTAACGAAAGTTTCGGAACCAAACTGAAACTCACTCCTGACGCGCAGTTTTCACCTGAACACTGAAAGACAGAATAAAGTTTATTAGTAGATAAGCCTCCTACTGATTTGTACTAAACATTTTGACTTTAATACAAATCCCATTCGTTATTTTTTTATTAAAGGTAATGATACTCTCATAATCGTCATTTCACCCAATAAGACAATCAAAGCTGGACATAGGCCTTCCCCAATGTTGTCACCACAGATCCCCGCTCCCGCGACTTAATCACTAGATCGTCGGTCCACCTGGTGGAAGGCTTGCCACGGCTGCGACCTCCTGCACGTGGCCTCCACTCAAGGACCTTTCCACCCTAACGGCCGTCTGTTCTCCTCGCAATGTGCCCTGCCCATTGCCACTTGAGCCGCACGCAATTCTTTAGGCTATGTCTGCGACCTTAGATCTCCTGCGGATCTCTTCATTTCTGACACGATCACGCAAAGAGATTTCGAGCATAGTCCCGAATATGATATTCTACACATAATTCAATAAATGTGAACAACTTTTCCTTCGAAACAAAAAAAAACAACAAAATAAATAGGTCGATGATGTCATTGTGATGCTGGATGACCAGCACTTCGTTTACTTATTCTAGAGCACCATTTGGTAAGGAGCTTACTCCAGCTGCCATCACCTCGCCTAGCTAGATGTCCTGCCCAATTCCACTTGAGTTGAGTATGGAGCTTACTCCAGCTGCCGTCACCGCGCCTAGCTAGGTGTCCTGCCCAATTCTACTTGAGTCGGGTAAGGAGCTTACTCCAGCTGCCGTCACCTCGCCTAGCTAGGTGTCCTGCCCAATTCTACTTGAGTCGGTAAGGAGCTTACTCCAGCTGCCGTCACCGCGCCTAGCTAGGTGTCCTGCCCAATTCCACTTGAGTCGAGTATGGAGCTTACTCCAGCTGCCATCACCTCGCGTAGCTAGGTGTCCTGCTTAATTCCACTTGAGTCGGGTAAGGGGCTTACTCCAGCTGCCATCACCTCGCCTGGCTAGGTGTCCTGCCCAATTCTACTTGACTCGGGTAAGGCTATTACTCCAGCTGCCATCACCGCGCCTAGCTAGGTGTCCTGCCCAATTCTACTTGAGTCGGGTAAGGAGCTTACTCCAGCTGCCATCACCGCGCCTAGCTAGGTGTCCTGCCCAATTCTACTTGACTCGGGTAAGGCTATTACTCCAGCTGCCATCACCTCGCCTAGTTAGGTGTCCTGCCCAATTCTACTTGAGTCAGGTAAGGAGCTTACTCCAGCTGCCATCACCGCGCCTAGCTAGGTGTCCTGCCCAATTCTACTTGAGTCAGGTAAGGAGCTTACTCCAGCTGCCGTCACCTCGCCTAGCTAGGTGTCCTGCTTAATTCCACTTGATTCGGGTAAGGAGCTTACTCCAGCTGCCATCACCTCGCGTAGCTAGTTGTCCTGCCCAATTCTACTTGAGTCGGGAAAGGAGCTTACTCCAGCTGCCATCACCTCGCCTATCTAGGTGTTCTGCCCAATTCTACTTGAGTCGGGTAAGGAGCTTACTCCAGCTGCCATCACCTTGCGTAGCTAGGTGTCCTGCCCAAATCCACTAGAGTCAGGTAAGGAGCTTACTCCAGCTGCCATCACCTCGCCTAGCTAGGTGTCCTGCCCAATTCTGCTTGAGTCGGGTAAAGCTTACTCCAGGTGCCATCACCGCGCCTAGCTAGGTGTCCTGCCCAATTCTACTTGAGTTGGGTAAAGCTTACTGCAGGTGCCATCACCGTGCCTAGCTAGGTGTCCTGCCCAATTCTCCTTGAGTCGGGTAAAGCTTACTCCAGCTGCCGTCACCGCGCCTAGCTAGGTGTCCTGCCCAATTCCACTTGAGTCGAGTATGGAGCTTACTCCAGCTGCCATCACCTCGCGTAGCTAGGTGTCCTGTCCAATTCTACTTGAGTCGGGAAAGGAGCTTACTTCAGCTGCCGTCACCGCGCCTAGCTAGGTGTCCTGCCCAATTCTACTTGAGTCGGGTAAGGAGCTTACTCCAGCTGCCGTCACCGCGCCTAGCTAGATGTCCTGCCCAATTCTACTTGAGTCGGATAAAGCTTACTCCAGGTGCCATCACCGCGCCTAGCTAGGTGTCCTGCCCAATTCTGCTTGAGTCGGGTAAAGCTTACTCCAGCTGCCATCACCTCGCCTAGCTAGATGTCCTGCCCAATTCCACTTGAGTTGAGTATGGAGCTTACTCCAGGTGCCATCACCTCGCGTAGCTAGTTGTCCTGCCCAATTCTACTTGAATAGGGAAAGGACCTTACTCCAGCTGCCGTCACCTCGCCTATCTAGGTGTCCTGCCCAATTCTACTTGAGTCGGGTAAGGAGCTTACTCCAGCTGCCATCACCTCGCCTAGCTAGGTGTCCTGCCCAATTCTACTTGAGTCGGGAAAGGAGCTTACTTCAGCTGCCGTCACCGCGCCTAGCTAGGTGTCCTGCCCAATTCTACTTGAGTCGGGAAAGGAGCTTACTTCAGCTGCCGTCACCGCGCCTAGCTAGGTATCCTATCCAATTCTACTTGAGTTGGGTAAAGCTTACTCCAGGTGCCATCACCGCGCCTAGCTAGGTGTCCTACCTAATTCTACTTGAGTCGGCTTACTACAACTAAACTTTTACTTCCCTTGCGTAACTTGATCTACGTTTCAAATAATTATTCATACCACCTCCGATCACGCACAGATCTTATCTTGCTATCGGCGTTTAATACAACGCCCGTATTGTTCTGTAATGACGGGCTTTTTGTTCTGCTTATCTGATACACCGACCTATTGCCCGGCCATTAAATAACTACGCCACAGTAAATGTTGGGAGCATGAGGTGAGAATTATGCCTAAATTTTTAAATTCACACAACATCCCATACAATGACCTGACTCCGTACTGGGTAGCTTAAGCACTTGTGTTACAGATATCACAACAGAGTATCACAAATATAATACTTAGATACATACAGCGTGCATCTGTGAACATTTACATCCCTTTAACCAGGTGTTCAACCAACCACTCTGAACAACATTAAATTTGTTCTATGACTTTTGAAAATTCGCGTATAAAATTTCAACTTTCCATGCAATGTCGATCACGTTACGTGGTTATTTTGCAACCATACACAAATCCACAACACAAATCCCCAACACGTATCCACATCACGCATCCGCATCACTCATCCCATAACACGCATCCACAACACATATCCACAGCACGCATCCACAACAACACAAATCCACAACATGCATCCACTGCTCACATCTGCATCCGCACCACGCATCCACAACCCAAATCCACAACACACCTCCCCAACCAAGTATAGATATATCAGGATGGTTGGCAATCCTCTACCGTGCGCTTTACACGACACTTTCCGCCGACGCACCTCCTCATTGTGGAATCAACTTCCCGCAGCGGTATTTCCGAACCGGTACGACATCCAAATCTTCAAGAAACGAGCCTATACCTTCCTAAAGGGCCGGCAACGCATCCGCACTCCTTCTGGTGTAGCTGATATCCATGGGCGGCGGTGTTCACTTACCATCAAGTGACCCGCTTACTCGTTTGCCTTCCTATACTATAAAAAAAAAGATCTGCATCTTCATTTAAAAATAAATAGTCGTAGGACCCAAATCTAGAAACTAACTTTAACCCCGTACGACCCAAAAGCCTTTTAAAAGGCATAAAACAATTGATTTCTATTGTGTCTGCTGCCTGGGCCTTACAACGTTAATGTTAAACGTACATACACCCGAATTTAGAAACTAATTTGAGTCAAACAGAATATAATATAATCATTTGATATAAGGCACTACGTACGTAAGCTTAAGCACTTTAATAATATAGTGAACCAAAATACTAAGCCCCAACAAAACGTCATAATATATTAGATTTGTATTTGAGAAAACTGAGGGGAGGGATCTTCGGGACGGTCCCTAAGGGCCTATTCCGATGAAACCTTCAGGCACAAAATAATTACACACAGAAGTTAGACTTTGACCTGATTTTGAATTTAGAAGAGTTTGTTGACATATGCTAGGTTGTTGTTGCCCGGCATGAGTACATAAGCGCGCGGGCCTCTACCACAGACCTCGACAGTTTGACAATCTATGTCATAAGTTAGGATTAATGTGGTCGAAAAGGCGTTTTTGCCCGTTAGTGCGCATGTGTGAGTACCATGACATATTTTTAGCTCTTAGTGGGCAGTCAGCCTTCTGTGTCAACATGTATTTTGTACTTCAGGTCTTTATCTGTACCGGAACAACCACCCAAATAAATCCACTATTTCATATTATTTATTGTAATAAGTCTTACAGCCTGCGATAATAATATCTAGACCTTAGAAGCATTAGGGCGGAAGTGGGTTTTGGCAACTTTACAGGACAGAGTAAAATAAAAAATCGATTTAATCGGCAAATATTTTAATAATTACAAACAACATACAAATGATGTCTTTGCAATTATTTAACCTAATAAGTAGCTTTCCTAGTTTTATAATTAAAATTTAAAAACAAAGTTTCTAAACAGTGAAAAATTAACTTTTTTTAAAAAATGATGACAATTCCGCTTTATGCCACACAATAATAGGGTATTTGAACTAATCTCGATATAGTAAAAAATATTTATACTTTTCCAAATACTGTTAAATGAGAACCAATGGCCAACATTTTCAGTTAAAAATATAACGTCTAGCTGGTTTTATGAGCATTCAAAGTTTCATGGCAAGTCCATTTTAAAAAAGTATAAAAACTAAATTAAAAATAATTATATCATTGAACTACCCGTACATTTTTTCACCAACTTTTTATTATGAAACCATTTACTTACAGGAAAATTGATATAGCTACCAACAAAATTTACTAGACGCGCATACAAGATACGAGCGAGTGACGTCACTTGCCTGTAGCCATTTGTATAGAGCCCTTTTGGGCTTGCCACAAATTATGTGCTCTTAAGTTGTGATATCTCAGGTGATTCAAATCAGAATCGCAGCAATTCTTTCAATAATGTTTTTTAAATTGAGAGGTCTTTTGATTAAACACATAATTTTTTTTTGTCAAACC
>CM026296.1:8624489-8717584 GCA_014851415.1 Cnaphalocrocis medinalis | reverse complement strand
AACAGAGTAGCACTCGGCCGAGCCTCAGACGAGAATATCACTGGGTACGACGCGCCGCTCTGCGCTCGATATCGAAAAGTATTCGGCATTTTTAACAGGAATTATTTTTGAGTACATAGTGAATTGGTCTGTCTCAAATTCTAGCGTTTTCATAGAGGTCTGGCTCTACAGTGAAGGAACGTTGGCATCCCTTCTCGTCATAACAACATAAAAATCGCTTAGCATAAAATTGGATTAACATTACGGAAATGACTTGAAAATGCATTGAATAAATATTGCAATAGGACGGACAAACATAAATAAAAAATGTCTTTCCAAATATAACATGCAAATGTTTCATACCACGTGATATTTCCACCTTGCTGCACGTTGTATCAAATTTGGTTTACACTAAACCGAATGAGCAAGAACACGAAATATATTTTCAATCAAATTTTTCTATTACACAAAATCTTTCATAAATTATAATTTTACATTTTGTTTCAACCGAAGTAAAACAGGGCGACGAGGCCCGATAAGTCCCCGCCACACGACGCCCGCGGTAAGTGGTTGCACCGAGTACATAGAACATTAGCGGAAACTAACCTGCATTCGCAAACCCTCTTTGCGATATTACTGAATGTTGTCAAACAAAATATTGCAGCACAAAATTCGATAAGAGCGCCAAAGAACCTACTAAGTATTCCACAATCAATAAAATTCTTATTGAGCATTGCTCCACACACTTTCCCAAGCAGGGCGCAGTGGCAGACGTTCCCGAGCCCGAGGGACGCTCCACAATTGAGTCACGATTACAATAAAGAATTTATGACTCATTGAAGTAATATTCACAATTGGACCTCTGGTAGTCATTGTTTGGAAAAAAAATCTCGTCATCGCGATGTAGAAAATAAACACGACCGCACAAATAACTTGGTAATCCAGTACAAATACATAGCATTACAATTTTATATTTGCGCCGAAGTGAACTAGGTATTTCATTGCACGGATAAATTGTTTACATCACCTTAACGTAATATTGTTTGGAACTAAAATAATAGGTCTTAAAACCAGTCCTGAACGTTTTGGTTGAAGTTAAACTTTACTTAATGCTATAGGTATTTGGTTTTCCTTACGAGCAACTTTTTTCCTCGAATTAAAAACATTTGTTACTCTTTAAATAATAATCTTACTCCTTAAAATAAGAAAACTATTTCTTGCAAAAGATCAATCTCGATCAAAGTAACCTGTTAATTGATTTGAGATGTTTTAGATTAAAACCAAGAGGATTCACATTTCTTGATTTAAGTGAAGTCAATTTAATAAACAATAAAAGAAATTAGTCTCGAAATAAAAATATTACTCATAATTGTTAATAAAAATATTGTTTTAGAAAAAGATAACCAGTATTTTTGTTTTAAAAAATATCGCATTATGCTAAGTAAATATTTCTTTGCTGGAGTGGCACTTATCAAGCATGTCTTTGATGCGTGGGAAAGGAAGCGGGATGCTATTGGAATATTTTGTGATCTGTCCAAAGCCTTCGATTGCGTCAATCATGAAACGTTGCTCATGAAGTTACACCATTACGGTGTCTTAGACAACTCACTTAGTCTAATCAAATCTTATTTATCTAATAGGATACAGAAGGTGCATGTCAATGGAATTGACTCTTCGGGCGCCCCATTAGTTATGGGTGTACCCCAGGGCTCCATATTGGGGCCGCTGCTGTTTTTAATCTACATAAATGACCTTCCTTACTATACTAAAGATCTATGTGAGATTGTGTTATTTGCTGATGATACATCCTTGATTTTTGAGGTTGATAGACAAAAGAAAATGTTGACGATGTCAATAACACACTCTCTCAAGTACTACACTGGTTCACTTCTAATAACTTAGTTCTTAATTCAAAGAAAACTAAATGTGTAAAGTTCACAATGCCTAATGTAAGGCAGGTCAATATTAATATAGTCATGAATAATGAACCTATTGAAATTATAAACTCCACAGTTTTTCTAGGTATCACTCTAGATTCAAATTGCAGTGGAGCCCCCATATCGCTGCCTTGGCAGGAAGACTAAGTTCAGCTGCATACGCAGTAAGAAAAATAAGAGATCTGACTGATATTGAGACTGCAAGACTGGTTTATTTTAGCTATTTTCATAGTCTGATGTCATATGGTCTATTGCTGTGGGGATCCGGTGCTGATTTACAAGCTATCTTCATATTGCAGAAGAGGGCAATCCGTGCCATCTATGGCCTTAGATCACGTGACTCACTTAGAGAATTATTCAAGGAAATAAATATTTTAACGGTAGCATCTCAATACATTTTTGATTGTATTATGTTTGTACGTAAAAACTTGCATCTTTACTCGCGAAAATCTGATTTTCATAGCTTTAACACACGAAATAAACATACGCTTGCGGTCCCAAATCTAAGACTTCATAAAATTGGCAATTCATTTGTGGGATTCAGCATAAAAATGTTTAATAAGTTACCACAAAAACTTATTGACTTACCATTACATGAATTTAAAATTCATATCAAAAACTGCTTAATGCAGAAAGGCTACTATAATGTAGAAGATTATTTAAATGAAGTGGATTCCTGGACTTGTTAATTTGTATGCCTATTATTTTATATGTATAATTTGATTCCATAATTTTACTTTGACGATTATCTAAACGATAAAAGCATTGATTATCATATTGTAACTGTAATCTCAATAATATATATTTTTTTTTTTAATTATTAACAGAATGAAAATTGTAATGATTATAATTTGAAAAGAGTAACTACTGAGTTTCTTGCTGATTCTTCTCAGGTAGAAATCAACTTTCCGAATCAGCGGTAGCTTACATAATATTTGACATTCATAAATGTTCTATAAGGACTTAAATTGAATAAAGAATATTTCTATTTCTATTTCTATTTCTTTGAAATAACCAAATATTTCGAGAAATTGGTCTTTCTTATTCAAAGAAATCCTTTTTTACCGTGCGGTCAAGTCAATTTAGGAAACTACATTTTCTAAGTTGTCTTGGGTCTGGGTGTTCTGGGTTGACGCCCCCAGATTTATCGTCATCTGGTACTCATAGTACAGGGGTTGCCCTAGTTTGAGGTTGATTGGTGTGATTGTCTGGCGCATTTTTTTATCCGTCCACCCCGATATACAGATAACCTAACAATACGTTTCGACTGCGTTACAACAGCCGTGGTCACAAGCCAACTGTGTGTGTTTGTTGTGTGTGTGTTTGTGTGTGTGTGTTTGTGGTGTGTGTGTTTGTGTGTGTGTGTGTGTGTGTGTGTGTGTGTGTGTGTGTGTAAGTCCGCTTGTGACCACGGCTGTTGTAACGCAGTCGAAACGTCAAGCAGCCTAAGTGCTAGAATGTACTCATTAAATATTGTCGCGTTTAGTCCCGTTTATATGAAGTATTTGATTTAAGAGGAAGACGAACAGATGGACCAACTGATGATAAGAGATTGCCGCCACCCATAGACACCTGAAATACCAGTGAAATTTCGCAGGATACCACGGCCTCACAGAAGACCGGCGTGAAGCAGCGGCTGCATTGTGTTTCGTCGAGTGAGGAGGTTGGAAACGCACTTGTAACTCTACTGGTGTCTATGGACGGCGGCCATGGCTTATCACCAGGTGACCCGTCTGCTGGACATCCACCTATCACATAAAAAACCCTCTTCCTCCAATTGGGCCTTCGGTACCCTCACTCACGGCCATGGTATCACTCCTGTCAAGCCGGCCCATTCATGCAGAAGCGTGGCTCTCCCACGGTTCAAACATAAGAAATATTTACATTAATATTTCGTCTGATGTTAACTTGTCTGTATTTTTTTTACCCATAAATAAATCTTTTCCTTTCCATCCTTTTTTTCTGCCAATCCGCATCCAAATGACAAAAAAATTCATGACCAACCACTGAATAAAGCCATCGAAGATTTTCCCGCGATATGTAAAAATATCCTGCCTACTGAAATAAAAACTCTTCGGCTGAAACACATTCATTTTCGATGCTTCTGATTCTGTATAGTTATTATTACTATACTTTACGTTACTCTTTTCTAAATAAATGAATTGTATAGCTGAATTAAGTCCCGAAACGTAGTGAGAGCAGATCACAAGTCTAATAGTACATGTACAGAAAGCCCACTCCTAAAATCCGTTTATGGAAATGAAGACGCAGGCTACTATAACGTAACGTTGAAATTCCGACCGCCCAGCGTTCAATGCCTACCATTATTCATACCTAGAAGTGCGTTCTCTTTCTATCGCAAGCAACTGTCGCGTGTGCGTCGCCGCTCGTTCGGTGATTTTCTACTAATTTGCCCCTCCGGAGGGGACGCCGCATGTACTTGCAAGTTCGATACCTACGCGCGGAGTGGGACAGGCCTGGTACAATCAAGATGACCTCACTCCGCCTGATGGTAAGCGCCGTGAGATCCAAATACGAGATTGACACAAAAGAACTGGTCAAAAATTATATTGTAGCTACTATTTTCACGCACAACTGTACAGTCGAGTCCAAAAATATGTAAATACAAAATACATTCATAACTTGCGAGTTATATTGGGGCTCGCTCATAGTTCTGCTTCGCGGAGTCAAGGGTACATCAAGGGGGTGCAGCCGACCGTAAAAGATAAGCAGTTTGGCCTGAAATCTGTACCAAAATAGCGGAGTCTAAGTTTGCAAGGATTCGGTTTCGTAGTGCGGCTAGTTGAGTAGCGCAAATAACATCGATATATTTATTAAGTAAGTAAAATTATTATCAGGCTACATTCTGTCTGTCCCACTGCAGGGCAAAGGCTTTCAACATAGAAATGAGGTCATCGCTACCATGATGGCTTAGGCTTAATCACCACACTTGCCTAATGCGGATTCGTGATCACAAAGCCGAGCTATGTTCAAAAAATTCGAAAGATACTTTTTAAGCCATAGGTTTACTTAAAATTTTCAAGCAGTTAAAGAAGTGAAAAATCTAATCTCTAAATCGCATATTTTGACACTGTTTGTGACATTATTATTTAAATTTATCCCATTATTTGAGATTGAGTATTTGAGACTGGTATTATAATAATATAATAATAATAATATTTCACTACATCACATACTGGCCTGACTCTGAGATAGGTAGTTCAAGCACCTGTGTTACAGATATCAGAACCAACAGTGGAATTACAAATATATACGTATAATACTTTTTTTTTGTAAATACATACTTTTAATACATAGAAAACACCCAGACCAATACAAACAGACATGTTCATGCACACAAATGTTTGTACTGTGCGGGGATCGAACCCGAAACCCTTGGCCCAGACGCAGCATTCACTACCACTGAACCAAACGGGTCGTCAAAATATTATCATTTGTATATGAAAATTAGGTTGGCTACATTTTAATTATCTAAAATGTGCGTACCTACATTCCTCTTATTTCATTCTGTTTTTAACCGACTTCTAAAAGGAGGAGTTCTCAATTCATCTTCATGATGCTTTTCTTTTAATATTTTTTCCTCATCAAATTAAGAGAAACAAAATCTATCGACATGAAATCTACCGACAAATGCACTTCTTTTTAAGTTTCCTCAACTTGATATTTCGTTGGCAAGTTGATTTAGGTCAATTACATTGTGACCGGTTAAATAGAAGCTGAGAAGTTGGTAAGTAAACAATGTAGTTAGACTTTGTACAACTTTTTAAAGGAAAAGTTGTGGTTTTTGAGGGTTTCGACCTGTAAAGGAAAACATTCCTACAGTAAAATGCCGAATGTACTTATATTTCATTCCTCATCTTCCTTTAGTTTTTCTTGTAAAGCCTTCGATCATAGAAAAAAATTACATGGCAAATTCGAAATTATAATGACATCGCTGTTGGAATCACTTGTCAAAAGCTTTGGAATTGTGTATCTAGAGACCAACTAGACTGTTATCATCATCTCATCATCAGCCTGGCTCTGTCTACTGGACAAATAGGTCTCCCCAATGTTCGCCATTTCACCCTGTCCTCTGGTAAAGCACGGTCGCCGAGCAGAAAGACAATGGCACATTGACCTGTTACCATCTTTAACGCATCTAGTCTATACCAACGGCTTTTCGCAGATCGTCAGTCCATCTAGCCGGAGGTCGTTCAATTTTTTTTTTAAATTTTAATAAATATTTTTTTTATTTTCAGATAGGTAGCATGACCATAAACTGTGACTGGAGCCTAAGCATGGATTGCTAGTGTTAGGAGGCCCCGCTCTTGAGCATGATAAATGAACCTATACTTATTTACTATAAGTGAACGAACACTCTCAATTACAATAGGGTAGGTATTTGACTAATCTCGATTTAGTAAAAAATATTTATACTTTTCCAAAATACTGGTAAATAAGAACCAATGGCCAAAATTTTCAGTTAAAAATATAACGTCTAGCTGGTTTTATGAGCATTCAAAGTTTCATGGGCAAGTCCATTTTTAAAGTATTACAATTTAAAAAAATAATTATATTATTGAACTACCCGTACATTTTCCACCAACTTTTATTATAAAACCATTTACTTAAACGAAACATTTGATATAGCTACCAAACAAAATTTACTAGACGCGCATACAGGATACGGGCATGTGACGTCACTCGCCTGTAGCCATTTGAATAGAGCGTTTTTGGGCTTGCCCAAAATATGTGCTCTTAAAGTTATGATATCTCAGGTAATTCAAATCAGAATCGAGTAATTCTTTCAGTGATGTTTCTTAAATTGAGAGGTCTTTTGATTAAACACATAAAAAAATTTAGTCAAATACCCTATTTAAATTAGGAAAAGTACACAAAAATACAAACTTTCCATTATAGGCTGCGTATTAGTGTGGTGTGTGTGTGTGTGTGTAAGAGTGCGTGTGTATGTGTGTTGTATGTGGTGTATATAGACTAGGAAAATTTTTCGAGAATTCTCTCCGTCTCTTCATAATTTTTAAGCTGAATCCAATTCATTACTTCAACCTTACACTTGTGATAACGTTTGCTAAAGATTTTTACATTAGGTTGTTTTTTTATTGCTCAAGTAGGCAGACGAGCATGCGGCCCATCTAATGGTAAAAATCTCTAATCTCTCAGTTATTTTAAGTACTCCAGGGACATTGGATTACGGCAGCCAAAGTTGCCAATATCAACCGTGTATCTTAATGGTAAACTTTGGAGATAATCCGGCCCAATTTGGCCAACTTTGATCGACTGTTCGAAATTATTCAGGAGTGATTTTCAAGGTACTGGTAACTGACTGTATTAAGTAGGAAGTTAATTTTGTTTAGTTTCCAGATTTGGTTGACGTTATAGGAAAATGCGATGAAGATTCCGTTTTAAATAAAAGGTTGACAGGGCACTTGTAACTCCACTGGTGTTGCAAGTGTCCATGGGCGGCGGGAATTGCTTACCATCAGGTGATCCGCCTGCTCGCCTGCTACCTATCACATAAAAAAAAATTTCATAGTTCGATTTGTGGTTTGAGTTTTGTCCAACACTTCCACAAGAATGAATTGGCTAGAAAATGTTACTACATTAACTGTACATTCTAAAAATGTAAATTAAGTCGACATGACTTCCAACAGGCCTCATTAATTATTTGAAGCGTTGCCAAAAAGAGGCGACGCTTCAGAGAAACCCTATTAAAAAGCAATGTTCTTCGAAATTTTTTAATAGGTTTAACATTTAAAGTATCGCCCCTTCTTTGCAATGATGTGCTGCCAAGATTTTAATAATGGCAGATCAATACGAACATTTATTTTTGACATTATCTACCAACTTGTAAACTTAGGATTATTTTAGCCCCATTTGGTCTAGTAGTGGGGTTCGATTCCCGGGTCGAGCAAAAGTTCGTTCCGAATTTTTCGAACATAGCTTAGTTTGTGATCACGAATCTGCATTAGCCCGCGTGAGCGTGGTGATTAAGCCTATTCCCGTAATAGTAGCGATGACTTGATCTCTATGATGGAGGCCTATGCCCTGCAGTGGGACAGTATATAAATAAATAAATAATAAATAAATAAATTGAGACAACATCACATACATTGTCCTGGTTCCAAACTAAGGTTTTCCCTTGTACTATGGAAACCAGAAACAACGAAGGAACTACAAACACCTAACCCAAGACAAATCTCTGTTTCATCATTTGTCTTGATGCGGAAACCCGCGACCCTTGCGTCCCAACCGGCGCTCAAACCACTACGTCAAATTGGTCGTCAGTATAATATAGGCTGATACTTTACATTTTGTACGTTGGGCCCAATAAAAACATTTTAAAAAACCAAATAAGCCATCACATCCACTGGGGTGTGCGTTATCATATTCTTACAGGCGGGTGAAATGCTAAAAATACTCCAAATAAATTCACTCGTCTGTACAATAAGTCTGGCGGAAAAGTTACGGGATCCAAAACACTTTTGTAGGCGAAGTTTTTGTATAGGAATGAACACATTGTATGGAGATCAACATTTCCCCCTACATGGGGTTCTCAAAGGTATGAACACAGTCCCATACTGCTTGCATTTAAAACTTTACGGATTTTGTCACTTACGCCATAACCACGTTATGAAATAAAGAAATAAAAAGATAAATTAAGTTAAGAAAATAAAACATTACAGACTTAGATCCAAGTAAATTGGATTTTTCAAGATGCAATACAATATTTCTATCACGAGACGTGTTAATTATTGCTAAAAACGGCCACTTTTAGCAATAATTGACATTATTGTTACTTGTCGCATGTTTTATATATTGTATTGCATCTTGAAAAATTCAATTTACTTTTATCTAAGTCTGTAATGTTTTTGTTTTCTTAAAAAAATATTGTATTTTCGCCACCAATCAGTGTAAATAGGTTGGCGGCGCTAGTTTTTTTCGTATAGCCCCTTAACCACGTTGATAATGAATTATTGATTACAATATAAACTGAATAACACGCAAAACACACTTACAACTAAACCATACCTCCACAAGCAATACATCGAGCGGTTGCCCTCAACAAACAGTTCACTAACTCATATAGTTCCAGTTCACTCCCAGGCTTAGTTAGGATTACGCGGGCTATTAGCGAAGTTGGATGGCGCGAACTTGGCCCAGCTCAAGGCTTCGTAGGAAATTAGTTTGAGCGCGCAATCATGGATCTTGGGTTAATGGTGACACCGTTCCTTCGATCTTCGGTAAGTACTTAAAGTACCAACGGAATCAATGAATGTCGAGGAATCGATTAAACTAACGCCGTCAATTGTTTTTTTTATTATTATTAACTAGTGACCCATCCTCCTTTCGTTTCGGAACATTAGTTCCACTGTCTACCAATAGATGGTGCTGGATATTGATTGTATCACGCAGTGTCTCGTGTTTTCGGTTTACCTATAAGCCCTGGCGTGGAAATACTTAGAAGATATAAGACGGCCTCATCGATGCAGTGGCTAAGGTGTTCGCCCGAAGCGCTAAATATCTCGGGTTCAATTCCCAGTCCAATCAATTTAGAAAAATTACATTTCTAAGTTTTTTTTGGTCAAGGTGTTTGGGTTGACGCAGGGGTTGTTCTACTTTGAGACGTGGTTGATTGGTGCGATTGTCGTTGTCTATAGAAGTTATCTCTTTATTAATAGTAGAGAAGAGAATATACTATTTTAGCCTGAAAATCAGCGCCGCAGCGGCTATAGCTGCAGCAAATCAAAATCATCCCTGACCTGAATTTTGTAATTTGGACATAAGAGACTGTTCCCTAGTACGGGAAACAGTGCCGTTGTAAAATTGTAAGCCTTTTAAGAACCATAAAATCAAATCATAAAAGTCAAATTGTTCCACTAACCACCACAGAATCCCAAATGCTTTATATTGTTTTTGAAATAAAATTCTACGAAACCTAAATTTTAAGTGTTTTTTTTTTAAGAGTTTCTACCTAATTGTTGTACTGTGTATTCTGAAGCAATCTCTGTTTATGATTTGCGAATACCGATAATCATAATTACTGTCAGGTGTCCGCAGAAAACCAGCGTCGAGGCACACTCAACTGTGTCCCGACATATAGCTGAGCGGGGACCTTTTTGGCGCCTTATAGATTTAGATTGTTGTACTTACCTATATTAAATTAGATTAATTATATTTTAAGATTTTGAACTGTACTACATATCTGTATTTTTGGTGCCAAATAAACGTATTCTATTCTATTCTAAATTAGTAGCCAACAGTATTTTTTCTGACTGTGCGTGCAGGCTTTTGTTGAAGTTTGAAGAGGCTTTCCAAAATTGAGTAAAAATGTTACCCGTTTGGTTTGGTTATAACCACGAGCGGTAGATACACAATATTTTACAAACAAACGTTATGTGTATGGACCTGCAGATGACCTGGATAGCCAAACAAAACCCCTCCATGTTTTGTTGGTTGTTTTGCCAACAAAAACAGACCGTAGCTCGCGATTTACAGTTCAAGTTGAACAAGATACAACTACAATCCATTACAAACAACTTTGAGCCTTTTCTCGGTTGTTTGCTACAAAGTTAAAGTATCAGCCTATTTGTTATCCTACAGGAGACCTATTTTTGAATTTTCGCTTCGACCAATTAAAACTACTCGTTTTGCAAGTCACGTCGTCTCGTAAGTCTCATAAGATTCATAATTTTCCCTATTTTTGGAATCAATCGCTTAGGGTATTTGGTAAGCTTGTCAAAGTATAGTGTTTACTCGTTTCACGCAGAAAATTTTATAATCAGTATTAATTGCAAGACAGGTATACGGTGTGACGTATAACGGAACGTAAATAATTTCACAGAAAAAGAGAAAAAGAAAAATAAAATTTGACGTAAATGCGTCCACTCGCCTCACGGAAACGAGTGGTTTATACCACTCGTTGCAAAACGCTCGTTTTCGTATGATTCAAAAATGCGGATGTCAAAAATCATGCGAGTCACACATTTTTATGTGACACGACAATTCAAAAATAGGTCTCCAGGCCTCCGTCATAGAAATCAAGCCATCGCTTGATGGGATTAAAATTAATTACCAGCCATGCACTTCTATCTTCTTCTTTACTATTTATATAGAGGTTAATCTCATATTCCACGCCAGGGCTTATAGATAAACCGAAAACACGAAACACTTGCGCGATACAATAAACGCCCAGCGCCACCTGTTGGTAGACAGTGGAACTACGGTTCCGAAACGGAGTGAGGGCGGGTTACTAGTCTATTTATAAAGACATAACTTCTGTAGAAAACCAAGGCGTATATGCAACCTGAAAAGACAAAACACTGGTGCGATGTACAAATTCTGTCGATTATTCATCATACCCAGCGCCATCTATTGGTAAAAATTCGAACAACTACGAAAATAGCACCAGCAGGAGCAGCAGTCGTGGCAGGCCTCCCACCAGGTGGACCGACGATCTGGTAAAGGTCGCGGGAGTCCATTGGATGCGGGTGGCACAGGACCGATCTGTGTGGAGAACTTTGGGGGAGGCCTATGTCCAGCAGTGGACGTCTATTGGCTGAAATGATGATGATGATGATGACGAAAATAGCAGCATAACTTTTTACCGTTTGAGAGCCACGATTCGCAATGAAACGCCGGCTCGACTGGAGTGATACCACGGCCTCACATAAGACTGGCGTGAAGCAGGTATTGGCGAAAAATAAAGGAGGCCTATACTCAGCAGTGGGTACTTCCGGGCTGATCATGATGACTTTATCCACTAAGCCATAAGGCGTATTTACTACATCGTCATCGTCATGTCAGCCTACATCCACCCACTGCTGTGTATAGGCGTATTCTTTATTACGCCAATCCCTACGGTCTCCAGTCAGCCTCATCCCCACTACCATTAGGTACAATATCGTCGGACCATAGGGCATTTGGGAAGGGCTGCATTGCGCCAAACAATTTGGCTCAAAGTGGCGAGCGTGATTTGCGGTACGGTCTAGTCCCGGCTGTGGGGTATCCGACCGCGATTGCGCTGAGATGGACACCCCAGTGGTTTTGGTTAGGGTTAGAGTCCCACACACCACCTTGTCCCCCACATGTGGCAAGGTGGTTTCCCCTGGAAAAAAAGGTGTTCTAACACAGGACGTCGTCCCGATCTTGGCCGCCATTCAGTAATCTTTAAAAGTCCACCCATCAAGCAAGGATTTTCTACGAAATTTAATTAATTTTCTATGAAATTTAAATTTTATTTAATTCTTTAAAAATTGTATGATAACAAATTTGAAAAGATTAAGTTCTACTGAAACTCAGAAACTCACTTGCTGATTCTTCTCGGTAGAAATTGACCTTCCGAATCAGCAGTAGATTATAAAATTTGACATTCATAAAATGTTCTGTAAAGGACTTAAATTGAATAAAGAGATTTTGATTTGATTTGATTTTATACAGTTTTACAAAAAAAATACTTTATATTCTAGTAGAGAAATTACTGTATTCTTAATCACGGACCGAACAAAGTCTATTTAAAAAGTTGAGATTGACTTTGCCTCCTCTATTTGTAAAGACCTATGTACACAGCTACTCAATCAGTGAACTTAGAATATTAAAAGTTGTTAGTTTTGGACTTAACTCCGATGGGATAAAGTTCACAATGGTTCATAGTTAAATATTTTATACTTCAATGATTGTGACCATTTTAGACAAATTATTTTTTTTCCTATTTGTACAACGTCTAACAATGAAAATTACAGGCTAAATGCGACTCGGAATTGCGCTACGCCTTACACAGACAGACAGACGGACGTCGGGCACATCAGACAGAAAGCAAAGTCTTACTGCCGAAATCAAAGACTTTAATTGTCACTTAACGTTGTAAGACCCAAAAGCCTTTTAAAAGGCCGAAAACAATTAATTTTCCATTGTTTCTGCTGTCTGGCCCTACGATGTTAAGTAAAAACGAAAATTGACCCCTATTTTAATCGACATAAAGACTCCATAAAATCCAAAATTAAGATAATGAGTATGAAAATATTAAATGACGTCTCTGATTGCGGCAATTCGTACCTATTCGTTGTCGTAGCAATATAAATAAATAATTTCTGCCCTACGGTTATTTTGTTCTCGGCAAAAGTTTGAACATAATGCTGCTTCCATCAAAGATTTGCTTCCATAGTAATAATTTTACCATAGACATTTTCCCATAGAATAGGGTCGATCAAAAAGTATGTTACGAAATTTTCGAATAAAATTCGAGTTTAGGATCACTAAATATGCTTTGGTGACAATGCAAGCGTATTGATTAAGCCTAATCATAGTAGCGAGGACTTGATTTCTTGATGGAGGCATTTGTCCTGCAGTGGAACAGTAGGTATAGGTCAGCGTTTCCCAATAGCCGGGTCGCGACCCGGTGTCGGGCCATCTAAATGAAATAACCGGATCGCGTGCGACATTTTTGCCTTATTTTAAAAACATGAGTAATATCTAACTTAGATTCTTTAGTAAAAATAAGAAACAGCTGCATATTTCGCATTAACTAATTAGTGACTAAATGCCAAAATATTATAATATCTATGTGTATTATTAAACCTTAATAGAACCAGCTTGAGTTTGAAAGTAGGTACTTAGTGGGTCACGAAGGGTCAGTGTGAAATTTACCGGGCCATGGCATACCAAAGTTTGGGAAACACTGGTATAGGTATTTGCTGATACTTTTATTTTTAAATACCACTGCCCGTCTCGTATATTATTATGCGTAATTGCCAGAACTCTTTTGTCTCGCCCGAAAGCTTCTAAGGGTGAATTTCAACAAACTCCATTTTTGCCTAATTACGGTGGCGAATTTTTTAAAACCACTTTACATACATTTTATGGGAGGCACATAATAGAATAAACATTGTAGTATTCAAAAATATAGGAGGCATAAAATATTATAATTATTTTTAGAGATATCTCAATCTGAAATTTTTACAAGCCACCGTAATTGGATTTGAGCCACCGTAATTTAAATCCCTACCACCGCGATTATTTAAGCCAGCGAAATTATAATAAATAAACAATTTTATTGTTTATTGTCATTTATTGAATTAAATTATTAAAAACCTGAGTTTCATTAGATATAATATATGACATGTAGCTGTATTGCAATCACGTTAATATAGGTACACATTAGTTGATGTTAATTAATGTAACCTGTATGACTTTTTAATAAAGGTAATAGTCGTGTAGAATATGATCAGTTTTTAAGTTGTTGCATAGCAATAGTAATCGTCACGTCACGCCATGAGCTCTTGGCCGAGATTGAAAACTTTTATGGACAGCTTTACGAGACATCACGCACACCTGTCTCCCAAGCCGTTGATAAAAGAGCCAAATTAACCCGGCACTACACCGAAGATATCCCGGACGTCAGCCTGTACGAGATTAGCATAGCTCTCAAACAGCTTAAGAACGGCAAGGCACCGGGTGATGACGGAGTCACAGCGGAGCTTCTGAAGGCAGGTGGACGAACGGTCCTGAAAGCCCTTCAGAAGCTATTTAACTTCGTCATCATCGAGGGAAAGACGCCCAAAGCGTGGCATACTGGCGTGGTAAGGCTTTTCTTCAAGAAGGGAGATAAATCCCAATTGAAGAACTACAGGCCTATCACACTGCTGAGTCACATATACAAGCTGTTTTCGAGAGTTATGACGAACCGTCTCGCACGTAGGTTGGACGACTTTCAGCCTCCCGAACAAGCCGGATTCCGCAAAGGCTTTAGCACCATAGACCACATTCATACGCTGCGGCAGGTTGTACAGAAGACCGAGGAGTACAATCTGCCATTGTGCTTAGCGTTTGTGGACTATGAGAAAGCTTTTGATTCTGTCGAGATTTGGGCCGTGCTACAGTCTCTCCAAAGGTGCCGAATTGACTACCGGTACATACAAGTGTTGCAGTCCCTGTACGCAAACGCCTCCATGTCAGTCCGTCTTCAGGACCAGAAGTCTAAGCCTATACCACTCCAGCGAGGTGTGAGACAGGGTGACGTCATATCGCCGAAACTGTTCACAACTTTGTTGGAGGACGTTTTTAAGCTTCTGGAATGGGATGGACTTGGCATCAATATAAATGGCGAGTACATGACGCACCTTCGATTTGCCGATGATATCGTAGTCATGGCTGAGACCTTGGAAGACCTAAGCAGAATGCTTGATGACCTCAGTAGAGTCTCTCAACAAGGTGGGTCTCAAAATGAACATGGACAAGACAAAACTCATGTTGAACTCTCATGTCGTACCCACTCCTGTAAAAGTTGGAAGCTCTACACTGGAAGTTGTAGACGAATATATTTACCTCGGACAAAAAGTGCAACTTGGTAAGTCTAACTTCCAGAAAGAGGTCGACCGGCGAATCCAACTCGGCTGGGCAGCGTTCGGGAAGCTACGCAGCATATTTTCGGCTCATCTACCACAGTGTCTGAAGACGAAAGTCTTTAATGCGTGTGTATTGCCAGTGATGACATACGGAACTGAAACGTGGCCGCTTACAATGGGCCGCTTAAGAAGGCTCAAAGTCACTCAGAGGGCAATGGAGAGGGCTATGCTCGGAATCGCCTTGCGTGATTGTGTCAGAAATGATGAGATCCGCAGGAGATCTAAGGTCACGGACATAGTCCAAAGAATTGCGTGGCTGAAGTGGGAATGGGCAGGGCACATTGCGAGGAGAACAGACGGCCGTTGGGGTGGAAAGGTCCTTGAGTGGAGGCCGCGCGCAGGAGGCCGCAGTCGTGGCAGGCCTCCCACCAGGTGGACCGACGATCTGGTAAAGGTCGCGGGAGTCCATTGGATGCGGGGTGGCACAGGACCGATCTGTATGGAGAACTTTGGGGGAGGCCTATGTCCAGCAGTGGACGTCTATTGGCTGAAATGATGATGATGATAGCAATAGTCGTAAGGGGGGGGGGGGGTGGGGGGGGGGGGGGGAATCAGGGTATGGTCTTAGTGGGAATTACTGTTAGTAAGTGAGAACGGCATTTGCCAATAAAGTGCTAAGAACCATCTGCAGTGCTAGTGGCGGAACACCAAGTTTGAGCAGAGCTCTAGCCAGTCCAAGTCACCTCACGTCACCGTCGTTCCTCCTGGAACCGTTCAACCACACGGCCGCCACCTTGAGGTGCAGCTGAGCTCAGGTCGAAAGGCGAGTCTTCTGCGCCTCCAAACCGAACCAAACTCACAAGAAAGGAAACCCGAATCAAAACCGAGCACGCTTGCAGGCTCCAAGGTGGCAGCCCTACTAGCTTGCTAGGGTATAGTGGATTAATCACTGGCTTACCTGAACCCAGCTGAAGAAACTGAAGAAGTACAAAACCGGACCGATAAAGCTACAACGACCTTTGGCATGAAAATACGGTCACGAATAGCATGTTGGAATGTGCGAACACTCGGCGAGGATAGCCGATTAGCCTAAGTGGAAGCAGAAATGCTTAGATACAAGCTGCAAATACTCGTCCACAGCAAGTGCGTAGGAATGGATTCGGAGAACTGGGAACGTCCAGGGGCCTTACTTTTTTTTAATCTGGGAAGGAGGGATGAAGAAGGCGTAGGTACGTGAAAACGGCGTAGGATTCCTCCTTTCTCACGTTGCGACGAAGAGCCTACTTGACTGGAAACCATCTCAGAGCGAATCATCACGGCCCGATTCAACAGCAAAGCTCGCAAGATAATCGACCTGGCCGACGCCTTTGGGCTAAAACTGCGAAATCGCTTTTCCGCACTCAAAAATGTCTCTACACTTTCTGTCAACGCGGAGTGGAACCATATCAAAATGGCCCATACAGAGACTAACTCCGCCGTCCTTGGACACAAAACACATACACGCGAAGACTGTATGTCTCAGAAAACCTGGAACCTGATTGAGACAAGACGGGAACTCCATCTTCAACTCTCTCTCCATCCGAAACTCAACAACCTCCAATACCGACAGATTCGCAGAAAAATTTACCGCAGTACCCGTCGTGATCGCCGATTGTGGGCTGACACTATTGCCGAACGAGCTTAACGCACTGACAATGCCAGTAATCTCAGGGAGATATATAAGGCAACATTGATGTTGTCTCCCCCTACAGGAGGAAAAGTATTGAAGGCCATCCAATACCCGAAAACGGGAAAGCCCTAGGAGTGGACCTCATCACAGCGGAAATGCTAAAAGCTGATGTCTGGACCGCTGCGAACGTGCTGAATCCCCTCTTGAAGAACAGCTGGCTGGCCGAAGAGGTGACCAAGGATTAGAGAAAAAAAAGGATTTCTCACCACCGTACCCAAGAAGGGACACCTTAGTGAATGTGGCAACAGGAGAGGCATCACCTTGCTCTCAATTCCTTTTGAAGAGCTCTCTTGGATCATCCTAGACAGACTATCGTATCGAGGGCCGTCGAAGCTCTTCTTCGCAAAGAGCAGGTTGGCTTTCGACCCAACCGATCGTGTACTGACCAGATCAACACCTTGCGAATAATCTTCAAACAGGCATCAGAAGGGAAATGTATGTGACCTTTGTGGATTTCGAAAAAGTCTTTGAAACGCTATCTAAAATGAAACGTTATAGCTGGTGGCTCGTGAAATCGGAGTTTCCGAGAAGATCACCAACATAATCAAGGCCATCTACTGGAACTATTCCTGTAGAGTCGAGTCGAGACGCATGAAGGCCTCGTCTCGGAGGACGTACCAATTGATCCGGAGGTATGTCAAGGGTAACTCCTCTCGCCTCTCCTCTTATTTGTCGCTCTGGATGGCATTATACATTAAACCTAGAACAAACGCTGAGGCATAGAGTGGGGACTGTCCAACGTATTGGAAGATTTGGACTATGCCGACGACCTTTGCCTATTGAGCCACACACGAGCTGACATGCAGGCCAAACTGGACGACCTTCGACGAGAAGCTCGGGAAATGGGTCTGAAGATAAACATCCCAGACCCAGGAAATGAGATGTGGAGTGACAAGTTCTTCGCCGTTGCTCATCGGCACAAAGGGTGTGGAAAGAGTCCAGAAATGTACTGTAATTAGTAGAAAATCAATTTCAGTGGCACTGTACAATTACGGTGGCGCTATACTTCGCCACCGGAGCCACCGGGATTGCACCACCGGACTTAGAAACAGTAACAAAATTGGTATTATAAAAAAATATATTATCCCACCACTAACTTACAGTCTATAAATATGACAGTTAACTTAATCTCAATAAGCTATAAAACTAGATTTCATGTAAAGGAGAAAAGACAGCTCAAAATACATGCCACCGGTATTGATGAAAAACGTTCTCCTGCGCCACCGCAACTAGTACTTACTTGTTTGGCGGGAAAACGATGACAGCGCGCCGCATGTCCTTTAATCTCGATCATGGGGACACACTGAGCGGTAGGAGGAAGCAGAGCTCGTGTCTCCCAAAGCACATCGTAACAAGTAAAGAAGGATTCAAAACGCGCCACCGTTATTGCTATTTTCCGCGGGACATTTTTGAGATCGATATAAAATTCCAATTATTAATATTTAAATAATTCTGTTTGATTAATTTGAAGTCTCGTCTATTGTATTTTAAGTGTACATTATTTTAAAGTTACAATTATCATCAAAAACTTACAATAACACTTTTATTGTAAACTACTGCAATTCGGACAGTCCACCGTAATTAGAATTTAGGTCTTCCAACATTTTTTAAACTAATAAATACATATCTAAAGGCTAAAACGCTGATGACATGTCATAAATAATAGTTCAAATATTTACCAAAAAAATAAATACTGTTACTAGTAGCTCTCGATATATCGATTTTCAGCTTCGCCGCTAAAAAAAAGTGCTTGGGAAAATCACCCCTAACTTTGCACTCGGTAGAAAGCGAAAGTTCGCAAAGTTCAATTTGAACTTTGAACTCAAAGTTCACATTTAAGGTTCATTAAATGCGTCGCGGGGACCACTTTGCTTGTGATCGATGTCAAACGCTAGGATTTTAACAAATTTTAAGGATAGTTTAGTATTTAAAAGCTTTTATTTAACTTACAATGCATATACAGGGTGTATCTGTGAGACAACATTTGTTCTGTGACTTTTTGAAATTCACATAAAAAAAACAAAGTCGGTCATGTGACATAGTCATTTTGTTAATCTATATCTATACTAATACTATATTTATAAAGAAGTAATTTCTAAAGACAACGAAAAGCCTTATAGGTAAACCAAAAACACGAAACGCTGGTGCGATGCAATCGACACCTAGCGCCATCTATTGAGTACAGTTTGGTTGGAACCTCGTCCCGAAACAAAGTGAGGGCGGGCCACTAGTTATTTATAAGCACATATACAATATTATACCCAGCCACAGAACAAACACAAGTGTTTATCACACGAATGTTTATCCAGGGTGGGGATCGAACCCACGACGTTTGACGTATGAGGTAGGGGTCGGTCACTGTCAAATGTGCCATCCGGCCAGTATATTATTACTTAAGTATATAGTTATTCTATAGTCAGTATTACTTAAGTATTATAGTTATTCCATAAAGTCCTTGAGTGGAGACCGCGACTCGGAAACGTAGTGTTGGACGCCCTGCTACAAGATGGGATGACGACATAAGAAGGCTGGCTGGAGTGAGCTGGATGAGATTGGCCGAAAATCGGGAGCGGTGGCGTGCATTGGGGGAGACCTATGTCCAGCAGTGGACAAGCGTGGGTTGCTGATGATGATGATGATGATAGTTATTCTTACAACGCCGGATCTCTACAGTCCATTAATTTTATTCCTATACCCACAAATTCACAAAGGAAAAAATAGCGACAGCTTATCTTTGATCAACGCAATAAAATCTACCAGAATTTATTGAAGCCGAAAGATTAATCTACATGTGTGAAAAACCAGAATTAAATCGCCCCGTATTTCAATACATCACTCATGAATTTTGAATAGCCAGCAGGTCAGGATAAATTGGGCGGTGGGACTAATTGGAAGTTATGTTGTGTCGCACAATGATTTTGATCGAGCGCACATTTGGGCACCGCTGGTGGCGATTAAAGGCGACCACGTGGGGGCACCAATTTTTTTTTAGGCAGTATTCTTAACGCCCCTGGCCACAGGGACCACGTGGGGGCACCAATCGTAGCTGTAAGTCTCTTCTTCTTCTCACGTCGATGGCATCACGATATTAAATTTTCGCGGCCCACTCCGCCACAACGACTGCGCTATCGGTAGGCTGCAGGAGTTCGCCGTATGTGCAGCTGTCTGGGCATAAAGGGCATGCCAGGAGATGAGCCATGGTTTGGGGGGCGGCGCCGCACTCGCACACATTGCTTGATGCGTCCACGAATCCCCATTTACTCAGGGTATCCCTACAGCGGCCGACCCGAGTGCGCAACTATAACTGTAAGTTAAATCCTTAACGACAGGTCCCAAGAACAAAATCGTATCTACTAAGTAAAAATATAGCAGTTACGAGTTTGTTCTTGGGACCCGTCGTAAATTTTATACACGTTAAAGTTTGTAATGCGGGTTATTGCATTCCCTCTGATATGCTTGAGTGAAATGATGACTGACACATATGATACGTCATACTTGTGTACAGGTGCCACCTTTAGGGATTGGTTGGCTCCGGTTTATCCTATTCTTAGTCTTTCTTTCCTCATTTTGTGTATTGGACTGTGTAGGAGGTGGTGTGAGGACAAAAACATTGTAAATGAAAATTTTGGCGATTAAAAAAAGTAACTAGCTAGTTTCTAGCCGGATCTTCTCGTTAAAATCCACTTTCCGATTCCAGTGGTAAAATAGTATTGTCTATTTATTTTTTGTACCTGCATATGTATCAATATTTATAAATTTAACCATGTTTTATTTTCAAAATAAAGTTGACTAAATTAATACTTTATAAATTTTACTACATGTAAATTATGCACTTACTAAAAATATATAGATTTAAATATTTTTAGTGAGATGATTTTTAAGTGCTGTGTACGAGCCTAGGGTTAGGGGAAAACTCGCCCGAAAAAACTCGCCCGAAAAAAACTCGCCCGCGAATTTCAAGACTTTTTGGCTGGTCACTGTTATAACCTAACCTAACCAATATTTTTTCGTTATGCAAATAAAGATTATTTTGTTGTCTTTGACTTTGATATGCGCTTGGTTCCTCTTCGATCATGAACTACCTTATGTGAAATATAAGTTATTTAGGTAGCGGAATACAGTCTGCAGCACAAACATAAGTATTTTTTTGTTAACCACGGATCTATCGTTTTTCGTTACTAAAGGACTTGGGTATTCATATAACTATACGGTCTAAACTTCGACTCACCCTTACGCGTTCTCTAAATACACATACTAACAGGCTACCAGCAAAGTACCCTAGCTCTTCGTTTATAGCCATCTTGAAATGGCCCTTCTTGTAAATGTGTATAACAAAAAAAAAACAATTCTGAACAACTTTTCTCGCAGAACAAAACTAATCAAAGCAATTTCGAACACAAACAATTTTTACTTCTTTTAAAAGAAGACGTAGAAACAAGGTATAGCAATTACTTTTTATTTAAAATCTAATCAAGTGACTTTTGAAACCTTGTTTGTTTTATACAGAAAATAGTTTTGACCGTGGAAGACCTACGCTTCGGCATGAATGTGCCGGCTCAACTGGAGTCCTCACAGAAGACCGGCGGATAACAGAGCCTGCGCTATGTTTCGTCGAGTGAGTAAGGGTACCGAAGGCCCAAATGTTGGGGAAGGAAATGAAGGTTGGCAGCGTATTTGTGACTTTACTGGTGTTGCATTTGTCTTTGGGCGGCGTGAATCGCTTACCGTAAGGTGATCCATCGCCACATGGAAAACTTTCAATCCAAGAATCCATTCAGTCATTTAGATGCACTGTCTCAACCTACCAACTATCCTAAAATGTATTATTGTACGTCTGCAATGAACAAACTGTTGATCCTACTACTATTATAAAGGCGAAAGTTTGTAAGTATGGATGTATGGATTTGTTACGCTTTCACGTAAAAACTACTGAATGGATTTGAATGAAACTTACCACAATATAGTTATACATCAGAATAACACATAGGCTACAATTTTTGAGGTTCTAATGTGAGGTCGTAAAACCTAAAGTCACGCGAATGAAGTCGCGGGCAAAAGCTAGTTATAATATAAATGTAACAACTATAATCTAATCTTCAAGAAACGAGCCTAGATACCTTCCTAACAGGCCAGCAACGCATCCGCACTCCTTCTGGTGTAGCTGATGTCCATGGGCGGCGGTGATCACTTACCATCAGGTGACCCGCTTGCTCGTTTGCCTTCGTAGGGAAAAAACTATGTAACACAGTTATACTTAAAACAATAAAATATTATCTTATCTCATGTTATCTTAACTGGATAATGTTTGCTTAGAGTATATAGAGCTTTGAAAATTATTCAGTTAAAAAGGTTTTTGTTATTCTAAATATTATTTGCTTAGCCTTTCTGCGAATCAATTAAGTTCCTTCTGAGGGCAAGGGAAATAACTTGTGAGTTGGATTGGCCAATTTCATAGGTATTCTTTGTAATGCTTAGCTATTTTCCGCGACTTGGTTGGTTTCATATACACCGCGCTTTTTTAATCGTCTAATTGCCGCACTCAGAGATATTGATTAAACCTTAATTGTCACTTAACTGAACAATGACAATTATTTTTACAGACTTAAAGACTATCCATAAAATTAGGATAATGAGCAAGGTTAAAATGACGTTTCGGAATGAGGCAGTTACTTACATCTCGAGAGCACAATAATGATGATAACAAACTTTTTGCCCCGAGGAACATAGGGTCGAATCTGAAAAAAAATCTCACATTCCCACATAAAGTAATCAGCTGATTGTTGAGATTAGACCATAGTCCTCCTTGGGAAAAAATATTCTTAGTAAAATTTTATGATAGAAATTACTACTAAATCGCTATCAAAATATAAATTATACTATCAAAATTTGTATCTTAAAATTTAAAGAGATTGTAATACTTAGAAAAATGATCAGATAATGCTTAGAAGAAGAAAGCTTTACTTAGGGCCTAAACCGATACTGCAGAAAAACTGAAAGCTACAAAGTCATAGTTCATATTTTTTTATTTACATACTAGTGGCCCGCCCTCACTTCGCTTCGGGACTGTAATTCAGAAACGAACCAATAGATGGGGCTGTGCTAAATTACATCGCGCAAGCGTTTCGTGTTTTCGGTTTACCTATAAGCCTTGTCGTTGTCTAAGTTATCTCTTTATAAATCTAGTATATAAGATAGATATAGATCACATGGTATAAAAGTCTTACAAAATAACATGAACAGAGACATGTGAACCATGTGTGTGTGAAAGTATCGGTATCTATCCGGTTTCCTAATACTTTGAAGCTTTCGATGTTGAAACACAGGACTCGTGGGGTCCCAGCACTCTCTCTACTTTTAATGAAATCGGTTTTGTGGTTCAGGGGTGAAAGAGAAACATGCAGGCAAACAACAGGTTGAGGGACGTGAAGTAAGGTTCTTCAACCCGTACTCATGTCTCCCCACACTGCCAATGAGGGTCGCTGAAGGTTTAGTCGGTATACTTACCTCCGGCCTCGGAGGAGAGCCCGACATAACCCGAAAGAGGGTATGTATAAGGATTCGCAAGACTACGTTAGCCCATTTCGGGTCAGCGGCATTCCCCAGCGTCAACAAAAAAAGGCTAACAACAGACAAACATTAAAATAATATGATTAATAGGGATAAATTAGAATGGGTTTGAAAGAGGTACAAACGAAACGAAATCAGGCCTTTGTCAGATCAATTTAGTAGGGATAAAATAATACGTTCTTAAGATTATACAGGTTCTCTCTATATATTTTTCCCCTTCTTTTACGAGTACCTAATTGGTATCAAAGAGCTTCAAATAATCCTAATCCTAATATTATAAATGCGAAGTAACTCTGTCTGTCTGTCTGGCTGTTACTCTTTCACGCCAAAAGTACTTAACGGATTTAAAATCAATCAAGAAAATTAATATAATAATTACAATCTAGTGTAGCTGTCCAAAAAAAACCTTTGACTGTGAGAGAGCTACACTTCGGCATGAATAGTGATAACACGACCTTACAGAAAACTGGCCTGATACAACGACACTGAGCTAGATTCCGCCGAAAGGTGAAGGTACCTGATGCACAATTCTAAGGGAAAGGGGGTTAAAAGTTTGGCAACGCACTTGTGACTCCCCCTGGTGTTACGGGCCTATCGGCGGCGGCAATCGTTTGCCATCAGGTGACCCGTCTTTTCATCTTCCACCTTTCATATTTAAAAAATAAAAAAAGGAAGCTTAAGCCACTTGGCAAACACTTATTCATATTTTTTATTAGATGCACTACATTTTAATCTGTTCTTGCCCTCAAAATTCTGAGCAAGAGTGGCCGCTTTTGTTCAAAACTATTAGAATTTGAAGCTTAGAAATTATTAAAATTCGATAATTTTTAACCATTAACAAATTATATCAATTGCCGTCGATAGTAAGTATAACCAACTCGACGCATAAAATGTTTTTATTTTAGTTTTTTTTTTCACAAACCATTTTTATCGATAATTTGAAAAACTGTACAATGTCCTAGCCAGGTTTGGGACTTGTCCCTTGTTTGAACGTAATTAATTCTCTTTGTTCAATATTATTGTACATTTCTGCAAAACAAACAACCCAAATTATCATACTTAATCAAAACTAATCCATCCACGAGAAAATCATCATTTGAAATCCATAATAATATCATAACACAACAAATGTGTTTACTGTAAGCTGGCACATGAATATTCAGTTTCAGGATTTCAGGGTACCTCTCCTCTGTCGGCGGGTAAAACATTGGTCAACAAAATTTCATAACTTTTAATCAATGGCGCCTATTATAACTGTTTTTTTTTTACATTATGGCGCACTAACGAGGGCTCATTTGATGGTAAGTGATCACCGCCGCCCATGGACATCTGCGACACCTGAGGCATCACAAATGCATTGCCGGCTCTAAGGAAGAAATAAGCCCTTTTCTTGAAGATTGATTAGGTATAACTATATTGCAGTCACCGATTATGAATATTATGTCACTAGAAGCATCTAGAAGTTTCATATCACGTCTAGTTTATTTGCAGTGGGTTGCACTTTAACGTCGTAACGTCTAGACAGCAGACACAATGGATAATCAACGTTTTATGCCTTCCAAAAGGCTTATAGGCCTTACGACGTTAAAGCGACGGCTGCACTTGAGGTCCCGGGTTCGATGTCCGGGTCGGGCCAAAATTTGTACCTGAGTTTTTCTATTCAGAAATTCTCAGTTTCCGCCCGAAGTCTGAAAATTGACGGTCTTGTACCCCCGTGCCTCGGAAAGCACGTTGAGCTTGTCCTGCGCCCAATCTCTCTTCGTTCGTGTCACACTGTTGTCCCATCGAAATATGAGGGTAAGGGAATAGAGAGTGCACGTGTCTGCGCACACACCTGTGCATTATAAATGTCCTGCGTTGAGATTGGCCGCCATAACCGGCCTATAGGTTATTTATTTGTTTAAATAAGGTACACCAACAGCAATACACATAAAACATTCAAAAATAACATTAAATATAGATATTCAAATATGTTTGCCAATTATAGGTATACACAGCGTACAAGCACAATATTGTGATTATTATTTAGGAGTTCGGTTAGGAGGACATTACTTCGTCCGCCCAGAGTGCGACCCCACCCAGTCATATAAGCGTTATCTCTTAGCTCCCAGCACGCGAACCATTTAGCACCGTATTTCATCAAGGGCTTAGTCCAGAACCAAGAGTTTAGTGCTGTACTAAATTGTGCATTTTATTACACGGTCGATTCTGAGCGTTGTAGTAACTTTTAATTAAAGTTGCAAGTGTAAGTTGACTTAGCTTAATATTGTTATAGGGCTCTTGTTGTAAGAAGCGGCTATACGATTCAATTTAATTGTGGGAGAATTATGATTGGACCATCTTGACCGGAGTGATACCACGGCCTCACAGAAGACCGACAAGCACCTGCGCTGTGTTTGGGCCAAGTGAGTGAGGATCGGAGCCGTTTTTCCTCTACCTAAAGGTTGTCTGTTACAAATCGCTACAAGCGATAAGACCGCTGTTTATTTCTGTTGTTTCACTAATGTATTATATGTCTTGCAATAATTCAATCCTCATCATCATCATCAGCCCGTTGCAGTCCACTGCTGGACATAGGCCTCTCCAAATGCTCGCCACTTTGATCGATCTTCGGCTACTCGCATCCAGCTCCAGCCAGCCCTCTTGCGCAGATCGTCACTCCACCTTGCCTGAGGTCGTCCCACACTACGTTTACCAAGACGCGGTCTCCACTCCAGAACTCGTTTACCCCAACGGTTGTCAGTTCTGCGGCAGATATGGCCAGCTCACTGCAATAATTAATATCCGTGTATCTATGGTAGCTGTATGTCACTTGTGTGGTACGCATACGGCACTATAGGGGACAATTCCGTTGTTTCCCACATTAATTGATTAATTAAATCTATTTCTGTTAGAGTGGTTGTTCTTGTGTATGTGAGTCGCAGTTTCCCCTGTAACTAGAGACAAAGAAACACATCAAATTGAAGACTACATTTGCTTTTCTCGCCGAGAGGGCGGCAACGCTTTGATTTTTCGGACGCAAGTATAGAATGAAGCGATTTAAGTCTGAAATGAGAGAAAAAACTCTTCAAGGGAATGAAAATCACAAACATACGTTGAATTTTAAACACAACGGTTTTTTTGTTTTTGAAGGTTTTGTTAATTTTTTTTTATGTGATAGGATTCGCAGGGCGGATTGCAATCCGGACTCCAGTGGAGTTACAAGTCCCCCGGGTGGGCCTCCGGTACCCCCACCATCGGCGAAACACAGCACAGGGGCTGCTTCACGACGATTTTCTGTGAGGCAGTGGTATCACTCCGGTCGAGCCGGCCCATTCATGCCGAAGCGTGGCTCATCCACAATTAAACACACGAATCTTCCACAGTTATTTTTTTTAACAGGTTGATAAATCAAAAAGCTTAGGTAAATCCCGAAAGTTAGATAGGTATTAATTCCATAGCGCAAGTGTTTCATCTTTTCGGGTTAAATAAGCCTTGTGGTTATCTGTGGAAGCTGTCTTTTTATAATTACTCGACACTTTCCGCCACGCACCTCCTTATTGTGGAATCAACTTCCCGCAGCGGTATTTCCGAACCGGTACGACATTCAAATCTTCAAGAAACGAGCCTATACCTTCCTAAAAGGCCGGCAATGCTTACGCATTCCTTTTGGTGTAGCTGATGTCCATGGGCGGCGGTGTTCACTTACCATCAGGTGACCCGCTTGCTCGTTTGCCGTCCTATAATATAAAAAAAAATAGTATGTTACCTACATATGAATTCGAGTTAATAAATCACCTGTCACTATGTCAAAGATCATAAAACACAGCTTTTTACAAAATTCTGGGAAGAAGAGACGTCACTTGTGGTCCACAATCTTCTATACTATTTATACAGAGATAGCTTCTGTAGACAACGGCAAGGCTTATAGGTAAACCGAAAACACGAAACGCTTGCGCGATGTAATTTCACACAGCGCCATCTATTGGCTCATTTCTGAATTACGGTCCCGAAGCAAAGTGAGGGCGGGCCACTAGTATTAAATAAACATGCTTTTCATTTTGTTCCAGGTATAACAATTTTGAACATCCGCTCTCGCTCACACCTTGGCCCGCAGAAGAGGACGGGTAGAACGAATAGCAGCAGCAAGTATCCTTGACTTGGTTGTGGGTGGGTTCGGTTACTTTTAATTATCCCTTTGCGTGAAGTACGGTTTGCGTTCATATGCACAGTGTATATAGACAGACTCAACATGTACTCACAGCCACTGTATGCACACATACTCAATGTACTTTAATACATTAGCGACCTTTTAATATAAGTCTTATCAGTACTTTTCAACTATTATCATTAAGCAGGGAAATAACTGCGACGGAAATAACTATAAAAACGGCCACTTTTAGCAATAATTGACATTATTGTTACTTGTCGCGTGTTTTATATATTTTATTGCATCTTGAAAAATTCAATTTACTTTTATATAAGTCTGTATAGACGGCCGTTGGGGTGGAAAGGTCCTTGAGTGGAGGCCACGCGCAGGAGGCCGCAGTCGAGGCAGGCCTCCCACCTAGGTGGACCGACGATCTGGTAAAGGTCGCGGGAGTCCATTGGATGCGGGTGGCACAGGACCGATCTGTGTGGAGAACTTTGGGGGAGGCCTATGTCCAGCAGTGGACGTCTATTGGCTGAAATGATGATGATGATGAAGTCTGTAATGTTTTGCTTTCTTAAAAAATATCGTATTTTCGCCACAATCAGTGTAAATAGGTTGGCGGCGCTAGTTTCATTCGTGTAGCCCCTTAAACTGTCTGAGAACTTAACTCACTACTATACTTGTCGAAGTGTATACTCTTTAGACTTCCTTTCGGTCCATTCTACGTGATTTACGGCCCACAAAATTGGGTCCCTAAATATCCTTTGAAGAATATTCTTTTAATCGCTTTACCTAAACATAGTGGTCCGCCCTCACTTCGCTCCGGGACCGTAATTGAGAAATGAACTAATAGATGGCGCTGTGCTAAATTACATCGCGCAAGCGTTTCGTGTTTTCGGTTTCCCTATAAGCCTTGTCGTTGTCTATAGAAGTTATATCTTTATAACTAGTATAGAAGATATAGATAGAAGATAGAAGAAGATTGCTGCGGAAAAAGTCAGTCCAAAAATTACCAAGCGGAGAACGTAATGTTATAAATATTAAAACAGATTCTTATTTCTGTAAGCATCCATGAATTTAGCTAAACCACAAAATTATGTGGACCTTTGTCAAATGAAAAAGGCAAAATTATCATAAGAAGAACCTCCAGTTAATCCACTGCGGAAACCCTGAATATGTCTTTTTATATTTAAAAAAATCTTTGAGGTTAATTTGTGACAATCGTAATTCAAAAGGTACGATGGCGACTGAAAAAAGTAAAAATTATCTTTCAGCCTAAGTTTGTACTGTCCCACTGTAGGGCAAAGGCCTCCATAATATTTAATAAACTATCGAAAACTTGCAGGTTTGTTCGCATATTGTCTCTTACCGCTGAGCTTATTGTAGAAATAGAAATACACTCATTTTGAAATCCAGAGGTGCATGGTCGGATTTGAACTGTTGATTCAAGTGAACTAAATCAACTACTGAACTAGATGAGAGTTACGGATACACTCATATCAGTTGAGTGAACTATTTACAGCGTTAACAACCTACATTATCTTCAGCAGGAATTCACGCAAGCGTCCAATATCCACGGCCACCGGTGACCCGTGTAATATAACGAAATTGACTATCGAAAACGTGCATGTTGTCTCTCACCGCTGAGCTAATAATAAAAATACGCTCATTTTGAAATCCACAGGTCCATGGTCGGATTTGAACTGTTGATTCAAGTGAACTAAATCAACTACTAAACTAGATGAGTGATACAATCACATTCATTTCAGCTGAGTGAACTGTTTAGCAGGTTTTCAACTTACATTATCTTTAGTGGGAATTCCCGCCAGCGTCCAATATCCAAGCCCGCCGCTGACCCGTAAAATAATGTAATTTTCCTGACAAATTGGTGTCATCATTTTGTTCGTAAATGCTATGATGGTTTTTATTATCATTTTCAGATCTGGAGACCAATTCTCATGTACTCGACATTGAAGTCGAATTTAGAGATTTCATACATTCGTCCAAACAAAATTCTAATTCGACTTCTATGTCGAGTGCACGAAAATTGCCCCCCTGGGAAGCTTAAAGTGTATTAATTAATTTTTTCAATCGACTCTCATCTTACTGTCATACACATTAGGTTGAATATCAATTGAGGAAGTTTAACAGGTTTTGGTAATCTGATGTGAGGCTGACTGTACTCCTAATCATTTATTTTTCCCGACCACTATAACCCAAAGATTTAAATCATAGATATGCCTTCGCCATACTTGGACCGCGCCGATTTGAGTCGAAGCTCAAATAACCTAGTGTAACTCAACTGGGATTAGCGCGTTATAGTTGCCGTTTGCACACGGTGACAGTTGGACGATACAGCTGCCTGGATTTTTGACAGGAAAAAGCACTCAAAATACCTTCGTGTGCCTTTTTATTGTGCAAGAAAAATACTACAAATTCAAATAAAGCGAATGGTGTAACATTTGACTCGTAAGTATTTATATTTTATCAATTATTTAATTTATTTTATTTTGTTGACAAAACATCAAAGTCTGATCGGCCAACGCGTGACAGAGAGAGTAGTATTGGCAATTAATGTGAGACAAAAAGAGACAACATCATTATCTCGGTGACCAATACACTTTGACCCGCTGTAGTACTCAGAACTCAGTTGATAACAGCTCATTTGTTAATGGTATACAATAACCGAGAAAAGTACGGTAGCGACCAGCAGTTAGGCATTGTTTTAATAGCCGTCAGATATAAAATAGCAATTTTATTTCGACTAGAAATCAATAAACATGCGAATAATTATTACGTATTATTTTTAAGTGAACGTTTATTGTTTTAGATTTCCGCGTTTAAAAGAAAAATGTATCAAAGTTATCCAACGGGATTGAAGGGATGAATACTGGTTAACTGGACAATTTAGTCGTTCACAAAAGTTATGTTGATAAAATTTAAGTCCGTTATTGGCTGTAAGAAAAATATATTTACTGTAATTATTATATTTAAGAGCTGTGGATTTTGTAAGAATAAATAAATAAATAAATGAATTTGCTCTTCTCATTTCAAAGAAAATGATTTATGTTTGATTTTCCTAGGTCTTCTAGGTCGTAAAGTTACAAGTATTATATTTGTGTTTCTTCTGTTGTCTTATTCTATAACACAAGTGCTTAGCTTAGCTTAAGCTATTTAGTACGGAGTCAGGACATTAAATCTGGGGTTGTGTTAATTTATTAATTATTAAATTATAGTAAATATTACTCATAATTTTTCTTAAGGAATAGTAGGGCAAAGGCCTTTATCATAGAAGTCAAGTCATAGCTACTATGATGGGATTAGGCATAGTCACCACCCTTTATTCGGTTTGGTGATCAAACCCGATCAAATAGATAAATGTAGTGTAACATTTAGAAATAAAATATCCTATAAGTAAAATTGCTTTTAAATTTAGGAATTGTTTTATTTTTAGTTCCCAGTATGAAAATTTTGCTGACCGTAATTTATCCTCATAGATATTGACTTTCGATGACACGCACACGTCATGTCATCAAAATATTGCCTCGTTTTTAGGTGTCAGGGCATATCTATGATTTAAATCTTTGCTATAACCTGGACATCTTTAAGGCAAGAGTGAACAGGCATCTTCTAGGCAAACGCGTGTTATCCTAGACCTCATCGTCGCTTTCCATCAGGTGCGATTGTGGTCAAGCGTTGGCCTATAGTCTAATAAAAAAAAAAAATTAAATTACCAAAGCAAATCCCATGAGCTCAGTCATTAATTTAAAAATATGTTTGTTATTATAACGTTTACTTGTAATGGAGAACAATAATTGAATATTACGAAAATTACTGTTTCTAAAGCGAAGTTAATTAAAATTAACTTTAACGAATGGATACAAATTTCCATTATTAAAGTTGGTTTGGGCTGACATGTTTCATAGCTGCAGTAATTAATCAAATAAGTAATTAAAAACATCTTAATCAAGATAAAAATTACCTAAAGTATCAGCCTATAAACTGTCCCACTCAGGGCAAAGTTCGCCATCATAGAAATCAAGTCATCGCTACTATGATGGGATTAGGCTTAATCACAAGGCTTGCTGTAGTAGGTACTTTAAAGGTGATGTCTCATAATGTATGAACTCTCGGCTTATGCGGTGCGCATGTTAGGCCTACAGGAAAAAAAGGTTACTTTTTTTTCCTGTAGGCCTAACATGCGCACCGCGACAAAATTTTGTTGACTCTCGTTCGTGAGAGCGCATCATTCTATCCCGCTCCTCGCTCAGTCAGGTGAGCGAGACGTAACTTGCGCCGACACAATATGAGTGTCGACATATTATTTCGTAGCGCGCATGTTAGCCCGGGGTTTCTATGGTACAAAGTTTAACTTTATTTTGTGACCATGAGTTTACAGTGACAGAACTCGCTAGCGTCTGCGTAAAAAAAATGTATGAAAAAGTGTACAGCGCCTCTAGCGGTCACTTGAGAAACTAAAATCTGTAGTATCGAGTTGTCAAATTGAAACGTATTCGCTAGCGAGTAACGTTTACGTAGCGCTACGAGGTGACATTGAAAACTGACATAACGTAAACTATTGCTCTGTCTCTTTCAAATACATCACAATGAAAGAGACAAAGCGATAGTTTTCGATAGCTTTCTGCGTAAACAATAACGCACTCGCTATCGAGCTAACGCTAGCGAGGTTTACGTGTTCAATCGAAATCTATTCGACGCCCGTTTACTCGCTATCGACTGTAGTAACGTTACGTTACTTTTCGATGCCAACTCATGGTAGCGCTACTGATCATATATGTGATATTTTCTCATTTTATTCGAATTTATCTCACTGGCCTTCCTTTTACTACGGTCATTGCGGCACCTCGTTTTGTATTTTGTCCCCATGTGCGCCATAAATCTAACTTCCGCAACTACCAGTAGCCGGAAACCATATTTTTACTATTCCGGTAGCTTTAAAGAACTGAATGTTCAATACTTTTACTAAAGTACAGCTGGTACTAAAATAATTGGGTTCCTATCAAAAAAAAAAACTGTAAATTTCCATAGTCGAGAAGATTGTACAGGGTAAAAAAAAAATATTTTTAAATGGGCAAATTTTATATTAAGTTAAAATTACTTAAAATAAAACTTTTTTTTTTGTATTGTCCTTATGTTGCCCGGGCAGAAATTTCAAATTTGGATTGGATCTGCAAATCTGCATTATCACACCATAGAGGCCTATCACTTCGTACGAGACTACCTATATTAATAGATGGCGCTGGGTATCGATTACATCGTGCAACTGTTTAGTTTTTCGGGTTACATATTATTATAAGCCTTATGGTTGTCTATACAAGTTGTATCTTTATAAATTGTATAGAAGATTCATACGCGTTTCTTTTGTTTTGATGCGACAGGTAGGTATATAATAATATATATATATATATTTTGTTGGTTACGGGTTTTGTTTTAGGACCTGAGACATCAAAATAGTTTATACATTTCGGATACAAACATTTCCGCCTTATTTTCTTTTGTGATTCAAACGTCAAAACATAGCCTCAGGACCTCTCTGGGTGACGAAGGTGTAGGAAATCTTCGGGGATAATGCGAATCAGTTAAACATGTCCATGAAAGTAAAGAATAATATCACATGAAAACTTCGCGAAAGCATAACAATTCTCAAAGGGTCAGGTCCAGGGGACAGAAAGAGGCTTATACCCGACTTGGGACAATCTCACGCATGCAAGACTAAAACTATATTTTTTGGCTTGGAACAACAAACGAAAGCAATATAAATAAATGGGATAGTAACAAAGTGTTGTCGGTATACCTTGGAAGCCTCCATCATAGAAATCAAGTTATCGCTACAATGAAGGATTAGGTTGTCTTATTTTTGTTTTTTTTTTGTTTTAATTGTTGTTTTGTATGTGTCAAATAAATGTTTTATTAATTCATTCATTATGAGCATTGGTGATCACAATTATGCGTGACTACTGGTCCTAAAATTGTATGAAATTTTTTGATGTTATGATAGATTTGAAATCGAATACAGCTCTGTGCTAGTTAAAATTTAAAAATATTTCGTGTATCTGTCTGTATGATCGTCAAAATGTGGCCGTTGGACGTCGATTTTAAAGTGTCAAATTATCCAAAAATTCGGTTATCATTGGATAGCCCATCATATTTAAAGTAACATTTATTAAGAAAGTAGTTTTCTAAACGCAACATTTCACATAGCAATCATACAAAATGCATGCGCCACGCGTAGAAAATTCATATATGTGACGTCACGGATATGAAGCTATTTTATACGTAGCGTTTTTGATCAAAGTCAAATCTGTGATTTTTTTTTCGTGATATCTCGGAAAGTTTTTGAGATATCAAAGTATCTTTTTATATAGATATCAAAGATTGAGGAATCTTACGATGGCATAACAAATTAAATTAATTCGTCATGCCTTAATCGTTAAAGTAAGTAGATTAAAATAAAGCTAAAGTGTAAGATAAATGAAAAGGCTATTCTTTTCGTCAGTATTTTTTTTTTTTATTAGAAAGTTTTTTGTTTAAACAGTTAATCTAAATTGGTATAACTTTTTTATTCTTTTGTCTAGAAGTTTATAAAATTATTGGACGGAGTAACAAGATGTTGTTACTAACAACTATGGATTGCTTTATGGATACAGCGTGCTTTTAAGGTGCTACACGAATGAAACTAGCGCCGCCAACCTAATTTTACACTGATTGGGGCGAAAATATGATATAGTTGAAGAAAATAAAACATTACAGACTTAGGTCCGAGTAAATTGGGTTTTTCAAGATGCAATACAATATTTCTAACACGCGACAAGTAACAATAATGTTAATTATTGCTAAAAACGGCTACTTTTACTTGTGGCGAAAATACGATATTTTTTAAGAAAGCAAAATATTATAGACTTCGGTCTATAATATTTTGCTTTCTTAAAAAATATCGTATTTTCGCCACAATCAGTGTAAATAGGTTGGCGACGCTAGTTTCATTCGTATAGCCCCTTAACTGCCTTACTCACTTCTTCTAGAGGGCATTATAGTGATAGTCTAATCTCTATTATTTATTTTTTTTTTTTTTTAATGGCCTGTATTGTGTTCATGACACATTTAATTTTGCCAATGTCAAGTGTAGTTTGATAAAGTGTAGTCAACAGTCGAAGTCAGTCGAAGTCACAGTCACTCAATAAAACGCCGGTGTTTAGCGTTTTAATGTCCTAAGGATTCTGTGGAGACTATTTTTAACAAAGCCGTAGGTTTTAAGACTCTATTAGGTCAAAGCAAATTGTTCACGTGACAACTCACTCGACACACAATAGCAGTGTTAAAAACGACACAATTCAATGATTCTTATATTAATATCACCCTGCGGCACTTCACTGCACAAAGTAACACCAAATTTGTACACTAAAAACCACTAGATACTAATTAAAATCTTTGGATTGCATCAGCCGATGCGGCTTGTTTCACAGTTACCCACAGAATCTATACATATAATAAAAATGTAAAAAAGCTGTGTCTGTACATTGAAGATATTTATCTCAAAATAACTTAGGACGACTAAAAAACAGTAACAGAACATGAATCAATGATTTTTAAAATTTTTGTCTGTCTGTTTGTCTGTTTGTCTGTTTGTCTGTTTGTCTGTTTATCTGTTTGTCTGTTTGTCTGTTTGTTCGCGCTAATCTCGGAAACTACTGAACCAATTTGAATGAAACTTTTTTTAATGTATAGCTGTAATATCAGGGCAACTTATAGGGTATATTACATTTTGAAGACCAGGCTCCTTGATGTAGAACCACAACAGACCAGCTAAACTATAAGAGGTAGGTCAATGGCACTTTAACAAAAGTTGTTCAGGTTGATGAGCAGTTTATGATGCCATGAAAAAAAATCAAAGATCATGGAACATCTGGTTTGGACCTCTAAGAGCCCAGCTACACTATAACAAATATGGAATGAAATGGAATGGAAAATTGTCAAATGTGATGAGCATTTTTGGATGAGATCCTATAAGGAAGGATATTCCGAACTTAAACCCCTAATGGAGCGAAAAGGGGGTTCAAAGTTTGTTCATGGGACTACGTGATTCCTTGGCCCAATTTACTCCAACTTTTGCATACACATTCTTTGACAGAATTGATGGATAAAATATAAGATTCAAACTTTAATAGAATACTTACATCCCTTAATGGAATAAAAAATAATTTGGGGGTTCATTAGAAGTTGATATTTTAAATATTAAATGGGTTTGCACTTGACCTACTGTAATGCTCAACAATGTTACATGTTCTTTGGAAATAAAAACTATTTGTATTTGTATTTGTATTTGTACCTCATCTCACCTGATGGAGAGTGACAATGAGGTCTAAGATGTAGCGTGCTTTCCCAGAAGAAGCCTATTCACTCTCGACTTAAAGACACCCAAATTGTAGCTCTCTGGAAATACAAAAGCCGGCCAGTTGTTCCATTCCTTAGTATTTCGTATGAAATATTAATGAGCCGCCTTAAAAATCTATTAACCTATAAACGAACATTTATAATAAGTAATATTTTTGTTAAATTCTACTTAAATAATCATCTTTAAGTCAAGAGTCATAAAGTTCACGCAAACGAAGTTGCGGGCGGCCACTAGTCTAGTCTAATCTCAAAACATTAAATTGCCTTCCCATACAAATTGCATCAATCAGCTGATCACTTTTGTATGGGAAGTTACGGGCAGACGGATATCCTGATGATATGCGTTTGCCCGCCCGTAGACACCAGTAAAACCAGCGGAGTCACAACTGCGCTACCAACATTTCCCCCTAATTGGGCTTCCGATACCCGCCCTCATTCGGCGAAACATCGCAGAAAATAGTAAAAAAGAGTTCGGGTTGCCATATTACAAAAGTTCCTAGCAACTGAATTAAAACTTCCAGAAACATCCGGAACAAAACTTTGCGTAAAAAATATTCATAAATCAGTTACCAGGCGCTAGAGATTCCACGAATATTCGATTTCGCCGAATACCGAATAGTTTATACAATCGATCGATCTCTCGATACACGATCTCGTACTGAAAGCGTTTAAAAAAGTTATTCGAATAGCGCTGTCATTAGTAGTTTTACAGCTAAAAGTATGTTGAATTTCACATGAATCTCTCAAATATTTTTTTTTATAACTATAATATTGTGTGGTTTATGTGTACGATTGGTTTTTGTTATAGATTCTGCTTCTACTACCGGTGGTAGAATCGCATTAATGTCTATTTATTTTTTAGTATATCTTATGTATCAAGATGTATATTTAATTTCATTTAAATCATATACATTATCTTTAAATAGTTTTAAATATTTTCTTTATGTGTGACGATTTTTAAGTGCTGTGTACAAGCCTATGCAAATAAAGAATATTTGACTTTGACTTTGACAAAAACAGAACTCGATTCGAATTAAAAGATACAGCTCAAAATCACCGGTCAATTTGAACACACCAGAACGTGTATCTATATTCATTTGATATTGGAAGAATTAAAGAGCCCAAGAGCCCGGACCAAATATCAAAAACCTATATAATATTGATTGAGGTATTTTCGGTTTATATTAGGATTCATTCTAAAGAAGACATAAGTCAACAAAAAAAATCATTGCCATTCGTTCTTATGTCATAAATATAAGGTTCAAAATCAGGTGGTAACTATTTTCCCTACGCCTTATTAAGGACGACGTTACACGACAATTGGGCCGAACGCCGAATACAACGCATTGTATTCGTAAACAGCAATTATATTTGTTCAATTTTTTGTTTTCTCATTGTTTTTAATTTATTTTTAAATTTTCTTGTAGCTAGATTTGTAATACGTGTGTCGTGTGTGCGTAACAAATATATTATTTATCTTAATCTTTTATCTTTAATAGTAGCCGAACAATTGTCGCATCTCTAGTAGACACAATAGTAACTAAATTTGACCGTAGAAGAGTTGTCCAAGACCCAGTGGGCGGACCTTTTGATACTTTCAGCTAACTTTTTCAAATTAGCTTCTCGGTCAAATCTTTTGGGAAACCCGTCTATAGTATCAGTAAGTAGCTGTATGAGAGTACCTATAGAGAGCTAGGTTTCCATACTAATATTATAAATGGAAACGCTGTGGTGCAGATAAATCGCACATCTGCCTAGTTTTTATATTAACGTGCTCATTTCACAACTTCATAATAGGTATATAATATTATAAAATAAAACATTTTAAGTACCTATTACAATATTTTTTATTCTGGCTTCTAACATGGTTTTTATATGCTCGTCTGTTAATTAGGCGTCTTAAATTAGGACTTTTTAATAGGACTCTTAATCAGCCGTGGAAACTTCCAGATTAACCCAAAAAAAACAAAAAGTAAATCAATGTTCTTGTCCCATTCTATTGAGCTGAAAAACTGATTTAACTTTTTATTTGTTTTTGGACGAATCAAGAAAATTCCATGCATGATGAAAATGCTGGAATATAAGACGAGCATAGATATCGTAAAAAAAAATATTGCAATAAAATGTTTTAGTTTTTAATATACAACGCCGTGATATAAGCACGTTAACATGAAAACTAGGCAGATGTGCGTTTTTTTGCACCCAAGAGTACCTACTCGTATATCATTAATTAAGTATTTATATTTTCTCAGAAAGCGGTTTCCCTGCCCTGTTTATCTTTAACCTTCTTATAAAAGCAAAGACAAAAAGGACAGGAAAATTTGAAACTAATTACCTCCAGGTAATTAATGTGGGTAAACTTGGCCCACAAAGCAAAGTATGCTCCATAGGGAAGGTTGTTCCTAGAAACGTATCTCTCTGTATTTCTAAGAACAACTTGCTCTGAACAATCGAATTAAATTGCTCTCTATTATTTTGTTTGAAATAAAAATACAGCCACTGCTTTATAATCGTCACTAGCGGCCGCCCGCGACTTCGTCCGTGTGGAAAAGTAACTTTTTTACCCCCCTTTTAACCCCTTACAACCCCCTTAATATTATTATGTTGATACAACTTAAACAAATTATTTCGACCAAATTTGGTACCATAAAAACGGTCATTGTGACTAAACCTTAAAAGATAGACATATGCCGTCGCGGACTTTTTTTTAGATCATGTATAGAGGAATAATTCTTTCATACATATTTTTTGTGTATCTTGAACCGTTTTCGCAGCGCACGCAAAGAAAGCCTTCAAAAATGAATAATTTTCCCCGTTTTTTACACATTTACCGCTCTGTCTTTGCTCTTATTGGTCATAGCGTAATGTTATTTAGCCTATAGCCTTCCTCGATAAATGGACTATCCAACAAAAAAAGAATTATTCAAATCGCACCAGTAGTTTCGGAGATTAGCGCGTTCAAACAAACAAACAAACAAACTCTTCAGCTTTATTATATTAGTATAGATTAGTATAGATATTAGTATAGATTTAAGACAGAATGTTAAATTTGTGGAGAGCCACACTTTGGCATGAATGGGCCGGCTCGACCGCAGTGATACCACGGCCTCAAATAAGACCGGCGTGAAGCAGCGCCTGCGCTGTATTTCGTCGAGTGACTGAGGTTACCGTAAGCCCAAAAAAAGGGGCGCACTTGTGACTCTACTGGTGTTGCAATTGTCTATGGGCGGCGACAATTGCTTATCAAGTGATCCGTCTGCTCGTCTGCCACCTATCACATAAAAAACACATTGTCCGTGTATCTTATCTCTGTTGCCAAGGGCAACCAGCGGAGTAGCGAAACTAAATATAACCACGTACACAGCGCTGCCGATAAATCTTCCTAAATTTAGTTTGTCTGTACATCATACGGGTGCTTCTACATTATTAAACAAGCTCCCATCTGTGGTTTTCCCTGTAATTTGATTTGGTGAAGATATTCTTCGTAATCCTGTTACCTAGGATGTTTCCACCTTAACATGTAAAATGTATTAGGTTTTCCTATCTTCTTTTTCTTCTTCTATACGATTTATATGTGTGTATTGCCAGTGATGGCATACGGAACTGAAACGTGGCCGCTTAGAATGGGCCGCTTAAGAAGGCTCAAAGTCACTCAGAGGGCAATGGAGAGGGCTATGCTCGGAATCTCCTTGCGTGATCGTGTCAGAAATGATGAGATCCGCAGGAGATCTAAGGTCACGGACATAGCCCAAAGAATTGCGTGGCTGAAGTGGCAATGGGCAGGGCACATTGCGAGGAGAACAGACGGCCGTTGGGGTGGAAAGGTCCTTGAGTGGAGGCCACACGCAGGAAGCCGCAGCCGTGGCAGGCCTCCCACCAGGTGGACTGACGATCTGGTGAAGGTCGCGGGAGTCCATTGGATGCCGGGTGGCACGGGACCGATCTGAGAGGAGAACTTTGGGGGAGGCCTATGTCCAGCAGTGGACGTCTATTGGATGAAATGATGATGATGATACGATTTATAAAGAAATAAATTCTACAGACAATGGCAAGGTTTAAAGGTAAACCGAAAAAGCGAAACACTTGCGCGATGCAATCGACACACAGCGCCATCTATCGGTTCAAAAACGAATGTCTTGAAACGAAGTGAGGGCAAGTCACAATCTCCAATGTACAAAATGTTAAGTAAATATGTAAAAGCCCCGTTGAGTCTTGTACTTTAAATGCCGAGTTCACCAATGCCTGAAGTGATGACCACGACCACTCTGTCAAGAGTGACACCGACAATGACATATAAGAAGAATGAGTGATTGCAAAATCCCACGATAAACCGCTAACCTGATACCTGTGGGAGAGCCACGCTTCGGCATGAATGGGCCGACTCGACCGGAGTGATACCACTGCCTCACAGAAAACCGGCGTGAAGCAGCCCTGTGCTGTGTTTCGCCGAGTGAGTGAGGGTATCGGAGGCCCACCCGGGGGGATGGGGATAAAAGGTTGGCAGCGCACTTGTAACTCTTTTACGCAGCAGCCCTGTGCTGTGTCGAGTGAGTGAGGGTATCGGAGGCCCACCCGGGGCGATGGGGATAAAAGGTTGGCAGCGCACTTGTAACTCCACTGGTGTTGCAGGTGTCCATGAGCAGCGGCAATTGCTTACCATCAGGTGATCCGCCTGCTCGTCTGCTACCTATCACATAAAAAAAACCTGATATTTTTCTTTCCTATATTTTTTTAAATATTACAAAAGATCCCACGGTCTGTAGATAATATTCCTCTACCCTCGTATTCCCGAAGGACTGTCCTCGGTCGCTATTAGCCGATAAGCTAGGCACTTAGCCGCAAATCCAACATGGATACTCATATTGGACTTAGAAATTATATCCATTGAGACAAAACTTTTATACCTCAGAGAGACATCATACTTTTATACCTCAGAAAATGCAATGAAAAATCAAGCGATAGAGAAATATAAATTGGATTTGAATGAATGAATGAATGAATGAATGAAAACTTTATTTGGCACAAAACACACACAGTAAAATACACACAATATAAAAGAAAAAATACACAAAAAAAAGACAAGAACAATTATGATATTTATGCGCCAAATAGGCGGCCGCTCAGCAAATTGTAGGTACAGGTCCGAGTGACCTGTCCCGACGCTGGTTTTCAGCGGCTACCTTGTAGTACTATTATGCACCTGTTCCATTGCAATGCTTCTTTTAAAAAGAAAAAGGAAGAAAATTAAAAGAAAAACAGTACCAATGGAACAGGTGCATAACAGGGGGTTGGTCGACATATAAAAATTTGGTATATACAAGAAGCACATGAAAAATATATATAAACAAGATTTAGTCGACAAAATAAGAAAACCTGAAAAAACAGTAAAGTATTAGCCTATATACTGCCTCACTGCAAAGCAAAGGCCTCTTGCCTTATGCGGACATACTTTTGCTCAACCCGGGAATCGATCCCCGGTCGGACCACAAAATTACATATTATAGAGAGAACATCGGGATCCCACCCCGCCCCGGACTTTTGGTCTTTCTTTTCTTTTTTTTTTGTTTTATGTGATTTGTTGCAGACAAGCAGACGGATCACCTGATAAGCGATTGCCGCCGCCCATAAACATCTGCAACTCCAGTAGAGTCACAAGTGAGCTGCCAACCTTTAACCCTCTTTTCCCCCAAGTTAGGCCTCCGGTACTACCCTCAGTCACTCGACGAAACACAGCGCTGTTGACAAACACTTGACAATCTTCGTCTCAAACGATATCACAATTTTGACGGATCTTACAACTTTAAAAACCTTCAAAAAGCGAACGTATTTCTTCTTAAGGGGCTATACGAATGAAACTAAGAGTAACAATAATGACAATTATTGCTAAAAGTGGCCGTTTTTAGCAATAATTAACATTATTGTTACTTGTCGCGTGTTAGAAATATTGTATTGCATCTTGAAAAATCCAATTTACTTACTTGGATCTAAGTCTATAATGTTTTATTTTTTTCAAAAATATCATATTTTCGCCACATTCAGTGTAAATAGGTTGGCGGCGCTAGTTTCATTCGTATAGCCCCTTAAAAGGTTGGCAGTGCACTTGTATTCCGGGTGTCCATGAGCGGCGGTAGTTGCTTACCATCAGTGATTTGTTCGTCTGCCTTTTACATTAAAAAATAAACAAACAAAATAATGAGGACTATAGCGAGTGATAAATTGACGAACTGTGTGACTGAAGTCCAACTTTAACATCATAGGTTCCAGGAGACCTATTTTTGAATTTTCGCTTCGTCCAAACAAAACTACTCGTTTTGCAAGTCACGTCGTCTCGTGAGTCGCATGATTCATAATTTTCCCTATTTTTGAAATCACTCGCATAGGCACTCGCCAATCTTGTCAAAGTATAAACTAAGTAGTGTTAACTCGTTAATATTTGACGTGTGATTTGACGTAAATGCGTCCACTCGCCTCACGGAAACGAGTGGTTTACACCACACCACGAGTGGTTTACACCACTCGTTGCAAATCGCTCGTTTGATTCGTCGTCGTCGTCGAATGATTCAAAAATGCGTATGTCAAAAATTATGCGAGTCACACATTTTTTAGTGAGACGACAATTCAAAACCTAGGTCTCCTGGTAGGTTTCATAGTACATATCGGATTCTCTCTACACGACTTCGAGTCTGCAGCAGTATCAACAGCATTGAAAGGAGACCAATCTATTCTGGCCCCTCTCTCCGCCTTTGAAACCCCTAATTGGACCTGAAACGGGTAATTTGCCAGACTTTCAAAGCTCTATCGTGAATAGCCGTCGTTTTTACGCCTGTAAGGTTTGCCATACAAGGTGTAGAGATGTGAAAGCGACATTGATTTTTCGTTATTTTTTAAATAAAAGTGCGTATTCGTGCCAGATAATATCATCGGCGAAACTAAAGCGTATCGACTTCGCTGGCTTAGCCACCTCGAGAGAATGGGAGAAGATTGTGCGGCAAAAAGAGAAGAGCCTACCTGGGACGGCCTTGTGGTCGAAGTCCAGTAGGCCGTCCAAGGTTACCATTGGAGGGAACAATAATATACAGTACATTTATCATTTACACTAGTGGCCCGCCCTCACTTCGCTTAGGGACCGTAATTCAGAAACGAACCAATAGATGGCGCTGTGCTCAATTGCATCACGCAAGCTTTTCGTGTTTTCGGTTTACCTATAGGTAAGCCTTGTCGTTGTCTATAAAAGTTATCTCTCTATAAATGGTATAGATAGAAGATGGAAGATAACACATTAGTGCATTTATATTTAACAGTGGGAGAGCCACGCTTCGGTATAAATGGTCCGGCTCGACCGGAGTAATACCATACCACGTCCACACAGAAAACCGGCGTAAAGCAGTGCATACGCTGTGTTTTGCTGTGTGAATGTGGGTACCGGAGGCCCAATCCAGGGGAATGGGGTTGAAAGGTAAGCAACGCACTTGTGACACCGTCGAGTCGTAGTCGACCTAAAAATTTGGATGGTAATTAAAAAAATACCTTGTATCGTGTTGTGATGTCCAAAGTAACTATTATTTCTATTACTTATTGATTTAATGACGGCGTCGATCAGTTTTTATATGCTGTAGCACTACCATAAGTTTGACATACTATCCTCGCTATCGAAAACTATCGCTTTGTCTCTTTCATTGTGATGCATTTAAAAGAGACAGAGCAATAGTTTACGTTAAGTCAGTTTAAGATGTCAACTCATGGTAGCGCTACTGGTCATGTAGTCTATCGTCACATCTCTAGTCTTTAGTTTTCTCTGGAACTATCTCAGCAAAATCACTTTCGGTATTATATCAAGTTCTGCGATAAAGATAGGGAGGGTTATCAGGATGAGGAAGTTCAAAGATTTATTGGGCATTAAGAGAGTAATAAGGCCGACGGAATATGTAGAAAAATTGGGAGTTGAAGGGTAGACTTTTACGGAGAAAAGTCTATTGTTAGGGTAGTAGGATTCAGTTTAGCATAAAGGAGATGAAGCCATAGGGTTAATCGAAGGAGTGTTGCAGAACTATCGAAAGTTTTGCTATCGATAGTTGACCTCGAAAACTAGGCAGGCTATCGATTAGTACAGACAGCCTCACATCAGGTTACCACAAGCTGTCAAAATTCCTCAATTGATATTCAACCTAATGTAGCAAACACATTACAGCTACCTAATGTCAAATTCTATACATTTCTTAAATTAGTATCTTTCCAACGTATAACTCCGTCCTGCTATCTAGCATATCTAGCTATTTTGTGAAGGATACAATTGGTACAAATACTTCATATAAACGGGACTAAACGCTACGAAAAGTTCAGTTCGCTTGTGACCACGGCTGTTGTAACGCAGTCGAAACGTCAAGCAGTAAGTGCTAGAATGTACTTATTAATTTTCGTCGCGTTTAGTCCCGTTTATATGAAGTATTTTTATAATGCAACGCGAAAGTTTAAAAACATATGGGTACAATTGGTGTCATTTTGTTCAACCTGATAACCCTGGAAACGTGACCCAGGGTGACTAAAGTATCGATAAATTCTGAATAATGGCGATTTGTTAGAAGGGCTATTTATTGGTAACAAACTAGCCTGAAATAAATGGTTTGCGTCATTGAAATAAATCTTGAGTCTTACCGACACTTTTTCACGGGCTTTCCAGGTCAAACCGCAGGTTCAACATCTATACCATTTATAAGGATATAACTTCTATAGACCAACGACAAGGCTTATAGGTAAACCGAAAAACAACGAAACGCTTGCGCGATGTAATTGAGCACAGCGCCATCTATTGGTTCGTTTCTGAATTACGGTCCCGAAGCGAAGTGAAGGCGGGCCATTAGTAGGGTATAAACGAAGTTGGTATCACCTGGTTTGATATGTTTATACGGTCGCTATACGCGGCTGGCATAAAAATGGTTGACTTCCCCATACGAGCTGCCCAAAAGCTGAAAGAAAGCTACTTGGATAGATTATAAAAATCAGATTTGCTGCTCTGGCCCAGAACCTGGTTACTTGTGCATAGGTATGTGACGCTTTATGAGTAAGAAAGAGTAAAAGTAAGAAATCATTTATTGACCACAACATTTACACAGACAAAAAGACAAAACAAGGGAAACAGAAGTTGCGGCCAACAAGGTTCAGCCTCAGCATGATGCTGCAGCCGCCGCGAGCAGCTGCTGCAGCGCTGGTTTTCAGGCTGGACCTTGGGTGACGCCATAAGATCTTAATTATAAGTAAAAGAGTAGACATGCACAAACCAACAGATACAAAGAAAAAAAAATTTAAAACAGGAAAAAAAACGAAAAAAAAAATCATAGATAGATGATAGATATAGCAGATGTTATTTCTTTAAATTATCTTATTAAATTTATTTTTTGTATATATTTATGGTGAAACAAGCCCTAACCTACTTTATTACAAAAGCCCTAAGTGTACAGTATGCAAATAAATACTTGAATGCGTACAATATTACACACTAAGTGTACAGTATGCAAATAATACGTACAATATTTGTTGCTTAGACGAAAATGATCTCTACAGCGTTCTACCAACAAAATTTTAATAAGCATTCCAAGATTCGAAATTAATTTCGGTAGAAACGATTACACTGTGATTATTAAGAAAGCCCTTCTTATTATCTAAAGGTCGAAATGAAGATGCTAACGTGGGGATGTTAAAATTAATCGATGTTTTAATCGATTTTAACAAATCGACTAAATGAAATTTACGCGTTTTATTTTGATACTTTTAATAAAAGCCTAATGTAAAATAAGGCTTGGATAATAATCATTATACATCTCTCCACCAATTTTCATGGCAATCGGTACAGAAACGGTGGAAAACGAGCCAGGACAGACAGACAGACATGACGAAACTATAAGGGTTCCTAGTAGACTACGGAACCCTAAAAACGTTTATTGCTCTTATATACGAGGGCGACTCTGAATGTTTTTAGAACTGGCGACTTATAAGTTGATGATAAAAAAAGTTAAGATTTTGAAAATTAAACTCTTTGTTATTATTATTGTTTATGTATTTCATTCGATTGTCTTTTTTGATTTGATTTTTTATTTAAATTGAAATCGATTTTTGCTATCGATTAATATTAAATAAAAGATACGATTGTTATTAAATCGATTTGTTCCCGTCTCACATCCCTAGCTAACGGACAACAATAGCCAAAATAGCTTTATTAAACGTGATGAAGGTAATAAATATCGCTGGAAAGAGAACTCTGAAAATGTAGCGGAAAATTTTGCTAAATATTACAAGGCCAGACTATTCAAATTGACGTTATAAATTTTTATTAACCCAGTGTTTAGAACTTACTTACTTAGGCTGGACGAGGATCGTCTCGTGAAGAAAGCATCAGGGACGACCGATAGGCTGCCGCCCGGTAGGCAGACCTATCGCTGGAAAGAAGTCGTCGAGATCTGCGAGAACTTCAGGCCAAGGACTGGCAACAAGTAGTGCAGGATCGACCGAAGTGGCGCTCTCTTGTTTCGGAGGCCAAGACTCGTTTCGGGTCGCTGAGCCAGTGGAGTAAGTGTTTAGAAGCTTATGAGAACTGGTGCTACTGTCTCATGCTCTGCCTTAGTTGGATACATAAAGTCTGCAAGAATTGCGTGGCTCAGGTGGCAATGGACAGGGCACATTGCGAGGAGAACAGACAGCCGTTGGGGTGGAAAGGTCCTTGAGTGGAGGCCACGTCATCATCATCATCATTTCAGCCAATAGACGTCCACGGCTGGACATAGGCCTCCCCCAAAGTTCTCCACGCAGATCAGTCCTGTGCCACCCGCATCCAATGGACTCCCGCGACTTTCACCAGATCGTCGGTCCACCTGGTGGGAGGCTTACCACGGCTGCAGCCTCCTGCACGTGGCCTCCACTCAAGGACCTTTCCACCCCAACGGCCGTCAGTTCTCCTCGCAATGTGCCCTGCCCATTGCCACTTCAGCCACGCAATTCTTTGGGCTATGTCCGTGAACTTAGATCTCCTGCGGATCTCATCATTTCTGACAAGATCACGCAAGGATCCACTAGTGATGAATAAAAAAACATTCACTTGTTCACTATTCGGAAACAGGCGAACATTCCGTATCGATCCTGTACGTAATCCAGTTGACGAGGCACAAGTTTGTCTCGACGCTAATCCGACAGCTTCGACACGCTCTGAGCCCCAATAACGGATTTTTCCTTCTCAATAAAATTTCTGCATTATCGCCGAAATTTAATTAGAATGAAAAAGCGATTTGGTATCGTATTTTTGGTACACGAGTCGGTCGTCGATCATCGAGGGTCATCGATGTTGGTACACGAGTGTGTGAGCTGAAATGGAGATGGGCAGGACACCTGGCAAGATGCAAGGTGGACTATAAAGCTTACCGAATGGCAGCCAAGATTGGGGCGACGTCTTGTGGGTAGACCACCTGCCCGTTGGTCCGACGAATATTGTAAGGGTGGTGGGGAAACAGTGGATGAGGCTGGCTGGTGACCGTAGGGAGTGGCGTAATAAAGAAGAGGCCTATACTCAGCAGTGGGTGGATGTGGGCTGACATGATGATGATGATCGTCTTTTTATTAACAGTCAACAGCAAAAGAAGATACTTACTACGCTGGCTCAGCGATCCGAAGAGGATTTTGGCCTCCGACGCGAGAATTCGCCACTCCGCTCTATTCTCAGCCACCTCTTGCCACTCCGGCCTTTGAAGGTGACCAAGATCCTTCTTGACCTGGTCCATCCAGCGATAGGTTGGGCTTGGGCGCTTCCCGGTAGATCGACCCAGGTAAGCTCGCTTGGCAGCACGGTCCGACTCCATTCTCTCCAAGTGACCGAGCCAGCGCAGCCTTGCTGACTTTGTTTGCAAAAGAAGATGATCATAATACAAAACTGTATAACTCGGGACCACCGCTGTGAAATATCATTGTATGAAGAGGAACGGCAACAGATGCTGAATGACTGGAACAGGAACGAGATAGGACCAGTATACCATCAAGAGATGGTCAACTCTGCAGAAGGTTTTCGACGGTTGCGTGCGTTTGCACACAAAAGGCTTGACATTTGGAAGGAGTTCGATTGATGTGGAACTGCCCGAGCGCGAGTCGCTTGTGCTGTGGTGTTTCACGCCCCATTTGGGCAGAAGTGACATTGAGATGGGCTAAAGACACAGACTTTGTAGGGAGTGAAGAAACGCACCGGGGAAAGAGCCCTTAGCAAGTACCTGGTGAGCGTCTCCCAAGATTCGGTCCGTATGCCGAGACGGTAGGAAGGACCATGGGCTGGTGGAGGGACCTGTGTCAAAAACTGTATACTTACTCAGTATTGAGCGGAGTTCGTGTCAGAACTGTATGAATCATTTTGATGCTATACGAAGTTTGCGTCACAGCTGTATGAATTTGATACCATACAGTTCTGACGCGAACTCCGCTCAATAGTGAGTATAGAGTTTTCATTTTGATCATCCACTTTTGCTGTTGACTGTACCATAGTTGTTTTAGGTTTTTAATTTTATGTGTACGAACGCCCCGTTTGGTCTAGTGGTTTAAGTACCGGTCCGTGATCTCGGGGTACCGGGTTCGATTCCCGGGTCGAGCAAAATTATGTTCCGAATTTTTCAAACATAGCTCGGGTTTGTGATCACCAATCCGCATTAGGCAAGCGTGGTGATTAAGCCTAAAGCCATCATAGTAGCGATGACTTGATTTCTATGATGGAGGCCTTTGCCCTGCCGTGGGACAGTATATAGGCTGATACTTTTTTTTTTTATAAAACCGTTCTTCTAGTTTTTTTTTTACTTTTTTATTTTTTTACGTTGAAGGCGTCTCCGTAGAACAATAAGGCTGATTTACAACTTTTTATACTTCACTATTTCTCTTCGACACAACATTACAAAAGGCCCGGAGGTATGGCCTATATTCCGAGTGCCATTTGTGAATACTTCACAAAGGTTCCCAGTAGAAAGGGAGTTTTACTTTGTTCCGTATCAGTTTTAGCCAACATGGCTGAAGCAGTAATCTTGTGTTTGTTCGTAGTTTTTCGCTCACTGGCCGTATGAAGTTTATTTTAATTATTTGCCTTTGAATTCTTTTTTTAGAAGAACATAAGTAAACTAGTGGTGCTAGTGACCCGCTATCACTTCGTTCTGGGACTTAGTCTTGCTATAGTTCTAGTCATTGCCGATAGATGGCCTTGTGTGTGGATTACATCGCGCAAGTGTTTCGGCTTGCCGTTCCGTTATTGGGGGGAAACGGGGTTAAAGGTTGCCAAGGTTGGTAGCGCACTTGTGACTACTGGTGTTGCAGGTGGCTATGGGTGGCAGCAATCGCTTACCATCAGGTGATTCTTCGGCTCTCTAAAAAATCATCGATAGGTAAATTAGTTCTCTTATTTATTGCCTTACAAACAAAACTTAAAATCTAAGTAGGTAGGTATACAGATTTACATTGTACAATTTAGGCAGTCATATCGCTGCAAGCAATGTCTACCAGTCAACCTTCAGGTAAAGAACGAAAGATAAAATAAATAGACTAGTTATTCTCTAACTCAACAAACGAAAAACTAAATATACCTACCAATTCCAGTTAATGAAATTCAAAATGAGTAAATACGATTCTTGTAAAAAAGTACATTTACCCAAGTTCTGTAGCCTTACCATGAGTTTGAAATACCATCCTCGCTATCGAAAACTATCGTTTTGTCTCTTTCATTATGATGCATTTGAAAGAGTCAGAGCAATAGTTTACGTTATGTCAGTTTTAGATGTCAACCCATGGTAGCGCTACTGTAATATTTTGTGCAATAAAGAGTATCTATCTACTTACCTATCTACAGTCAGTCGATAAAATTTTGGACAAATTTTATTGAGAGTGATAAATGCTATGAATATCTTTAGAACGGACAACGAATATTGATAGCCGGTCCTTGGGAGGCCATTCTGGGGCGCTTTGAATCAAAATATTTTTATGCAAATGGCTTCTTGATCAAAGGCCAAGGACGCCATGAAAAAGGCTCTCGAACCAGGAAAATTACATCGTTTAGTCATCTATAAGTACCCATTTATAAAATATCTCTTGAATTGAAGTTCTAATCAACTCATTTATAAAATCTGTGGTAGGTATACAAGGTATGCCTAGCCGTATCTTCTATATCTTCTTCTATACTTCTATACTATTTATCTCAGGTTAATCTCATATTCTACGCTAAGGCTTATAGGTAAACCGAAAACTTGAAACACTTGCGCGATACAATCAACGCCATCTATTGGTGGACAGTGGAACTACTGTCCCGAAACGAAGTGAGGGCGGGCCACGAGTCATACATACAATTCAAAAATCATGAAGAAAACGCAGTCGCTTCATTGTAAACCATCATTTTTATCAGCCCACATCCACCCATTGCTGAGTATAGGCCTTTTCTTTATTACGCCACTCCCTATACACTATGTTGGTACTGCGCCCAATCTGTCTTCGGTCGTGTCACACTGGTGTCCCATCGAATTAAGAGGGTAAGGAAATAGATAATGCAACTGTGTTTGCGCATAGACTTAAGCACTATAATACGAGTAGAACCTGCGTACGTGGCTGATCTTTAAGATTGGTCGCCGTAGCCGAACATCGGTTGGAGGATTTATCTTTTTATTTTTACTTATTCGGAGAATAACCGTTTTTTCTGTTCAGGCTAAGACGAAAGCAAGAAAAAAAGTCGTCGAGGATGAATAATACACACTAGACCTAAGACTCTCAGAGACAATATTTTTGGTTGGACATTTGATAGACAAGGGTAAGCTTATGTCACAGTGGATCCTCAACAAGATTTTTTTTTGTTACAGATTTTTCCTGAGCTAGTCATTATCTACGAACACATTGTAAGTCTAGTACTAGTACCACAGGTACCTACAACTCTTTTTGTTAAATATTGTTTATCTCTTTTTGTCGATCGACGGTGAAGTGCCAATACCTGCTATCTAACATAGGTTTTTCGAGAAAATTACTATTATTCATTTCAAATGTTTATTTAATTATTAGATAGCAGGTATTGGCACATAACAGACGCAATAATTCTAATCGCTAATTATAATTTATCAATTTAAACTAATTATAATTTATCAATTTAAACTAATTATAATTTATCAATTTAAACGAGCGTATTTCAGAAATATGAAATAAGTACATTTCTTTTTTTTAAGAAATTCACACGTTTTTAAATATTTAATATTTTAGACATTGACTTAACTACATTAAGTAGATACTATTCATACTCATATTCGTTTGTAGGTACTATATAACTACCACGTTGAACTAACCACTTTGAAGCACGTATCATCATCATAGGCCTTCGCATCTTTAACAGATGACTTAAGCAGCGTCCACGCGACGTGACTTTACAGCAGCGCTCATGGCTGTAGAGTCCTATGTGGGAGTGAAGCACGTATACATTGAATGTTTTTGTGTCTGTTTCGTCTCATACTGATCAAGATATTAAAACTTACAGTGTCTTTTAAACACTTAATATTGGCGAAATCATCGCGTCCTTAAGTGCGTGATAACACAAACAATAAAGAAGTAAAGAGTGTTTAGATTCCTTTGGCAGCAGTTAAACGCTTATTTGAATAACGTCACAAGTCCAAACGTTTGTTTAGACTTGTCGCATTATTCAAGTAAAGAGGCGTTATTTGTTGTTCTGCTATTTTATTTGTCTGTAAGTTTTGAACCACTGAGATATGTGAGTTCATTCTCGTTCAGTTCATCTAGAACTTTCTAAGGAAGATAAGATAATAACTTTAATAAGAAATGGACGTAGTTCGGAAACTTCAGGTATACTTTCCAACTTTATTAAGAGGGGGATATATTAGTTATGTATGAATGATTCTAGGAAGGTGAGAAAGTTGTAAGAGCTAGTCTCGAGTCAAAAAAAATTAAAACATACAAAAGAACTAACGACCGAAATAAATGCCCAATACAAATGCAATAACACATATGTTTATTTTTGATACAGATATTTGTGTTGGGTCTGGGTGTTTGTGGTTCCTTCATCGTTTCTGGTTTCCATAGCACAAGCGAAAACCTTAGGTTGTCACCAGAACAATGTATGTGATGTTGTCTCAATCTTCTATACTTCTATACTATTCATGAAGTGATAAATTCTATAGACATCGACAAACCTATATACAAACCGCAAAGGCAAAACAGTAGCGCGATGTAATCTACGGCCAGCGCCATCTATTGGTAGACAATAAAACTACTCTCCCAAAACAAAGTGAGGACGGGCTTCTAGTTATTGAATAAACTGTCTGTTCTAAAAAAACTATAGGTACAATTTTATCATCTTTACACAGTTACTTACCACAATAAATGAATTGCATTTCTAATGAAAGTTTGATTAATGCTACTTAGATTGACTGGCCGGTTGGCGCAATGGTAGTGACCCTGCCTCATACGCCAAAGGTCGTGGGTTCGATCCCCACCCTGGACAAACATTTGTGTGATGAACACTTGTGTTTGTTCAGTGTCTGGGTGTTATATATGTATTTAAGTATTATATTTGTGATCCTCTGTTGTCTGATATCTGTAACACAAGTGCTTAAGCTACTTAGTACGGAGTCAGGTCAATGTATGAGATGTTGTATGAATTTATTTATAAGTGTATTTATTTATAAATTTAGATCTGTCACTGCTCTCTGCATTCAGGGACAGTGTGTCCCGAAACCTACGGGATTAACGAATTTGTACTCCAGTCACATCCGAAGCGGGACTTGATTAATACCCCTCAGTTACGGCCCTTTTGAGATGTCCGGTCTTGCACTTAGCACCTTTTGAATCTTTTGCGTGGCTTTGAGCGCTCGTGGAATCTTTTTTGAGGTCGCGATAGGACGACGAGCTGAGATGATGAATGGCATATAGACTATTTTGAAAGAAAGAAAGAAATACATTTATTATTTAAAAAACCACAACCCATGATACAGATGATACATACAAATGAATCGTAAACGCGAAGAAATATACAAATAAATAACAAATGAATAAAATTTACATTTATCAACGCAACGCATCGCATCGCAACGCATCGGCGACCTCTCTGATCTCGCAGATGTTCATGGGCGGCGGTGATTACTTACCAGCAGGTGACCCGCTTGCTCGTTTACCGCCTCTATTATCATCGTAAGACCCAGAAACCCTTTAACAGGCAAAAAACTATTGATTTTCTTGTCTTATTGTCTTACGGCGTAAAATGACATTTAGGACGTAAGATCCAAAAACCTATTCAAAAGCTAACAATTGATTTTCTATTGTGTCTGCTGTCTGGTCTTTAGGACGTTACAAAAAAAAATCAAACAACAACACAAAATTAAATGATTGTTGATGAAACAGATACTTGGGTCTGGGTGTTTGTGGTTCCTTCGTTGTTCTTAGTTTCCATAGCACAAAGGATACCTTAGTTAGGGACCAGGAAATGTATGCAATGTCTCAATTTTTGATTGGCCGGATGGCGCATTTGGTAGTGACCCTGCCTCATACGCCAAAGGTCGTGGGTTCGATCCCCACCGTGGACAAACATTCGTGTGATGAACACTTGTGTTGGTTCAGTGTCTGGTTGTTACATGTATTTTAAGTATTATATTTGTGATCCTCTGTTGTCTGATATCTGTAACACAAGTGCTTAAGCTACTTAGTACGGAGTCAGGAGCGATGTTGTGTGAATTTATTTATTTATTTACTAGTGGCCCGCCCTCACTTCGCTTCGGGAGCGTAATTCTGAAATAAACCAATAGATGGCGCTGTGTCCAATTACATCGCGCAAGCGTTTCGTGTTTTCGGTTTACCTATAAGCCTTGTCGTTGTCTATAGAAGTTATCTCTTTATAAATAGTATAGATATTTGATTTATTCTCTCAGATGACCCAAGTAAATTTTTGGGGTGACGTCACCGAACTGACCGTGTATGGCCTATATCCATCCATAATTAACACTGCACACCACTATGCAATGGCGCGAAGGGTCACAAGACCCATAAAAGGGACGGGTATGTCCCAAAAATCTACCGGATTAGGGACTTCGTACTCCAGTCATGTCCGGGGACGTCTTGATTAATACCTAGAGAGGAACTGCTCAAGGACTCGGAGGGCAATCAAGTGGAGGAGGCATTAACGTGATCTATACTATTTATAAAGAGATAACTTCTATAGAAAACGACAAGGCTTACAGGTAAACCGAAAACACGAAACGCTTGCGCGATGTAATTTAGCACAGCGCCATCTATTGGTTCGTTTCTGAATTACGGTCCCGAAGCGAAGTGAGGGCGGGCCACTAGTAGGAAATAAAGGGCTAGTTAGGGTTCAAATTTAATGGGCGAGGTCGAATTTAATTTTGGCTGTCTTCTCAAACTGACTGGTTATTTTTTACTTTAACGTCGTAAGACCCAAAAGCCTTTAACGTCGTAAGGCCTAGACAGCAGACACAATGGAAAATCAATTGTTTTATGCCTTTTGTTCAGAATGGTTGGTAGAAGACTTGGTAAGGGGATGCAAATAAACAGATACACTCTGTAAATATATTTTTATGTACCTACCTATAGGTATGCCACTTGTATTTGGTAGAACTGTAAACAACAAACAATTGTATAATAATATTCACTACATCACCATACATTGGCCTGACTCTGAGATAGGTAGCTCAAGCCTGGTTAGATATCAGAACCAACAGTGGAATTACAAATATATACGTATATTACTTTTCTTTTGTAAATACATACTTATTATATATAGAAAACACCCAGACCAATACAAACAAACATGTCCATGCACACAAATGTTTGTACTGTGCGGGGATCGAACCCGGCCCAGACGCAGCATTCACTACCACTGAACCAAACGGGTCGTCAAATTAAAGATGTTGATTCTTAATTATGTCAAATGATCCAGTTGGTATGATTTTCCTGCCTAAGAATTATAAAGAATGCGGCAGTCACTTCGTTGTAATTACTACTGACGATTTCAGACGACAACTACTAACATAAAGGTTAGGATTAACCTCCTTCTCCTAGTAACCTCTTGTACCAACATGGAAACAGAAAAGATTAGATTTATAGTGCCGGACTTTTAAATAAAGATGTGTTGAATCTAAAACTGCCACATCCAACCGTATACAGTATTTCTGAATCTTCAGCTTCGTTCCCTCTCCGTCAGTCCGTCAAAGTACAGAGTTTATTAACTCGTACCTATAGGTAGTGGTATAAATAATGCCACTTTTATGTGCCCGATCGTTTTATGTTATGATGAGATCGGCCGTTAACTTCGGCATTACGGGAGATGACGGGGTGGCGCCTAATAATTATTTTACTAGTAGTTGTATGGAGTAAAGGCGGTCAAACATTTTGCTCTTTCTTTGATGAATTTGTAGTGAATGGATGTAAAAAGCTACATGAACATAATACCTCATACATTGACCTGTCTCTGTATAAGTAGCTTGAACACTTTGTTACAGATATCAGATAACAGAGGAAACACAAATATAATATGTAAATACATCTATTACACCCAGACACTGAACAAACACGTATTCATCACACGAATGTTTGTCCAGGATGGGGATTGCAGCCACGACCTTTGGCGCATGAGGCAAGGTCACTACCAAAAGCACCAACCGGCCAGTCAAAATAAAATATTCTATTAAACGTGCACGTTTTGGCGGAATTGGCACCGAATCGAATAAAATTGTGAATTGATATCCAGATTTGAAAACAGCTGGATTGCGGAGGCTGCATTTTAACGCTGGCTCAGCAAGGCTGGGTGATCTGAATGCTAAAGATCACTTTGCCGATCACCATCGTAACGGACTGACACTAAACAATATCCTTTCTCACAAATGCTTTTAAGTGAGGTGCACCATGGATAACAATTGATGGTGGAAATGTATCATGCTCGAAAAACGACCACCGCCACTAAGCCATGATGGATAAAACCAAAGAAGAAAAAGCTACCTAGACGATTCATCAATGATATCATCATCTTTTTATTTTTTTCCAACCATAAGTTTTTTCCAGCGTTTGTGTTTGAATTCCTGCCATTCCAATGCTACTGTATACAAACATACAGAAATAAATTTTTGTACATCTGCTCTGACTATTTACGCAATCGAAATATTTTTCCGGGAATCCATTTATTGAACATCATTCGGTACAGACTGTTTTAGTTTCTAATACTTTTTAACCTTTGGATGTAGTACGTTTTGCTAAATTTAAAATCTTTAAAGTTTACTGCGTCATACTAAAGCTCGGACTTGGTTATTACAGATCGGAGACTAAAGTTAATCATGGTTTAAAAATTAGACAGCATCAGTTTAAAACCAAAACTTATTCTTTTAATTTATTATCTATAAAAAATACGTACAGATTATTTCTTGATTATTTTCTACTGTAGTACGGAACTTCATCTTCCTGTCCTATTCCTAGGTTAGCTGGGATTGGCCGATTATGTTTTATTCTTCCATACGTCCTTTCTTTCATCATTGTCCACCGTATCATCCACCCCCCTTTCAGTCATGTCATTCTTCACACAATCCTTATTCGGCCGTCCTCTGTTCCTTCACCCATTATTACGTTATTATTGAAATTGTGTTTAAATTTCCATCGCTATCCAACGAGGAAATACTGCCAGCATTTTGGGGACATTGCCACAGGGGCCTACTCTGTTTTATATTTTCTTTTTAGTAGTTTTTTAGCTTTGATTTTCAGTTATTGTTGTTCCTTTCATTAGCTTTTCTTATTTTGTCCAATAAATAATCAGTTCTAAGTAACTTCAATGAGTCTTACTATAAATTTACTCTTTCTATATCCTTTTAAAAATATCCTATATATTTTATTATTATCCTATATATTTTTTTGTAAAACTAGCTATATTATAATTGATAAGGTTTTTTTTACTTGTCTTGTATTAATAATAACTTTTTCCGATATCAATCTTTCCGAAGTATGGGTTTTGTTAATCATTGCAAAATTGAGGTAATGTTATAATCGACTTCGTCCGCGTGGAAAAGTTTTACCCCCCTTTTAACCCCTTACAACCCCCTTTTCCGCAATAAAAAGTAGCCTATGTTCTTTCTCAGGTCTAGATCACCTGTATACCAAATTTCATTTAAATCCGTTCAGTGGTTGGGCGTGAAAGAGTAACAGACAGACAGACAGACAGACAGACAGACAGACAGACAGAGTTACTTTCGCATTTATAATATTAGTTAGGATATACATTTCGTATAAACTGTTGAGTAACATTACACAGTTCGGACATGATGAATCTACCGCATTCCTAACGCTCTCGCTGCCAACCTTTTTATCAGTTGGTAGCAAGAACCAAGAGGTGTCTGACAGACAGACAGACCTTGCAAACACTAGTAGCACAAAATAAATTTATTTTGTGCTAGTAGTTCAAGTGAGGGCCATTTACATTGGACATCATAGCACACGGAATATTAGGTACTGCCCGACCAATATGTACCCTAAATATGTGCTTAATGTAAATAAGTACATGTAACAGAATGTTTGTATAGCTGGAGGCACGAAAGTATAGCGATGACCGTTATTTTGCGCACTTGTTTAAAGAAGACTTTCTATCAAAATTGGTTTCTGCGTACTCAAGGTCATAACTACACTTTCTTGCCTCGGACTATATCATGTTGTGATGTGCAAAATAATAAATATTTCTATTCTATTCTATTTTCTACGTATACCTATCCCTAAACATGAACATGATTCAGACGAAATAACGAGCTGAAACCCTGTGTTTACAGTTTTCTTAGAATCCCAAACAGAACTAATCTAGTTCGAGAAATAATGTCTATGTTACTCGTATTATATTAGATATCCTTGGTTCCAAGAAGCCGAAAAATTATATTACTTATAATATATGTGTACTTATCTATCGTAAAAGTAAATTAAAGTATTAGCTTATATACTGTTCCACTGCAGGGCAAAAGCCTCTTTAATAGAAATCAAGTCATCGCTGCTATGATGAGATTAGGCTTAATAGAATCACCAAATTGATCTTATAAGGGTTGTGTTTTTCTCATTTGAGGTTCGGAGATCTAAAAATGGTTTTGATTTAGTATTACAACTAAATACACTCACACAACGGGTGAAAATTAGTCTCAACTTTATGCTTAACATCCTCATGTTGGACTAAGTAAAATACTTAGTACAAAAGTCCCTTGACACATAAGTTAGTGAAGTAATTCCACGACCCCTACCTATAAGTCTGAACCGCACTTTGGACTTAATTAAGCAAATGGCCTACTGGCTAAAGAGTGTTTTAATCCCCGCTGTCACTTTGCCGTGAATGGGCAAGCCCCTGTGATTGGTGACAAGGCCACAAATTTGGTACAGGCAACAGCAAAAGTAGATGATCAAAATCAAAAACTCTATACTCGCTATAGAGCGGAGCTCGCATCAGTAGCGCTACCATGAGTTTACAGTGACAGAACTCGCTAGCGTCTGCGTAAAAAAATCTATGAAAAAGTGTACAGCGCCTCTAGCGGTCACTTGAGAAACTAAAATATAGTACGAGCTGTCAAATAGAAACCTATCGAAATGTACTCGCTAGCGAGTAACGTTTTCCGTAGCGCTACGAGTTAGGCTACGAGTTGACATCGAAAACTGACATAACGTAAACTATTGCTCTGTCTCCTTTTAATGGATCACAATGAAAGAGACAAAGCGATAGTTTTCGATAGCGAGGATAGTATTCCAAACTTTATGGAAATACCACAAATTTGACGGTAGGTATCGAAAAATTACGTACGTGTTCAATCGAAATCTATTCGACGCAAGTTAACTCGCTATCGACTATAGTAACGTTATGTTACTTTTCGATGCCAACTCTTGGTAGCGCTACAGAACTGTATGAGTAACTTTAAGGCTATAGGGAGTTTGCGTCAGAACTGTATGAATTTGACACGATACAGTTCTGGCGCGAGCTCAGCTCAATGGTGAGTATAGAGTTTTCGATTTTGATCATCTACTTTTGCTGCTGATTGTACACTGACAGCATTGGCGACCTTCCCTAGAGGATTAATCTGTCTTGTACATTTATATTGGGTGGATTTTTGAGGCGGGTCAGTTAGGACAGGTATTTTAACTGTTACCGCAATAAGGACCTATGGGACGTTTAAAAAAGAGCTTATTCCTATTTTCATACGAGTTACTACTACTGTTTAGTGACATTTTGACATCTCAAATCACATCAAAAATTACCAATCACTTTGGAGATGGACCTCAGTTCTACACTATGCCATCTAGCGGATTTTTCACACGCGAATTGGTCTATACAGCCCCGAGCGAAGCTATGTTGTCCCTATTTAAGATTTAGATCCCATTGTCACGACTTATAGCAATCATTCCGAACAACATTAATTTGTTAACAAATTTTCGAAATTCATCGAAAAACTTTTTCGACTCCCCATACAAAATAACCATGTCATCTGACCGACTTTGTATGGAAACATGAATTTTTTTTATGCGAATTCTCAAAATCATAGAACAAGTGTTGTTCAGAATGGTTGGTAGAACACGTACCCAGTTATAGGGATGTAGTACCTAAATGTTCACAGATAGACCCTGTATACACCCTGTAGGTAGGTATTAAGTGTTGTATTTGTTGTCTGGCATTCGCTAAACAAGTCCTTTATACAGAACCAGATTAATGTATGAGATGTTCTATGAATTTATTTATCGTTTTTAGTGTTTGACCCAAACGTCGAAAATAAACATTGTATTTTGGTTTGATTAAGTTCAGAATCAGATATAGCCAAGGCTGCCCTTGAGGCCTTCCAGTTTCATTGCTTGGGGAGTCCTCTAGGAAGGAAACTTGTTATAATAGTACACTATATCCGATATCGACTTTTAGTTACGCCAACACATTTTGCGCGATTGACCCTCATACGCCAAAGGTTGTGGGTTCGATCCCCACCGTGGACAAACAAGTCGTGTGATGAACACGTGTACTGTGTAATGAATACTTGTTTGTTTAATGTGGGGTGTAATATGTATTTTAGTATTATATCTGTGTTTCCAGGCCCAATCGGTTGAATAGGGAGTCAAAGGTAGGCACGAATTTGTAAATCCACGCTTTGCAGGTGTGTTTGGGCGGCGGCTATCGCTTACCATTAGGTGATCCCTCTGCTCGTCTGCCACGCACGGTCAGAGCAGACGGATCGGTATGTATTTATAAAATGTATAATTATGATATTTTTTTGTAACAGCAATTTTTTTGCAGTTTATTCTTAAGTAGGTATATAATTCACTTAAAAAAACATCGTTAGGTTCAGGTGGGACTCGATCCCACCACCATCCTCAATCTGAGTGGTCAAGCACTTGCGCAAGAAGTCGGCTTAGTACGGGGTTCGGCTAGTTTAATTGGTAGAATAGCTACCTAATTGGTGGAAGGTTGTGGGTTCGAATCCTACCTAAACCCAACGATAAATTTCTATAAAATGTAATTTGCAATAAAAGAATAGGTATTCATTATTTCACCAGGCTATTGCCAGTTGCCAGGTATTTGTTTAGCTTTCCCATTAAAACTCCCGTTTCGCTCGCGATCCAAATTGGTGTGCCGCGCAAACAAAGAACAGAATTCACAATTTTACATCCAGTTGAACGGAAATGTATCTTGCTTTTACATCTTTTATCAAAAATTCCATCTTTTGTTATGAATCGCAGTGATATTACAGCTCGGAACTAAGTCAACCAAACAAGAATTTGATTCGCACCAAGGGATTTATAGACATATTCCGAAAAATGAAACGGTACCAATAAAAGGCAATATCTAGAGAACATGCCGACGGGCGAAGGATTAGAGGTAGGGTACGGTATGTAATGTGCAATGGAAATAAGCCCTGTTGAATAACATTTTCACGTTGAATTATCTACATTCTATAATCGGGACTTCGGAGTACGTGAGCATACCCACTACTGGGGAGTGGCTGGCTCAGAGTCACGACTCCACGAAAATTCTGGTAGGTCGTGCAAATAGAAGGGCTGCATTGCGCCAAACGATTTGGCGTAAAGTGGTGAGCGCGATAAGCGGTACGGTCCAATCCCCAGCGACGCTCCCTCATCGCCAGAGTCGGGAGGAGACATGAACGGGTTGAAGAACCTTACTTCACATCCCTCCCCAGGCGAAAGACCCGCTTACAAACAGTCCAATCCCGGCTGTGGGGTACCCGACCGCGATTGCGCTGAGATGGACACTCCAGGCTTTTGGTTAGGGCTAGAGTCCCACACACCACCTTGTCTCCCACATAGTGACAAGGTGAAAGCCATGATGGTTTCTCCTGGGAAAAAAAAGAACAGTGACTGGTCAAAAAAACCTTGAAATGAACGACCCGTTTAGCGTAATGGTTTGAGCGCCGGTTGAGACGTAAGGGTCGTGGGTTCGATTCCCGCACCAACACAAATGTTTGTTGATGAAACAGATATTTGTGTTGGGTCTGGGTGTTTGTGGTTCCTTCGTTGTTTCTGGTTTCCATAGTACAAGGGAAAACCTTAGTTTGGGACCAGGACAATGTATGTGATGTTGTCTCAATTTTTTTTTTTTTATTCTCGGGGAGTGGGCCAATATCCCAGAAAAACTCCACGGAACCATCCAAACGCACCGACTCCCACGCATACTATGGTTGCGTCCGTTATCTGCCAGCGATGCGTGAATTTTTCTGACAAAAGGTTGGGAGGATGTTATGGCTGAAAAGAATGTGCTAATAAGGGGTGATGTTTCATTCACAGCCGACAGGAAAATGTAATGGGAAACGTATCGGGTACATCCTGTATATGATAACATTTTTGTGCATCAAAGGCCGAGTTAGTCGCGAAATTGAATTTGAAACGAAAATGAAAAAGGCGTTATTGCTTTCCGAGTTACTTGGACTAGCAAAGAATTAGGTAAATATATGTCTTAGAATAATAACTCTATTATTCTAAGATATATGTATTTTTTTATAGAATAGGGGGCAGACGAGCAGACGTATCACCTAATGTTAAGCGATTACCGTCGCCCATGAACACCTGCAACACCAGGGGCTTCACAGGTGCGCTGCCGGCCTTTTAGAGAAAGATATTATGCTCTTTTCTTGAAGGATTATGAAAAGAATAATCAAATCTTATATAAATAATTTCGCGCAGGGGGTACGGTAGACTCCATCGAAACCTATGATGAATAACAAAACATAAAAAAATATTGATTTTGAGTCGACAACGTAATTATTATGTATATTCGCAAAATTCGAATTATGGAGAATTTTGTTAAATTCTAATGGCACTGCCAAATAAACTGCAGTCACTATCCAAACAAACTTCAGTTGCCATCTTAGATACACCTAGCTAATCAACACATCGCATGCGTCGCGTCAAAGAAATACTAAAATACAAAATTTGTACAAATGTATCTACAAATTTTGTATTAGTCTTGTTTTGTACAAGACTTGAAAAATCAAATCAAATCATGTATGCGTATCACATACAAAAATAAAGATGGTCGGTCTTACCTATATATTACTGGGTCACCACTATTCCTTAAAAGTAGCTGTAAAGTGCTCAATTCAAACCACATTGAATAGTAAAGCCTAAAATAACTTTCTTTGGTGAAACCAGCATTTATTTTCCGGTCGCAAAAGACGATCAATCTTTGAACGAGATATAGTGAATAGATTAGTTCTCCCCTATTGGCTTTTATAGAAATTCTGACAACTAGTGATGCACTAAATTGGTACTGCCAAATTCCGCCTTAAGGTCATAAGGCCCAACCCTTTTAAAATCCGAAGACAATTGATTTCCTATTGTGTCTGCTGTCTCGGGCCTTAGGAGGTTAAATACTCAACTAGACAGTCTTTATTTAGTGACTAGTGGCCCGCCCTCACTTCGCTTCGGGAACGTAATTCAGAAATGAACCAATAGATGGCGCTGTGCTCAATTACATCGCGCAAGCGTTTCGTGTTTTCGGTTTAACTATAAGCCTTGTCGTTGTCTATAGACCTTATCTCTTTATAAAGAGTATAGAAGATAGGTAGCAGACGAGCAGGCAGATCACCTGGTCGTTAGCAATTGATGCAACCCAAAGACACAACCCCATTTCCCCCTAATTGTGCCTCCGGTACCCACACTCACTCGATGAAACACAGCGCAGGCGCTTTCACGCCGCTTCATTGTAATTACCAGACTCCCATATCCTGAATCATGGTTCTGAAGCTATAACTTTAGATGCATCTGGAAATTACACTCTAAGATGAGATGAGCCATATATTTAGTTGCTGTGCAAGAATATCTTCTAAACTATTTATAAAAAAGTTACTCTCATATTCCACGTCAGAGCTTATAGGTAAACCGAAAACACGAAACAGTTGCGCGATGTAATTTGCTACAGCGCCATCTATTGGTAGATAGTGGAACTACTTTCCCGAAGCGAAGTGAGGGTGGGCCACTAATCTATCTAATAATATCCATACATCATGTTGAGTGTTTTCACGTCAAAGATTGATAGCCCTCTCGAGGCTTCGAGAATTTCCGCGCCCGTACCACTTACACCGTATAAAATTGTGTAAGATTTTCATATTAAGTTACATTTTAATTTTAGATTTGAGCTATCTATAAATAAAAAGTCAGAAAACCTTGCTTTATTTATAACCAAATGTTTTTTTTTTGTAGTTACGCAGCACGATTTGTGAAGTGATAGATACAACTTAGACGGACATAGCCCGAAGAATTGCGTGGCTCAAGTGGCAAAGGGCACATTGCGAGGAGAACAGACGGCCGTTGGGTTGGAAAGGTCCTTGAGTGCAGGCCGCGTGCAGGAGGCTGCAGCCGTGGCAGGCCTTCCACCAGGCGGACTGATTGTTCTGATGAAGGTCGCGGGAGTCCCTTGGATGCGGGTGGCACAGGACCGATCTGTGTGGAGAACTTTGGGGGAGGCCTATGTCCAGCAGTAGACGTCTACCTATTGGCTGAAATGATGATGAGATACAACTTTAGGTATCTACACGCTCCAATTTAAAATGTATAGCGTTCTTTTCTATATAAAAAAACTACAATATTTGATTACTGATTTCCCCAAGCGACTCCAGAAAAGGGTTGACAAAGATAAATAGCAGACTTGCAGACGTTTGACATACAACAGAACTATTCTCGCTCGGTAAAAACTGTTCTGTATATTGTTGTCACCCAAATCAGAGGAAGACAAACCACAATTAAGTATAGTAATTTCTCATCTCAGACTATTGTAGTCTAGTTGCGTCCAAAAGTAATAAAATTGCACAACATCTACTTGGTACATTAACCTGAGTCCGTACTAAGTAGCTTAAGCACTTGTGTTATTAATAGACTAGCGGCCGCCCGCGACTTCGTCCGCGTGGAAAAGTAATGTTATTTAGCCTATAGCCTTCCTCGATAAATGGACTATCCAACAAAAAAAGAATTATTCAAATCGCACCAGTAGTTTCGGAGATTAGCGCGTTCAAACAAACAAACAAACAAACTCTTCAGCTTTATTATATTAGTATAGATGTCAGACAACCGAGGATCACAAATCTATACTATTTATAAAGAGATAGCTTCTATAAACAACGACAAGGCTTATAGGTAAACCGAAAACACGTAACGCTTGCGCGATGTAATTGGACACAGCGCCATCTATTGGCTCATTTATGAATTACGGTCCCGAAGCAAGTGAGGGCGTTGGCCACTAGTTTTAAATAAAATACTTAAAAATACATTATACAGGACGTATCTGTGAACATTTACCCCCATTTATCCCTTTAACCACGTCTCGTATCAATCATTCTAAACAACAATTGTTCCAAGTCAGTTATTGTCAAGAAACACCAAAGGAAACACCTAGGGTCCATCACACGAATGTTTGGCCAGGGTGGAGATCTAGGCCACTAAATAAATTATATTAACTTTTTTTTTATACATTGACCTGACTCCGTAGCTTATGCACTTGTATTACAGATATCAGACAACAGAGGATCACAAATATATAATACTTAAATACATATATTACACCCAGACACTGAACAAACACAAGTGTTGATCACACGAATGTTTGTCCAGGGTGGGGATCGAACCCACGACCTTTGGCGTATGAGGCAGGGTCAGTACCAAATGAGCCACAATAAAAGTAAAGTAGTTATCGACCTATATTATACTGTCCCACTACGGGCAAATGCCTCCATCATGGAAATCAAGTCATCGCTACTATGATGGGATTAGGCTTAATCACCACGCTTGCCTAATGCGATTGGTTCACAAAACCGAGCTACGTTCGTAATTTTTAAACAAACTTTTTACATCTACATACCTAACAAAATCCGGACAAATCAGACACCTCCGGACAGAAATTCCTGTATGTAACATGGCAACTGTATGTAACATTATTGAGCATAATATAAAGTATTAAGTATCCCTTAGAAGTAAGAAATGACAGGACTTTGAAAGAAACTATCTTACTCAAGGGTGTGTTATTGGTAAATTCTTCATAAACTTGAAAGATCTTCCCAGTATATTATGCTCGTTACACACTATAGCACCGTAATAGAACCCTGTCATCGCTCTATGATCGATGGTTGAAGCATTATGGGCAGGTAGTTGTTAAAGCTTGGAAAAGCTTTAGAAAATATGGCGTCAACTTGGAAATTAACCTTGGAAATATGCTAAGTTTGTTTTTATTTTTTGTTTTCCGAGTTGCATTATTATAGCTCTAAGCATAATTTTTATTTATTTTAGGAAGACTAACAGCTAAATAATACATTGGACTTTATACAATGAAAGAAAACAATGCTAATAATAAGTCTTACACTTACACTGTGGAAGTTCCACCAGCTATTCGCTTCTTCTTTTTTGGTACGAACTGCTAAGGAATGGAACAACTTGCCGGCTTCTGTGTTTCCAGAGAGCTACAATTTGGGTGTCTTTAAGTCGAGAGTGAATAGGCTTCTTCTGGGGAAGCACGCTACATCTTAGACCTCATTGTCACTCTCCATCAGGTGAGATGAGGTCAAGTGCAAACCCATCTTATATAAAAAAAAAGTCTCCGCCTATGGTAATATACAGTAGCTACGGGAAACTAAGGTGTAGTTAGACCAATCTCTTGAAAAAGAAAATAGTGAACGACTAGGTACATACATAGGTATTTATCAAAAATTGGAGAGAGTGCCGACATGTTACAACCATAACAAAAATGGTGCCTAATGAACTGCAGAGCAGTATAATCTCTTAAGTGGCAGACGAGCAGACGGATCACCTGGTGGCAAGCGATCCGTATCCGCCGTATCAGCGCAGCTCTTCCACGGTTAAAATGGGAACATAGCCACAGATGACGACTGAGAATTGGCAATAAGCCCCATCCCTCGATCTAAAAATAACATTTCCCCTAAATATTTTCAATCAATTTTCGTTAGGCGGATTTGTCGTACCTCCTGTACTATTAAACTAATTAATCCGTGATAAGAGACGGGTCACTGGATATTGTTAGCTGTGATTAATAACGGCGTGTCAGGACGCAGATATCGGCTCTGTCCTGTCACTATAGCAACCGAAGATAGATCATCTCAAAATAGCTAACTGATATTGATGTGACGAACTTCTCTACTTTGGTGTATGGGTGAATGTCGCCGCTGGATCTTATAATCCGCCGTATCACATTACGGCAAGATGTTATCATAAACAAAGCTGTTTTTAAAGCCATTTTTAGTCGGAATATCGAAAATGAGAGGGTATCCGAAGATGCACAAGCCGGGCGTAGCAGACGACGCCGTGCGGCTCCAGTCTGCTTGTGATCACGGCTGTTGTAACGCAGTCGGAACGTCAAGCAGTAAATGCTATTATGTACTTATGTTTAAATATCCTCGCGTTTAGTTAAATATCCTCCCTGTTATATCAAGTATTTGTATAATGCAACGCGAAAGTTTAAAAACATACTTTTTTTTTTATGTGATAGGTAGCAGACGAGCAGGCGGATCACCTGATGGTAAGCAATTGCCACCGCTCATGGACACTTGCAACACCAGTGGAGTTACAAGTGCGCTGCCAACCTTTTATCCCCTTCCCCCCGGGTGGGCCTCCGGTACCCTCACTCACTCGGCGAAACACAGCACAGGGGCTGCTTCACGCCGGTTTTCTGTGAGGCAGTGGTATCACTCCGGTCGAGCCGGCCCATTCATGCCGAAGCGTGGCTCTCCCACAGTTACTTAGTTTCAGATACACTCTGTAGGTATGAGAATCCTACTTACGTACTTATGTTAAATTATTCGTGTCGACCAGTAAAATATATCCCAGTCTACTAGTAAATATTCTAAACCTGCCACATGACGTCCAATGTCTTGGAAACGAGGCTGCGGAAATGTAGACGACTAGGGATGGGATCAGTAAACACACTTGCGAATACTTATAAGTGTTTATTTTTCATTTAAATTTAGTAATAACTAGCGGCCGCCCGCGACTTCGTCCGCGTGGAAAAGTAACTTTTTACCCCACTTTTAACCCCTTACAACCCCTTTTTCGCAATAAAAAGTAGCCTATGTCCTTTCTCAGGGTCTAGATCATCTGTATACCAAATTTCATTTAAATCCGTTCAGTAGTTTTGGCGTGAAAGAGTAACAGACAGACAGACAGACAGACAGACAGAGTTACTTTCGCATTTATAATATTAGTATGGATGTCCTCCTTACCGATAGGTTTACCGATAGGAAATTATTATCATACATGGCCAACCAACTTTACCCAAAGGTTGCCTGGAAGAGATCGCTCATAGTGATAAGGCCGCCTTTGTTGTACATTACTCCTAATATAACTAGTTTTTAAGTTTTATACCTCTGTTTTGTGTGCAATAAAAAGTATATTCATTCATTCATTCATTCATTCATGGCGGCCAATCTTAACGATCAACCATCGTCGCAGGACATTTCAGACATAAGTGTATTCCCGTACCCTCATATTTCAATGGGACACTACAGTGATACGACCGAAGAAGGATCGGGTGCAAGACCAACATCAGCCGGGCTAAGATGCGCACCGCGACAAAATTATGTCGACTCTCGTTCGCGAGAGCGCATCCTGCTATCCCGCTCATCGCTCAGTCAGGTGAGCGAGAAGCCACTTGCGCCGAAGCAATACGAGTGTCGACTAAATTATCTCGTGGTGCGCATCTTAGCCCGGCAGGTCACCTCTGGTATGCTTTCTTTACGCACGAGACAATCCTTGTCAAGACTCTTAATAATTTAAGCCGCTGATCTTCAATATCTTCTTCTATACTATTTATAAGATAGATAGCGTTTATTGGCCATAAAAACATAGTACATACAGCAGCTAAAAAAGTATAACGTAACGTAAGTCTAAGTAGTATAAAGAGATAACTTCTATATACAACGACAGGGCTTATAGGTAAACCGAAAACACGAAACGCTAGCGCGATGCAATCGACGCCCAGCGCCATCTATTGGTTCATTTTAGAACTACGGTCCCGAAGCGAAGTAAGGGCGGGCTTATATAAAAAAATGGGCAGCAGGATCATAGATAGTAAGCAATTAAACACCGCCGTCTATAAATAAACGCCCGCAATACTAGCAGAGTTACAAGTGCACTGCTAACCGAAAAGTGGGGGGTTAAAACCCCCCTTCCCCCCTATCAACCGATACGATTTGAACTACTACCCACCACAGAATCCTTACGTATTCTTTGCACTAAGATCCTTTGAAGTTAAGCAATGAAGTTTGTATTTTATTGCGTTCAGTGAGTCATGTATTTTAAACGCAAACAATTTTCACTTACTCGTTAAATAGGGGCTATCGCCTGTGAAAATTCCGCTAGATGGCGTTCTACTAGACTGAGATTGAACTTCTGCAATGACTGACTTTCTGCAATGTCAAAATCACTAAATAAATAATAAAATTTTGAGATCTTATATAAAAAAAATACCAATCACCGTGCAGATAGACCTGAGTTCTACAATACGCCATCTAGCGGAATTTTCACAGCCTCCAGTATTATAGTTGCATTCATCAGTTTATTTTCACCTGAAAAATATCAATATTCAATTAGTAAATTGTATTGAAAAAAAAACGAATGCTCGATAAATCACTACATTCACAGATGACAATCATACGTTCGAATGGTTTTCCAATGGCAGCCACAAAAAATATGAAAAGCAATAATTTACAGTATAACCAAGTTTATTTTGCTGAAATATTTTCCACGTATTTTTCTACATACAGTATATATATAGTTTTAGCTTCGACTCGAAACAAAAATAACGTATCACTCTTAGTTTGTCGATAGCCTCGTGGCTTGTGGTAAGGTAAGTCACGTCCACTATACTATTTATAAAGAGATAACTTCAATAGACTACGACAAGGCTTATAGGTAAGCCGAAAACATGAAACGCTTGCGCGATGTAATTATACACAGCGCCATCTATTGGTTACTTTCGGAATTCCGGTCACAAAGTGAAGTGAGGGCGGGCCGCTAGTTGTGCCACTAGTATTCTATATCTAATAATCTATATCTATTCTATATCTATATTATTTATAAAGAGATAACTTCAATAGACTACGACAAGGCTTATAGGTAAACCGAAAACATGAAACGCTTGCGCGATGTAATTATACACAGCGCCATCTATTGGTTCATTTCGGGATTCCGGTCCCAAAGCGAAGTGAGGGCGGGCCACTAGTTGTGCCACTAGTCACGGACAAATAGAGAAGCTGGCATGGACATTTTACAGAATTCGTTACGTTAACGTACGATTATCGTACCCACGTTACGATTACGCTAGTACTTAGCACAAAGTTCCTTTTATCGACGTATCGTATCGTATCATTTCTTTAAAAAATGTGTTGGATGTGTACTTTATTTGTTTAATCAGTGAACTGGTGCTCACGATACGATATACGATATCCTTTTTGACGTTTGTGCGGTCAATTTAGGTCTGTTTACGTACGATAAAGGGAGTTTTTTCAATCTTTTTTATAAAATATTTTTTACGATACAATATACATACGTACAAACACACTACGATTTATTTAAAAAGTTCCTTTTTTCATGTGATAGATGACAAACGAGCAGATAGATCACCTATTGGTAAGCGATTGCCGCCGCCCACAGACACCTGCAACACCAGTAGAGTCACAAGTGCGCTGCCAACCTCGTGTGTGCTAAACAGATAAATGTTATTTATCTTTATGTATCTTTATCTGAAAAATCCTTAAAGTAGTAAGAACTTCACTCGATTCTAGCGAATGAATTGTTAATGCGTCAAAAATGGCCGCCTACGAGACATGTCGTAAACATTCTTAGTGATCCTGGGGCCCCTTTATGGATTTGATAATCGATACTATATACCAGGAGTCACCAGATAAAAAATAAAAATGTCTTTATTTTCCTCCGAACAACAACCGCTTACTATCATGTGATCCGCCTGCTCGTCTGCCACACACATAAATCTTCTATAATATTTAGAAAGAGATAACTTCTATGGACAACGACAAGGCTTATGTAAACCGAAAACACGAAACGCTTGCGCGATGTAATTGGACACAGCGCCATCTATCGGTTCATTTCTGAATTACGGTCCCGAAGCGAAGTGAGGGCGGGCCACTATAAATTATATATTTTACATCTTAGACTGCTACAGCCGCTCCGGGCGCTCTCCAAATTTGTCTCTCCCTAGACATAGGTACCATACCTTATACATACTATAACACAACTCAGCAGAAGTAAAGGAGTGGCGGCGACACTCGGGACTAATATAAAACAAAGCGAAGTGTTTACAACCTAGGTTTCACGGGTTATTTCACAAGGACTTGGCACGACGAAAGATTTTGTTGTGGAAGAAATAAGGGGTTTTAAGTACCACATATGGTATGAAGATTTAAGCTGGCTCAGAGCCAGAGAGGTTGAATTTTATGATGTTAGAAAAGTCGTCTGGATCGAGGAAAAAGTATGTTTCGAATTTTTCGAACATAGCTCGGGTTTGTGATCACCAATCCGCATTAGGCAAGCGTGGTGATTAAGCCTAATCCCATCATGGTAGCGATGAATTTCTATGATGGAGGCCTTTCCCTGCAGTGAGATAGTTTAAAGGCTGATACTTTAGAATAGCAACACTTAATGACACTCAGGATTTTTTTGTTAAATATTTTGAGCGGAGGCCGCAGCCGTAACAGGCCTCCGATCAGGTGGACCGACGATCTAGTGAAGGTCCCGGGAGTATAGAATATTCCTTAACTTTGCTGGTAACCATTAAATTACCTAACTATTTTGCTTAACACGGGCAATTACCTCTTGAATCTTTTAATTAACAAGTTTTCGATGCTGTTTTAGGTAGGTAAATCTAGAAAATTTAATTAAACGAAAGCTTTTTACGTTTAAATTCCAATTTGTTTGCAGTAGAAGAAAAATAAAACTATAGGGCGGGGAAGATTAATTTATAGATAATTATAGATAACGCTCCACGTAAGTAATTAGGAAGATCAATTAGCCAAGTATCTAATATTGTATAATTGTAATTGGTTTTAAACTAACATCAATTAGGCTGCTTATTCATTATAACATACATTAATTATCAACAATTTTGTAATAAAACACCTTTTCTATTTGCAAGTGCATCAAGCATGCTTCAATGTTGCGCAGAGTTCGGGAAAGTACCAACAGTACTACCTATCCTGAGGGTGGTTTCAGAAAGACTTGAAGTCCCATACAAAGGCACATGGTTACGTAGGTATGCATGTGGGTGGGACTTTTAAGACATCATCATCATCATCAGCCTGTTGCAGTCCACTGCTGGACATAGGCCTTTCCAAATGCTCGCCACTTTGATCGATCTTCGGCTACTCGCATCCAGCTCCAGCCAGCCCTCTTGCGCAAATCGTCACTCCAACTGGCCTGAGGTCGTCCTACAATACGTTTACTTTTAAACGTAGTGCACTTACAGTAGTAGGTAGTTTAGTGTACTTTTTTTATAAGTGTACCTACTTTAAGACTTTCAAGTACTTATTTAAATTAAATTAAATGTTTAATATAATAGTAATAAAAAATGTTTTACTAACATTAGCATTTCGGAACTACTAACCACTCTGTAATGGATATTTTGTCCGAAATGATGACATACAGTAAATAAAAAATATAGAATAAAATAAATTTCAATATGAAAGTACATATTTTATTAAATAATTACATTTAATACATTAATTAAATATAAATTTAGTCATTCAAGACTCGCTTCCTCTCTCCTAAATTTTTGTTGTGCCCTAACAGGGTCCATAAGAGTGTACATAAAATTAAAATGTTACCACCTTACTATTTGTACCTTATGGAACGCAATAAATTATTGAGTATTGAGAAATAAATGCTTTAATATTATATTATTATTATTTGGTGGCCCTACCTCATACACCGAAAGTTGTGGGGTTTTTAACGTGGGTAACATTCATGTGATGAATACTTCCATTATTTCAGTGTCTGGGCTCATACTTAATAGTACAAGTAGTCTGGATGTAATCATGTGTATTTAAGTTTGTGTTTCCTCTGTTGTCTGATATCTGAAACACAAGTGCGTAAGCTACTTAGTACGGAGTCAGGTTAATGTGTGAGATGTTGGAAGAATTTATTTTATTATTATATATCCATCCATTCGTATTTTCTTATATTTGTGTCATTTGTATATGTGTTGTGATGTCCAAATTAAAAACGTATTTTTTTTCTTTTATACCAAATGTTTAGGACAACACTTCTTCATTATATCATCATCATCAGCAACCCACGCTCGTCCACTGCTGGACATAGGTCTCCCGTAATGCACGCCACCGCTCCCGATTTTCGGCCACTCTCATCCTGCTCACTCCAGCCAGCCTTCGAATGTCATCATCCCATCTTGTCGCAGGGCGTCCAACACTACGTTTACCGAGACCAACACTTCATTATATAAATTAAAAAAAAATCCACCAATCGACAAGGTACCCCAAAAACAGGAATGTTTTTCTAATATGATTCATACTCACAGCCTCCTAATATGAGTATACTGGAATGCTCCTTAAGGTCTGTACTTCCCTAAAACAAGCTATTTTGAGACGCCTGGAAACATATTCACATTTCATTTATGCGTGTATTCCGTACATTAGGATACGAATCTGGTTACCTACCAGGTATTAGGTAAATAATTTAGTAGGTAGATACTTTATTTTTGTAATAGCAATTCTTAAAGATAAAATTATTCATTAAACCTAATAATTCATTATTTAACCTCACAGAAAACCGGCGTGAAGCAGCTCTTGTGCTGTGTTTCGCCGAGTGAGTGAGAGTACCGCAGGCCCATCGGGGGGAAGGGGATAAAAGGTTAGCAGCGCACTTGTGACTCCACTGGTGTTGCATGTGTCCATGGGCGGCGGCAATTGCTTACTATCAGGTGATCCGCCTGCTCGTCTGCTACCTATCACATAAAAAAAAAAAAAGTTTCATCATAACTGATACTATAATATTGATGAGACTATCGTCAGCGCATGGCGAAATAAGCACTTACGATATTCGTCGGCTTGTACGGGGTTCGGTTAGTATAATTGGTAGTACAGCCACCCGGAGTCCCACTTGAACTCGTTGATGAATTTTTAAGTGAATTATTTACTTAAGAATTCGATACTTTTCAAGTTACGCGAACAGACACCGATGCTGAAACGGGTGACGAGCTGCTACACGCCAGTCTTCTGTGAGGCCGCTATCACTCCGATCGAGCTAGCCCATTCATGCCGTAGCGTGGCTCTCCCACGGTTAGCATAGTAGGATGCTATAAACCTTATCGTTTTCTATAGAAGTAGGTAATCTCTTTATAATCTATACTATTTATAAAGAGATAACTTCAATAGACAACGACAAGGCTTATAGGTAAACCGAAAAAACGAAACGCTTGTGCGATGCAATTGGGCACAGCGCCATCTATTGAAGTAGGTATATTTAACTTTACTCCCACTTTTCTGTAAATCTACAATGTCACTTCGATTTCTCCTCATCAGTTATTTAACAAGAAATCAATCTGAGATCTTCTGAAATATTAAAGACTTCAGTAATGTAATTACTGGGTCTGACATGACACGATCGAGGGCAAATCGAACTTCGCGAATAAATAAGTACAATCCTTTGACTATCTGATTAACTTCTAAGTGCTTTTACTTGGGAGTTCAAGGGCCGTAAGCACAAAATAAAGACTCTGAGACAGAAGGCTGACTGTCCACTAAGAGCTAAAAATATGTCATGTACTCACGCATGCGCACTAACGGGCAAAAACGCCTTTTTGACCACATTAATCCTAACTTATGACGTAAGATTGTCAAACTGTCGAGGTCTATGGTAGAGGCCGCGCGCTTATGTACTCATGCCTGTCAACAACCCTAGCATATGTCAACGAACTCTTCTAAATTCAAAATCAAGGAAGAGTCAGCCTTCTGTGTAAAAGTCTTTATTTTGTGCCGTAAGGTTCCTTGGATGTGGGCGGCATTCGGTTTGAAGGCCTTTCTCGAGAGACGACCTCGAAGGCGCAGTGGCTAAGGTATTCGCCCGAAGCGCGAAAAGATCCCGGGTTCGTTTCCCGGTTAAGTCAATTTAGGAAACTACATTTTCTAAATTTTCTTGAGTCTGGGTGTTCTGGGTTGAAGCTCCCAGATAATTATCACCCCATAGTATAGGGGTTGCCCTAGTTTGAGACCAGGTTGATTGGTGTGAATTGTCTGGCGCATTTATAATACTAGCTTTTGCCCGCGGCTTAGCTCGCGTCCCCCACTTCCCTAAAATGGGGGTTAGAAAGGGGCAAAAAGTAACCTAGTGTTACTCTCCATCCCTTCAACTACCTCCACTTAAAAATCACGTCAATTCCTCGCTCCGTTTTGCCGTGAAAGAAAGACAAACATACAGACAGACACTTATAATATTTGTATGGATTAAATACATAAATATTATAATTACACGCAGACAATGAACAAATACAAGTGTTCATCACACGAATGTTTGTACAGGGTGGGGATCAACCCACAACCTTTGGCGTATGAGGCAGGGTCACTACCAAATGCGCTATCCGGCCAGTCAAACTGAATAATAATATTTTTATTTCTTAGTGTGCAGATACCCTTAGCCGTTGATAAACTTAATATAATTAACTACATCAGATGCTAACAAATCTAATAGACTTGCTCTCTCCAAGAGGTACCTGAACAATTAAGTTTCGTGAACCCTCCATTAATTAATTTTACCGCCATTACACGGAAGTTCATGCAAAAATTAATAACCGTTTCTTTAAGTTGGTTGAAAGTAGCTTTAATTTTTGATCAGGGGGAATTGTTCGGTTTGATTTTTATTGCTTCGTTCATCATTTCAGCCAATAGACGTCGACTGCTGGACATAGGCCTCCCACATGTTCTCCACACAGATCGGGCATGAGCGTCTCCTCCCTCTCCGAAGAGGGGGTCCGCTGGTGCGCGGGGCTGTAACCCCATCACCGGCATTGCACGGATCACCTTCTACGCCTGGAGGGGATGGCTCGATACTCTCTCGGCTGTCCCCTCTCCCTCCCCCGGACCCGGGGGAGGAAGCGCCTAGGCCCGCCGTATAAGGCGGGCTGCCGTCCGGGGGAGGATCGTGGAGTAAGGTCCCGTACCACTGCCCCACGATCCTCTTCCACTTAAGGATGATGAGGGAGAGTCCCAGGAGTTTTAGTCGGTATACCCCCGCCTTCTGCGGGGGGGAGTCCGACATAACCTATCCGTTTGCAGACGGATGGGTATGCGTAACGCATTTCTCCTGGGTCACCAAAAAAAATATAAATCGGTCCTGTGCCACCCGCATCCAAGGGACTCCCGCGACCTTCACTAGAGCGTCAGTTCACCTTGGGGCGCCTGCCATGGCTACGACTTCCTGTTCACGGCCTCCGCTCAAGGACAAATACAAATAACGTTTATTGCCTATTATTTAATACATATTACATGAAATTTGGTAAAGTAACTTAGTAAGCAAATGGAGGTGGCTCAGCTTGTGCTGCCACAGAAAGATGCAATCCTGGCAGCGCTGATTTTCAGCCAATCCAGCTTCTCTGAGGTTGGAAGTTGAGAAGGTAGGTTTAGGGCCTTTCTGCCTGTCTGGCCGTCTGTTCTCTTCGCAATGTGCCCCACCAATTACGGCGGCCGAACTTAACTATCAGCCACGTACGCTTCTATCTTCTTCTTCTATATCTATATCGTATATAGAGATAATTTCTATAGACAACGACAAGGCTTATAGGTAAACCGAAAACACGAAACGCTTGCGCGATGTAATTGAGCACAGCGCCATCTATTAGTTCATTTCTGAATAGGTCCCGAAGCGAAGTGACGGCGGGACACTAGTATTAACATAAACTTATTCCCTTCCGAAAGTATTATGCTTACACTACGTAAAAGATTTTAATAGTCCCATAATTTCTTTCCCCCGATATAATAGAATTCACGTCAAAGATTTATCGACTTCAGCTGAAGAGGGTTTCAGAATGCCAATAGCAAGTTTTAAGGGTGAAATGTGTACTATAAGTTCGAGAATAGAAATAAATTTATTAGATCTCGGATAGAGACGTGGGTTCAAACCCGGTTGAAGTGATTCGTATCAATTTCCTACAAAGAAAAAGTTCGAGAAAAAATGCAGTGGAGTAAAATGTAAGAGCATTTCTGTATCGTTACCGTTTGAGCTGTTAAATCATTTGATACGAGTAAAAAAAGACTTTTTGATTAAAAATATAAAAAAATACCTACCTATTTTGTTTTTTTTATATGTACTTACCGTTGAGGACAATCAAGAACAATCACTCCGCCTAATGGTAAGCGGCCGTGAGATCCAAATATTATGAGGTTGACAGAAAAAAAAATATTGACCACTAATCGCAAACAGAATGGCGTAATGGGGGCTACCGCGTGCGGAAAATCCGTCAGATGGTGTACGGTAGACTGAGGTCCAACTTCACGGTGATTGGTTATTTTTGATGTGAGATGTCAAAATGCCACTAAACGACCAATGACGTTGAAGTTGGACCTCAGTCTACACGTACGCCATCTAACAGGGTTTTCCACACGCGGTAGCCCCCATTATAATACAATACAGTAAAGTAATAACACACAGAAGGTTGGTTCTAGCTGATTTTGAGTGAAGAAGAGGTCACCTAAGGGTTGTTTTCAGCACACAAAGTGTAATTATTTTGTGATATTGGTGCCAATAAAGTAAAAAAAAAACAGTGTAGTGAACTGGTTTCTACAGCTCTTTCTTTTGGTTATAATGAAATTTATTATATTATTCTTAAACAAATGGCCTCAACTGATCCAGGAAAATGATGGAACGGCCTTTTTAGGGTTCCGTAGTTGTTTTTGCTGGACTAAAGGCGGCTGTGACAGCAATAGAAGTCCCGCAGTTTTCTGCATTGGAAAAGCGACCTAAATCTATTGAAGTCCTAATCTCACAAAGAAAAATGAATCAGGACGCAAGCCGACTGGATGCCCATTCAGAAAAAAACGCAAACAATATTTTACATTCAAAAGCATTTCGCGGATTGAATAATAACCACGATTCTGTGAGTTGGATACATTTTCCAAATTCAATAACGCCTGGATTCCATCACTCAAGTCTGCGGAACTTTTTATATTCAAATTGTTCAGCCCATTTCACTTTATCGTGATTAAATAAAGAAATCGGTGGGAAAATCGAAAGGAATAAATAAATGGTGTTTTCTTATTAAAGGGTTCGCAGCGGCGAATAAAAAATCCTCTATCTTATTTCAGTTTAGCAAACTCTATCTAACTATTTATAAAGATATTAATTGCATAGTCAACATCAACGTTTTGTATGTGAACCGGAAAACGTAACAAATTCTGAAAGAAAGAAAGAAAGAAAAATAATTTATTTCCTGACACAAAGTACGGTGGCCAGCTAGTCAAGTTACTACAATCTGTCAAATTTCTTCAATCGAACCTCACTTTTATGTCAAACGTGTTTGGTTCAATATCAACTGAGGAAATTTGACAAATTGTAGTAACTTGATGTGCTGGCCACTGTACATATACAAGACAATTTGAAAGGCAAGAAAAATGAGATCTAGTGTCAGTGAAAAAGGCGTTCACTCAGCATGTGTCGTGTCGTCTACTGACGCCGCGACGCTGGACTTCCGTGAACACCTCGAGAGATCACTGTGATGCGCACGACAAACACTGCTATGTAATCGACCCCCAGCGCCATCTAATGGTATTATTTGAAAGTAATGTCCTGGAAACGAAGAGAGAGCCAGACTAGTGAGTTTTAAATAAAAATAGAACATTTTTGACATCGATTTTATGCGGCCACCACTTGAGGACCTTTTCGCCCCAACAGCCGTCTGTTCTCCTCATTCTAAATCCAATATGACGGACCATCCAAGATAGTGAATTTAGTTATTTTTACGACATATCTACAGTATGGGTATCAAATGAAAGAGCTTATTGAAAGTAACTTGATAAAATATCAATTTTTATACAGAACCTTTAAACAAAGGACTTCCCACTTAGCCGACCGTTTTTTATGTGATAGGTGGCAGACGAGCAGACGGATCACTTGATGGTAAGCGATTATCGTTTATAGCATTCGTCCGCTATTTTACGGTGCTCAAAGTACCATGTCCATTTCCAAATTTAACTAATAGATGGCGCTGAGTGTTATATATTGATTTATTTTATACAGAACCTTAATATACATACGACGTCTCACTTAGCCAACCGATTCGAGCATTCGTCCGCTATTTTACGGCACTCAAAGCCCATGTCTATTTCTGTATGAAATATTGCATTTTCACAAATGTTTTTTGCGAATTGCTATTGAATGAGATGTGATTGGGTTGTATGGGTGAGGTTTTATAGACGCAGTATAACATAGTTTTATGGTTATGTTATTCTGTAAGTGTAAGAACGTGGAGGCATCGCCGATTTTGTAAAGGTTCGCATTTGTTTGATTGAATTGAAATGTAGGTATTTTCTTTATTTGATAAGTGGCAGACGAGCAGATGGATCACCTGATGGTAAGCGATTGCTGCCACCCATGGACACACCGCTGCCGCAATAGAAGTCCGCTAATGAAACATTTTATACGCACTGTAATATTTACTGATAATAGAAAATAAGTAATTGTTACTAACCCACTATGGATTCTAAATGGTGTGAAATAAAAGTATTTTTATTATATTACTAGTGGCCCGCCCTCACTTCGCTTCGGGACCGTAATTCCGAAATGAACCAATAGATGGCGCTGTGTTTAATTACATCGCGCAAGTGTTTCGTGTTTTCGGTTTACCTATAAGCCTTGTCGTTGTCCATAGAAGTTATCTCTTTATAAATAGTATAGATAGAAGTTAGAAGAAGAAGAAGATATAGATATTAAGTATAGACACTATTAGAGACACAGGTACGCTACCAAACTTTCCCCGCAATTGGGCTTCCGGTACCCTCACTCACTCGATGAAACACAGCGCAGGCGCAGTTCATGCAGTTTCCTGTGAGGCCATGGTATCACTCCGGTCGAGTATGCCGAAGCGTGGCTCTCCCACTATTAGTTCCAAGGCCAATGTAGGAGAATAATCAATACTAATATTATAAATGGGAAAGTGTGTCTGTCTGTCTGTATGTTTGTCTTTCTTTCTCGGCAAAACGTAGCGACGGATTGACGTGTTTTTTTAAGTGGAGATATTTTAAGGGATGAAGAGTAACATAGGCTACTTTTTGCCCCTTTCTAACCCAATATAAGGAAGTAGGGGCGCGAGCGAAGTTGCGGGCAAAAGCTAGTGTTCTATGAATGTTCTGTACAGTCAACTCCAAAAATATGTATACACTTTAGGACCCTGTCACAATACACTAAGAAAGTAGAGGTCGTTCTACTTTCTTATATTATGTATTGTGACAAGGTCCTAAAGTGTATACATTTTTTGGAGTTTACTGTATAGTCCGAGGCAAGAAAGTGTAGTTATGACCTTGAGTGCGCAGAAACCAATTTTGATAGAAAGTCTTCTTTTTTACAAGTGCGCAAAATAACGGTCATCGCTATACTTTCGTGCCTCCAGCTATACCTCGGTTCTTTTTCACAGTCAAGTGAGCGATGCTAACAATGCAGCGCGCGCGCAATAGTTGAATTAAAAGTTGTCGCTTAAATTATTCGTGTAACGCCACAATGGACACTCTGGCTAGGGTTGGCACTGAGGAAATTTGACACAAATATAAATTTCTTTGCTCTTTTCTTTAGTCCTGTTTTCCTTCGTTCTATGTGTTTACTGACTATTCTTGTTGACTCTTTTTTTCTATACAGGGTGTATCTGTGAACATTTACATCCCTTTAACCATGTATTGTACTCATGTGTCATGTGTTGTCATTCTGAGCAACATTTTGTTCTGCATAAAAATATTTCATTTTTCCATACTAACTTGGTCACGTGACTTGGTCATTTTGTATGGGAACTCGAAAAATTTTCGATAAATTTCGGAAAGTTGTTGAACTTAATGTTGTCCAGAATGGTTGATAGAACACGTGGTAAATGTTCACAGATGTACATCCTGTATGTAGGTATTGTAAGTATGCACGTGAGTCGCCCAAAGCTCTTGTCTTTCTTGTACAGTCGAGGTCAAAAATATGTTTACACTTTAGGACCTTGTCACAATACATATTTATAAGAAAGTGGAAGTCGTTTTCCTATACATATGTACTGTGACAAGGTCCTACAGTGTAAACATATTTTTGACCTCGACTGTACCTATGCAGAGACATTGATGTTGTTGTGTTTTCTAGTCAATATATGCTATCTAATCTTATCTAAATTGCAAGTATATGGCAGCAGAACACCCTTAAAAGGGCATTTTTGAATTACACAAAAGCGAGTCTTCTTGACCCGCATTATGGTTACTTTTACTACAATTGAAATTCATACATCTCGTTCTATATGTGCAGAAAATGTCACATTATGTAACCTATATGTATAGCACATATGTGCTTGCCATAAGCTCAATTCTTTATGATTCTTCGTACAAAAGTCGCCATTTCCCTAGCTCTTTTAGGTTTCTCGATTACTTATTTGCCGGAACGTGTGGAATCCGGCCCGAAACCATTACCGCCACTTCACTTACCCAATCGGATAATAATGTTGGCAAAATATGACCTCTGACCCTTAAGGGACGAAGCCGAAGTCCACTCGAGCATGTGAGTAACTATTTGAGTAAGGGCAGGCCTGTCCCACTCCGCGTGTAGGTATCGAACTTGCAAGTACATGCGGCGGCCCCTCCGGAGGGGCCAATTAGTAAAAAATCACGAGCGAGCGGCTACGCACGCGCGATAGTTGCTTGCGATAGAAAGAGAACGCACTTCTAGGTATGAATAATTGTAGGCATTGAGCGCTGGGCGGTCGGAATTTCAACGTTATGTTATGGTAGCCTGAGTCTTCATTTCCATAAACGGTTTTTTGGAGTGGGTTTTCTGTCAAATCAAATCAAATCAAATATCATTTATTGCTTTAGTTATAGGTTGTACTATATATACTCTGTGGTAAGGGAAAGAAAAAACAACGTGCAGTGTTTAGTACAGGTTTTTTAATGCTACATGCGACTCACGGGCGTTGAGGTGGAAAGGTTTTTGAGTGGAGGCCGTGTGCAGGAGGCTACAGCCGTGGGCCTCCCACCAGGTAGGTATCTAGTGAAGGTCGCGGGAGTCCCTTGGATGCGGGTGGCAGAGTAACGATCTGTGTGGAGAACGTTGGGGGAGGCCTATGTCTAGCAGTGGACATCTATTGGCTGAAATGATTATGATGATGATGAAACGACTCACAAGGTGGTGGTAGATCCCGAAATGAAATGAGTGCGGCCTGTAATATACATATAAGTATATAATATTAAGTTCTGTAATGTGTTGTGCAATAAAGAGTATCTATCTATAACAATGAGAAGCTGTCTCGTGTGTGAAACCGCAGAAACTAAGCACCAAGAGATGTCACCTCTTACCGCCAACAATTTACTTGTAACTACGGCTGCTTGTTTTTTATATGATAGCTGGCAGACGAGAAGACGGATCACCTGATGGTAAGCGATTGTCCCAAAGACACGAACAGCACCTGTAGCAACACCAGTGGAGTCACAAGTCTGCTGCGAACCTTTAATCCCTTTCCCCCCAATTGGGCCTCCGGTACCCTCACTTGTTGAAACACAGCGCAGGCGCTGTTTCACACCAGTCTTCTGTAAGCTGGCCCATTCATGCCGAAGCGTGGCTTTCCCACTGTAACAATACTGAAAAGTTAAGCAATGAGTCGACTTACATTGTTATGTTGGATCCTTAACAATGTAGGCACTTAAAACTAATTGGCGCGTTAATGTCCGTTTTAATTAATTACAATGGCAAGGCTTTCCCCTCTTCGGTCGGGTGCAAATAAACAACAAAATTTTTAAGGATATTATTTGATCCATTTTTGTTTTTTTGATTTCATTTATTTTTAATAAAAAAAAAACAATTTCAAGTCCATAGTTGATGATTTTTGATTCGCAATAAGCACATTAATTAAAACGTCTAGCAACCATGTACGGTGGCCACAAATCAAGTTACTACAATCTGTCAAATTTCTTCAATCGAACCTCACTTTTATGTCAAACGTGTTTGGTTCAATATCAACTGAGGAAATTTGACAGATTGTAGTAACTTGATGTGCTGGCCACTGTACCTACGTAAGAGAGGCGCTTTATAGTACGCCAAAACGGCGTAGTCCGCTCGTTTGTATGACAAAACTGGTTTTGTTATTTTGTGCGTGTGGGCAATGTAAAAACACGATTTTTACACCATATTTCCAACAGTCATTAAACAAATTTTGTTTAGGATTGTTGGTAGAAGACGTGGTTAAAGAGATGCAAAGTTTTTTTTATGATATAGCTACTAAGGTGGCAGACGAGCTGACGGATCACCTGATGGTAAGCAATTACCGCCGCCCATGGACACCTGCAACACCATTGGTGTCACAAGTGTGCTGCTTACCTTTTAACCCCCCTTCCCCTGGATTTAGTCACATGTACCCTCTCACGCAGCGAAACACAGCGAAGGCGCTGTTTCACACCAGTCTTCTGTAAGCTGGCCCATTCATGCCGAAGCGTGGCTTTCCCACTGTAACAATACTGAAAAGTTAAGCAATGAGTCGACTTACATTGTTATGTTGGATCCTTAACAATGTAGGCACTTAAAACTAATTGGCGCGTTAATGTCCGTTTTAATTAATTACAATGGCAAGGCTTTCCCCTCTTCGGTCGGGTGCAAATAAACAACAAAATTTTTAAGGATATTATTTGATCCATTTTTGTTTTTTTGATTTCATTTATTTTTAATAAAAAAAAAACAATTTCAAGTCCATAGTTGATGATTTTTGATTCGCAATAAGCACATTAATTAAAACGTCTAGCAACCATGTACGGTGGCCACAAATCAAGTTACTACAATCTGTCAAATTTCTTCAATCGAACCTCACTTTTATGTCAAACGTGTTTGGTTCAATATCAACTGAGGAAATTTGACAGATTGTAGTAACTTGATGTGCTGGCCACTGTACCTACGTAAGAGAGGCGCTTTATAGTACGCCAAAACGGCGTAGTCCGCTCGTTTGTATGACAAAACTGGTTTTGTATTTTGTGCGTGTGGGCAATGTAAAACACGATTTTTACACCATATTTCCAACAGTCATTAAACAAATTTTGTTTAGGATTGTTGGTAGAAGCCGTGGTTAAAGAGATGCAAAGTTTTTTTTATGATATACCTACTTAGGTGGCAGACGAGCTGACGGATCACCTGATGGTAAGCAATTACCGCCGCCCATGGACACCTGCAACACCAGTGGTGTCACAAGTGCACTACTTACCTTTTAACCCCCCTTCCCCTGGATTTAGTCACATGTACCCTCTCACGCAGCGAAACACAGCGCAGGCGCTGTTTCACACCAGTCTTCTGTAAGCTGGCCCATTCATGCCGAAGCGTGGCTTTCCCACTGAAACAATACTGAAAAGTTAAGCAATGAGTCGACTTACATTGTTATGTTGGATCCTTAACAATGTAGGCACTTAAAACTAATTGGCGCGTTAATGTCCGTTTTAATTAATTACAATGGCAAGGCTTTCCCCTCTTCGGTCGGGTGCATATAAACAACAAAATTTTTAACGATATTATTTGATCCATTTTACATTTTTTAATAAAAAAGAAACAATTTCAAGTCCATAGTTGATGATTTTTGATTCGCAATAAGCACATTAATTATAACGTCTAGCAACTATGTACCTACGTAAGAGAGGCGTTTTATAGTACGCCAAAATGGCGTAGTCCGCTCGTTTGTATGACAAAACTGGTTTTGTTATTTTGTGCGTGTGGGCAATGTAAAAACACGATTTTTAAACCAGATTTCCATAAGTCAATAAACAAATGTTGTTCAAGATTGTTGGTAGAAGCCGTGGTTAAAGAGATGCAAAGTTTTTTTTATGATATACCTACTTAGGTGGCAGACGAGCTGTCGGATCACCTGATGGTAAGCAATTACCGCCGCCCATGGACACCTGCAACACCAGTGGTGTCAAAAGTGCACTACTTACCTTTTAATACCCCTTTTTTTAATGTGATCGGTAGCAGGCGAGCAGGCGGATCACCTGATGGTAAGCGCTTACCGCCGCCCAAGATCATCTGCAGCACCAGTGGTGTCAAAAGTGTGCTGCTTACCTTTTAACCCCCCTTCCCCTGGATTGGGCCTCCAGTAACAGCGAAACACAGCGCTTGCACTACTTCACGCCGGTTTTCTGTGATGACGTGGTATTACTCCGGCCGAGTCGGTCCATTCATGCCGAAGCGTGGCTCTCCCACTGTTAAAATGTACATGAAAAACCCTGTATAGATGGGCCTATCCTTACTTTTTTTTTATATGATAGGTAGCAGACGAGCAGGCGGATCACCTGATGGTAAGCAATTGCCGCCGCTCATGGACACTTGCAACACCAGTGGAGTTACAAGTGCGCTGCCAACCTTTTATCCCCTTCCCCCCGGGTGGGCCTCCGGTACCCTCACTCACTCGGCGAAACACAGGACAAGGGCTGCTTCACGCCGGTTTTCTGTGAGGCAGTGTTATCACTTATGTCTACTTTGACTTTTATTGCTCTTAACTAACTTTGGCCATCCCTGTCCCCATCTCCCTGCCATTATACTCAGGTTTTGTGAATAGACGTGCGGCCACTTTTGTGAGGAGCGAGAATTTCTCGTAATATTCCTCACTTATTCACCGTTGCTTTTAATTTAGAAATAGGTTGAGTGGTACCTAGTTAAATAAGTTTGGGACATAGACTTTGACTTCATATAAATGGGACTAAACGCGACGAAATTTAATAAACGTACATTCTAGCACTTATTGCTTGACGTTTCGACTGCGTTACAACAGCCGTGGTCACAAGCGGACTCAGTTCGCTGTTTATATGAAGTATTCGTACGTACAGCCACGCATCAAAGTATACAAAACTGTCAAATTACTTCTATCGACTCTCACCTTACTGTCATACACCTTAGGTTGAATATCAATTGAGGAAATTTAATAGGTTGTGGTAACCTGATGTGTGGTTGACTGTACAATGCAAAAAACATATAGACTTTGTTCAACAACTTTTCGAAATTCTTCGAAAAATTTCGACTTCGACTCCCCATACAAAATGACCAATTCGCGTGACCGACTTTGTATGGAAATTTGAAATTTTTATAAGCGAATTTTCAAAAGTCGTAACATAACTTGTTCAAAATGGCTGGCAAATCACGTGGTTAAAGGGATGTAAATGTTCACAAAAATATTATTTATTTATTTTTGTTAATTAATTTCTGATTGTTGTCTTCACGGCATAAAAGTACCTACATTCCAAACCAGCACATGGTAAACTCAAGTGTTCTTAGCAAAAAAAATAAACATATTTCATTTTTCAAGATTTACGTTTCAGACAAGCTAATTAGTCAACCTAATTACCTAGATGTTAAATATTTTCTACGTTGGATTCTATCCCTTAAGGCGATTAGGAATTTCTTGTGAGCTACACAAAAGTTTCTCTCCTCTATTTAATATGAAAAAGTCGTCAAAGTAAACATCTTTTAATGTGAAGAAAAACAACGCCAATTTCATAGGCTAGGACTCATAATTCATACAAAACCTCTTCACAATTCCCAGAGGCCCCTTGTTTATTCCCGGGAACCGTTTAGCGACCTCGCTTTTATCACTCCAAATTGAATTCGTTTCAATGATAAACAATGAGCGAACTAGGCAGGGCCGTAAAAACAAATTGAAGTGGCGTACTAATTTTTTGGGTACATAGTAGTTGCCCACAGCGTTAGAAATAGACCAAAATTGGCCGTGACGCTCTCCATCACATTAACTAACTTGTAAAGTGGACATTTTCCGCAATTAGATTCTCTTTCGGTCCATTGTACGTGATGGGTCGGCTGTTTATAAAAGCCAGCCCAGCTCTGCCCAGAAGCGCGAGTTTCCAGGGAACTTGACAGGCTTCGCGGAGCGACCTCACCGTTCCGAGGGTTCGTTCTCGTTGGGTGGCCAATCACAGCATCGCATTCCATGATCATATGTATGTGTAACATCTGTTACACGTACTTAAGATCATGGAATGAGTAATCTTCCTCGACATTAAATTTCCTCTACATAAAGGACTGTCAGTTGAGTCATTTGAGTTGAGTCTTCAACTAACTTAATAAAGTCAGTTTGTAGGTCTGTTTTGCGTGAAAGAGAAACAAACACACTCATTCTCCCATTTCTATATTCTCCTTGTGTCGTTTGTCCTCAATGCTAAGTCGTGGAATCTGAATGAATCGTCTTTTACACTTGTGTTTGTTCAGTGTCTAGGTCTAGTTTAAGTCCTAATGTTTGTCTTTCCTTTGTGGCCTGATAGGTATCTGTGCCACTCGCGGGAGTCCCTTGGATGCGGGTGACAGAGTAGCGATCTGTGTGGAGAACGTGGGGGAGGCCTATGTCCAGCAGTGGACGTCTATTGGTGAAATGATTATGATGATGATGAAGCGACTCACAGGGTTGGTAGATCCCGATATGAAATGAGTGCGGCCTGTAATATCATATAAGTATATACTTAAGTTCGGTAATGTGTTGTGCAATAAAGAGTATCTATCTATAACAATGAGAAGCTGTCTCGTGTGTGAAACCGCAGAAACTAAGCACCAAGAGATGTCCTCTTACCGCCAACAATTTACTTGTGACCACGGCTGCTTGTTTTTTTATATGATAGCTGGCAGACGAGAAGACGGATAACCTGCTGGTAAGCGATTGACGCCCATAGACACCACAGCACCGTAGCAACACCAGTGGAGTCACAAGTCCGCTGCAACCTTAATCCCTTTCCCCCAATTGGGCCTCCGGTACCATCGCTTGTTGAAACACAGTACAGGCGCGTTTCACCCCAGTCTTCTGTAAGCGGGCCATTCATGCCAAGCGTGGCTTTCCCACTGTAACAATACTGAAAAGTTAAGCAATGAGTCGACTTACATTGTTATGTTGGATCCTTAACAATGTAGGCACTTAAAACTAATTGGCGCGTTAATGTCCGTTTTAATTAATTACAATGGCAAGGCTGTCCCCTCTTCGGGTCGGGTGCAAAAAACAAACAAAATTTTAAGGATATTATTTGATCCATTTTTGTTTTTTTTATTCCTTTTTTAAATAAAAAAAAACAATTTCGAGTCCATAGTTAATGAGTTTTGAATCGCTAAGCACATTAATTATAACATCTAGCAACCATATACGTACATAATAAGAGATGCGCTTCATAGTACACCAAAACGGCGTAGTCCTCTCGTTTGTACGACAAAACTGGTTTTGTGATATGAATTGCGTGTGGGCGAAGTAAAAACACTATTTTCAGACCAGATTTCCAAATGTAATTGAATTGATTTTGAACATATGTTGTTCAGAATTGTTGGTAAAAGATGTAGTTTAAGGGATGTAAATGTTCACTGATACACCCTGTAATCTGTATAGATGGACCTATACTTATAACCACTCTGACTTTTACTGCTTATGTAACTCTTTTTTTATGATATAGGTGGAAGACGAGCTATGGATCACCCAATGGTAACCGCTTACCATGATCATCTGCAACACCTGTGGTGTCAAAAGTGCGCTGATTACCTTTTAACCCCCCCTTCCCCTGGATTGGGCCTCCAGTAACAGCGAAACACAGCGCATGCACTACTTCACGCCGGTTGTCTGTGATCTTCTTCTTTGAGTGCCATCTTCTAACGAAGGTTGGCGATCATAATGGCGACTTGAACCCTCGACACAGCTGCTCTAAACAGAGAACGGGTGCTTTTATTGTACCACTGGCGCAGATTTTTAAGCCAAGAAGTTCTTCTTCTCCCTGGGCTCCTCTTTCCTTGGATCTTGCCTTGTATTATAAGTTGCAATAGGTCATACTTCGGACCACGCATTATATGTCCAAGATATTCCAGTTTCCTTCTTTTAATAGTACTTAGAACCTCAACTTTCTTTCCCATTCTTTGCAACACTACTTCATTCCTAACTTTGTCTCTCCAGGAAATCCTTAACATTCTTCTATATGTCCACATTTCAAATGCTTCGATCTTCTTACACATAGCATCCGTTAAAGTCCAAGCTTCGACTCCATAGAGAAGAATGGAGAAAATATAGCAGCGTGCAAGACGTGTCCGAAGTTTGATGTTCAAATTCCTGTCACACAGAAGTCTCTTCATCTTGGTGAACGCACCGCGGGCCTGTTCAATCCTACATCGAATCTCCAAGCTGTGGTCGGCTTTATCATCTACAAAACAACCCAAATATTTGTACTTTTGGACCCTTTCCACCTTCTGACCCCCACTGAACAAATCAGTAGCAGGTGGTAGTACTTTAGATATGATCATATATTTGGTCTTCTTGATATTAATGTTGAGATCATATGTAGCACTAACAGACTGTACTCTATTCAATAATACCTGTAGATCCTCAAGGCTTGGAGCTATCAGTATAGTATCGTCGGCATATCTGATATTATTAATGACTTTTCCATTGATCGTTATACCAAGGTTCAAGTCAAATAAAGCTTCTTTAAAGATATTTTCCGAATAGATATTGAATAAAAGCGGCGAGAGAATGCAACCCTGTCGGACGCCTCTCAAGATATCTACATCTTCTGTTAGCTTGCCTTCCACACGTACACTCGCTTTTTGATTCCAATATAGATTTCTAATAAACCTAATATCTTTAGAGTCAAGGCCAATGGTTTCCAATATGTCAATCAACTTACTATGTATTACTCTATCAAAAGCTTTTTCGTAGTCAATAAAACAAATGAAAACATCCTGGTTCACGTCCCAGCATCTCTGCACAAGCACCTGATAACCAAACAATGCGTCTCTCGTTCCCAATCCATTTCTGAAACCAAACTGCGAATTTGAGATCACGTTTTCACCTTTAGTATATATTCGGTGATGAATAATCTTTAAGAGGATCTTCAAAACGTGACTCATTAACGAAATGGTTCTATATTCGTTACATTTTTTCGCATTCGGTGTTTTCGGTAAGGTGACAAAAATAGATCTTAGCCAATCTGCTGGAATATGGCCAGTGTCATATATCGCATTGAATAATGTTACGAGCAGTTCGAGATTGTCATATTCCAACAACTTCAACAACTCTACCGGAACCTCATCGGGCCCAACAGATTTGCCTTCTTTAGATGTCCTGATTGCATATGATATTTCACTTTTGGTAATAGCTGGTCCTAAACATTCCGCATCGTCTTTAGTCAGGGGAGGCCTACAATCTGAAAATAGGTCACATATATAAGCCTGCCATAATTTCAGCTTCTCCTCAATAGACATCATATATTGCCCATTGATATCCATCAGCACCTGGGGTTTTGCAGTCTGTTCGCTACCAGTGATTTCTTTTATCTTCTTATGGACGTTGAACCAGTCGTGCCTAGACTCAGCATGTTCTATCACCTTACACTGCTCAATCATCCACATTTCCTTAGCCTCTATAATCTTTTTTCGTATTTGCTTTGCAAATGCTTTATACTTGTTTTCATCTACGCCTTTACAGATCCTTCTTTCTTCCATAAGGCTCAGTATCTCTGACGAAACCCAACAGTTCTTTTTAATTGCTGTCTCACGTTGAAGAATACTTTTGCCTGTCTCAACAAGAGTTTCCTTGATTGGTGTCCAAATGGCCTCAATGTCATTACTATTTACTAGCACATTTGATAAAGACTGGATGTTAAAATTTATTTCTGTGTGCATCTTGGCTCGAGTAAGGTCTTCTTTGAGGCGTGTTACGTCAATTTTGGGTTTGGGCGCAGGTGGTTTTAAAGTCTTCATGCTGCAATATACAGATGCTACGACAGGGTTGTGGTCAGAATTTATATCAGCTCCAGGAAATGTTTTTACGGATTTGATGCTATTACGATATCTCTGGTTGATCAGTATGAAATCTATTTGATTGCGGATAATTTTTCTTGGCGAATCCCGCGGTGACCTCCACGTATAAAGTCGTCTGTCTGTGATGACGTGGTATTAATCCGGTCGAGCTTGTCCATTCATGCCGAAGCGCGGCCCTCCCACTGTTAAAATGTACATGAAAAACCCTGTATAGTTGGGCCTATCCTTACTTTTTTTTTATATGATAGGTAGCAGACGAGCAGGCGGATCACCTGATGGTAAGCAAAATTTGCCGCCGCTCATGGACACTTGCAACACCAGTGGAGTTACAAGTGCGCTGCCAACCTTTTATCCCCTTCCCCCCCGGGTGGGCCTCCGGTACCCTCACTCACTCGGCGAAACACAGGACAAGGGCTGCTTCACGCCGGTTTTCTGTGAGGCAGTTTTATCACTTATGTCTATTTTGACTTTTATTGCTCTTAGCTAACTTTGGCCATCCCTGTCCCCATCTCCCTGCCATTATACTCAGGTTTTGTGAATAGACGTGCGGCCACTTTTGTGAGGAGCGAGAATTTCTCGTAATATTCCTCACTTATTCACCGTTGCTTTAAATTTGGAAATAGGTTGAGTGGTACCTAGTTAAATGAGTTTGGGACATAGACTTAATACTTCATATAAACGGGACTAAACGCGACGAAATTTAAGTACATTCTAGCACTTACTGCTTGACGTTTCGATTGCGTTACAACAGCCGTGGTCACAAGCGGACTCAGTTCGCTGTTTATATGAAGTATTTGTATAATGCAACGCGAAAGTTTAAAAACATATAGACTTTGGATGCCGCTCTGTCATTCATTCGTTCATTTATATACGTCACTCAAGATCCAAACTGAAAACCAGCGCTGCAGTGGCTTCAATGAAGCAGCTGCAGCACAAGCACGTACGTAATGTTTCTTTCCGTTTCTCGTATGTACCTATTTCTTATTATGTATTCTGTGTCTTACTACTGTTGTGTTGTATCTCTTCTTGTGTGGTCAATAAATGTTTTACTTACTTACTCTGGAGGCCAATTCTCGGTTTTCGCCTTCTATGTCTAGTCGATTTCATGGAACGGACAACCAATAGGAGAACAAGATAAGGAATGTCGACTGCAATCTGTGTTCTCCTATTGGTTGTGCGTTCAATTAAGTCGACTCTACATAGAATGTGAAAACCGAGAATTGGCCTCCTGGTCTCTATTTCAGCACGCTTGTCAGTGACATTTATGTAGAGAAAGTTAGTAAGTAGGTACTAGTCGAACGGCGAGCAATTTTGAACTACCTGTAATATGCACATATTCAGGGTGTATCTGTGAACATTTACATCCCTCTAACTACGTATTCTATCAACCATTCTGAACAACACTTTTGGAACAACTTTTCAAAATTCATCGATATTCGACTCCCCATACAAAATGACCAAGTCACGTGACCGACTTTGTAAGGAAATATGAAATTTTTATGAGCTAATTTGCAAAAGATATAACAAAATGGCTGGTCAAACACATGTTTTTTTTATAGTATAGGAAGGCAATCGAGCAAGCGGGTCACCTGATGGTAAGTGATCACCGCCGCCCATGGACATAAGCTACACCAGAAGGAGTGCGGATGCGTTGCCGTCCCCTTAGGATGTTTAAAGGGATGCAAAAAAGTAACTACATTCCGAACCAGCACATGGTACACTCAAGTGTTCTTAGCAAAAAAAATAAACATTTCATTTTTCAAGATTTACGTTTCAGACAAGTTAATTAGTCAACCTAATTACCTAGATGTTAAATATTTTCTACGTTGGATTCTATCCCTTAAGGCGATTAAGAGTTTCTTGTGATTGTGAACTACACAAAAGTTTCTCTCCTCTATTTAATATGAAAAAGTCGTCAAAGTAAACATCTTTTAATGTGAAGAAAAACAACGCCAATTTCATAGGCTAGGACTCATAATTCATACAAAACCTCTTCACAATTCCCAAAGGCCCCTTGTTTATTCCCGGGAACCGTTTAGCGACCTCGCTTTTATCACTCCAAATTGAATTCGTTTCAATGATAAACAATGAGCGAACTAGGCAGGGCCGCAAAAACAAATTGAAGTGGCGTACTAATTTTTTGGGTACATAGTAGTTGCCCACAGCGTTAGAAATAGACCAAAAGTGGCCTGTGACGCTCTCCATCACCTCAACTAACTTGTAAAGTGGGCTCCATTTTCCGCACTTAGACTCTCTTTCGGTCCATTGTACGTGATGGGTAGGCTGTTTATAAAAGCCTCCCCAGGTCTGGCCAGAAGCGCAAAAGTTTCCTGGGACCTCACGGCTTCGCAGAGCGACCTCACCGATCCGAGGGTTTGTTCGCGTTGGGTGGCCACAGCAACGCATTCCATGACTCCACGTGTGACAGATTCTTCGACATTAGACATCCTAATCCTAATCCTAACTAATATTTA
>CM026296.1:8515319-8624389 GCA_014851415.1 Cnaphalocrocis medinalis | reverse complement strand
ATTGGTGAGTCGAGTTCAATAACCGACGAGGAGAAGCGGCGTCACCATGATGCTGGTTCTCCAACATCTTCGACTCGCCTCAGCAAGATGGACTACGAGCCCGAGCTGTTTGGGAAGGCGCTGCCTTGTCTCATTGCTATTGGTGAGTCGAGTTCAATAACAGACGAGGAGAAGCGGCCTCACCATGATGCTGTTCTCCAACATCTTCGACTCGCTCAGCAAGATGGACTACGAGCCCCCGAGCTGTTTGGGAAGGCGCTGCCTTGTCTCATTGCTATTGGTGAGTCGAGTTCAATAACCGACGAGGAGAAGCGGACTCACCATGATGCTGTTCTCCAACATCTTCGACTCGCTCAGCAAGATGGACTACGAGCCCGAGCTGTTTGGGAAGGCGCTGCCTTTGTCTCATTGCTATTGGTGAGTCGAGTTTCGTAGCTTAGACTTTGTACCCTGATGGTAAAGAATGAGGTCATAATGCTAAAACTGTCTCCAATTTTCAAAAAATCAAAGCGGTATTTCCGAACCGGTACGTCATTCAAATCTCAAGAAACGAGCCTATACCTTCCTAAAGGCCGGCAACGCATGCCGCACTCCTTCTGGTGTAGCTGATGTCCATGGGCGGCGGTGATCACTTACCATCAGGTGTGACCCGCTTGTTCGTTTTGCCTTCCTAGTAATATAAAAAAAATCTATCTCGTGAACCTTGTCGTCGTCTATGGAATTATCTCTTTATATGAATAAGATAGAAGATAGCTTCTATACTATTTATACTTGGATTTTTAATCTTGTGGAGTAAACTGTCAGATGAATTGAGCATCTGGCATCAGTGTCATCCCCAACATTACCTATTATCACTCGATTTGACAGACGCAAAATGTCAAAATGTATAGAAAATTGACAATTTGCATTTGTCATTTACGCCACATAATTAAAATAAAGCTAACGCCATCTATTGGTGTGGAATGCAATTAATGTTCTGAAACAGAGTGAGGGCGGGTCATTAAAATAATATTAAAGAAGATTAGAAGATAGATAGGAAAAACAAAAATGGTATTTTCTAAAAGCTTATTATAGCAACACCTGTTGTGTAAGTGATATATATTTTTGTTGGGTGTATTTGATATATTTGTTGTTTTTAATTTTTACACTGGAAACCTTAGATTGGGATCAAAGCAATGTTCATTAATTGTGTCTCAATCGATGTATTTATTTCTTTGTCTGTTCATAGGATGTGCGCTACCTCCGGACTATTCGCTCTCCAAGAATTATGATGACGAATTCTACGGAAAGAACTCCAGCCACGGTATAGTATATTTACATAATTTATATAACAGCGGTCGAAACATTAAACAGTGCTATAATGTACTTATTTTAAATATCCTCACGTTTAGTCCCGTTTATATCAAGTATTTGAAACGAGCGTACCTGCTCCTTCTTAAGGGGCTATACTATTTAGTTACTTCACTGTTAGAAATATTTTTGCATCTTGAAAAATCCAATTTACTTGGATCTAAGTCTGTAATGTTTTATTTCTTCAAAAATGTCATATTTTCGCCACAATCAGTGTAATAGGTTGGCGGCGCTAGTTTCATTCGTATAGCCCCTTAAAAGACCGGCAACGCACCAGCGTCCTCTCTGATCTCGCAGATGTTCATGGGCAGCGGTGATTACTTACCGTTTAATATAAAAAAAAAGTATTTGAATCTCTAATTCGACTTCAAAGCCGAGTGCGCGAGAGTGTATTGTGGTGACTGTGCGCAGGCGGCCCCGACAACCCGCAGTACGACCCGCAGCCCATCAACACGGCGTCGGTGGCGCTCAACAACGACCTCAACACCATCGTGCAGAAGTTCTCCGAGCACTACCACGACGCCTGGGCCTCCAGGTAAGCCTTCGCGCATCGTTCAGGATTTTTTTTTCTAAAGTACATACAGGGTGTATCTGTGAACATTTACATCCCTTTAACCACGTGTTCTACCAACCATCCTGAACAACATTTGTTTTATGACTTCTGAAAATTCGCAAAAAAAATGTTCATCTTTCCATACAAAGTCGGTCACATGACTTGGTCATTTTGTATGGGGAGTCGCAAATTTTTTCGACGAATTTAGAAAAATTGTTGAACAAATGTTGTTCAGATTTATGGTTGATAGAACACGTGGTTAAAGGGTGTAAATGTTCACAGATACACCCTGTATAACATCACAATTGCATTTTCATCCACATTTATCATACAGACAACTAAGGAGGAACTCCCTGACAAGGTCTGTATTTCCCGACCACTGTAATCTGGCCATCTTTAAGGCAAGAGTGAACAGGCATCTTCTAGGCAAACGCGTGTCATCCTAAGCCTCGTCGTCACTTTCCATTAAATGCGATTGCGGTCGAGCGTTGGCCTATCATAATTTCAGCCAATAGAAGTCCACTGCTGGACATAGGCCTCCCCCAAAGTTCTCCACACAGATCGGTCCTGTGCCACCCGCATCCAAGGGACTCCCTCGAGTATAATAAAGAAAACAGCATTCGGCAAAATGCCATTTTGATGTTATTCTGCCAGATATGAAGGACATAAGTACTATCCGTAATAAGATACGATAAAAAAAAATATTCAACTTATATAGTCACTGGACATTGTTGTCCAACTCCAAAAAAAACTTTGACTCAATATCCACTCAATATTACTATATTTTCTATTCCTTCCAGAAAAATTGAGAATGGTTGGGTGTACGGGGAGTCGTGGTCCGACAGCCAGAAGAGCCATCCACGGCTGAAGCCGTACAACATGCTCAACGACTACGTAAGTTATAACCCTTCTTTTTACTTTTATAAGCCCTTTCGCTTTCTGTTTTTGCCTGAGATGACGGATTTCCCTAGTTCAGGCGACAAACTTAAAGCTCACTTAGTTTAGTAAGTAGATTATTAAGTATTTGATATGCTTATGATTTTACAATAAAGTTTATTAGTATTTTTGACTTTGCCTTAGTCGGGTAAAAATAGTTTGTGACTGTCACATTATAACCATTAGTGTGATGACAACAGAGAACCGACTTAAGCTACTTAGTAACGGAGTCAGGTCTGTGTATGAGATATTTTGTGTGTGTGAATATAACGTCTATTAAAATGTGTTTGCCTTATGGCGTTTAATGTTTTTCAATTAGGATTAACGGCCGTTTCTGAATTGACATTTGTAGTTAACACTACTAAAGAACAACTTTGACATTTGAAGTATAACTCCAACTGTCAAAGTTTGTACTTGAGTAGTGCTTAAATACAAATTCTCAATTCAGAAACCGGTCCTATGACATGAGTAGTAAACTTATTCTCTCTCTGTGTTTGTGATTTAAGAGCGCTTATTTGGTCCACCTGTCCCTTCTTATAATTATGGTAAATGTTTATAGGAAAAAGAACGCTACAAGGAGCCTGTGAGGGAATCCTTGAAGGCTCTATTGGCCATCGGCTGGTCGGTAGAACACTCCGAGGTGGACATCCCCAGCACCAACCGTAGTTCCATGCGGAGACAGTCCAAGTCTGGTGGTGTAAGTATACCATACTTATCTACAATAACGACAATGATATAATATCATCTTTAAGGCAAGAGTGAACAATCAATCAATGAATCAACCATTTATTTGCGATAGAACATGGATATAAATTGGCCTTAACGTATACATAGTGCTAACATATTCCGTCGTAATGGACGTGCAAATTTTCAAAATATTCCGATCCGTGCGCGTGTCTTCCTAGACCTAATCTCTTTCCATCAGGTGCGATTATGGTCAAGCGTTGGCCTATAGTCTAATAAAAAATACTATTTATCTGATTTCGAAAAATATTATTTTATAATAAGTGGTGTTTATGCAGTTGAAAACATAAAACTCAGAGATAAATTTACTGTAGAACGCTCGCATTGCAATATGGCGGTGTTTACAATGCTATGACGTAACTATACCTACGTCAAAAAAAGCGCGTGACATTTGTCATTTACCCTGAAAATTATGTCATCACTGTGATCTATGTAGAACAAGATCATATGGCGCTAATAAGAAGTAAAAAGACACAAGGAAATAGTGATTTATGTTCATTGAGAATAAGTAAATAGAAATATGTTTGATAATCTAATAGCCATCTATATGTATAAGTGTAATAAGTACGATATTGAATGATAACTCTCACTTACTTTAACAATTCTGTTATTATTGCACTCAGGAAGAAGTGGATAAAGAGACGGTATTCATGTTTTCTTCAATATTAAAAAAAACTTTATTTCTATCAAATTAATAATTTCCTTTTATGTGATATTTATAACAGTCGTACTACACACTTGTTGTGACTAAAGTTGATAATAATTTTAATGCACCATTCTTTTAATAGTGTTTTGATGCCGAAGCCCCCTTAGTAGGTATCATGAATAAGCCCCTTTAGCATGTTATATCAACAATATAAGCGAATAGATAAATCAACTATTCTATACATTATTTCCGAGTGATATCCTAGTAGTTTTTATGGAACCGCATTTTTTCTTTGTTTTGCTTATATTGTCGACCTAACATGCTAAAGGGGCTTTATTCATGATACCTATTATGAAGAGCTTCGGCATTAAAACTATATCATATCTAAATGGTGTGGATTTTAATTTTCATATCTACCCTTTTCTATTTGAATTCCTTTGGTTGAAGTCAATGACATATTTGCATGGTGAAAATCCAGATACTTCGAGTGATATTGTACCTTTCATTTAATGGTTTTATCATATTTTGTCAACATTAGCATACATATTCATGTTAATTCGTTTTATAATCAGTTAACAGGTCTTACATTCTTTGAAGAGATAATTTATTTAAGCATAGGTTTTTGCAGTTTTGCATAAAATTATGTGTTCTGGTCTTTATAATCTAAAGAAACATAAAAAATAATGATTTTTTAATACACTTCTTAATGCTAAAGATATTCTCTTCAAGATTTCAAATATAACCTTGATTGTAGAAATTACTATTTGCTCTTGGAAGTTATCGTAGAAATTATAATTTGCTTATGGTGTTTAATTAAATATCAGTATGGAAAGACTTAAAATAAATGTTGACAGAATATGGGTAAGAAGTACAGTGCGACAAAACTTATTTTGCACAAAAGTGACATTGTGGCGTGTATGACACTTTACGCCTCTTTCTATGAAAAAATTCTAGACCACTATTGTAGAATTTGTTCCGTTTTTCGCCACGTGCCAAATGAGAGTTGTCGCACTGTATAGTTGAGCCCTAATGTTGTGCGTTGTTTCCATATCCCCGCACCGCTCTCAGCGACCACCAGATGTCGTGGTAAGTTCCAATAACGCCAGACTGGTGTTATCTTAACACCACATAACCTCATGTAGACCTATTCTATTTTTATATTATAATACAATAATAGGAACGTCAATTACTTAAGTCTTTAAAACAAAATAATGTTTGCGCCACTGTCGAGTACCTACGTCATAGTGGTAAACCCATCCGTATGGCATGGAATGACAACCCCTATCATTACTATAAGCAATTAGGTATTTAATTTAAAATACAAATAATTTTTAATTTACTTACATACTACTACAATTAAGGCCTAAATAAAAGCCTACGCGCTAAATAGTACCAATTTTATTAGCAAGGTAGAGTTAGACAAAATAATTGATTAATCATTATTTTACTTTCGCTAACCACTGAACAATAGAAGACTTTAGCTAAAGTACCTACTAATATTTTTAGTAACACGTTGCTTCGCCTTTAGCCAAAGAAATAGGACATAATATAAAACACATAATAAATAATTACTACTCACCTGTTGGGTCATCGACCCCAACTGAGTCCTAGGTCAAAATATCGTTATTTTTAGAAGAACATCGTTACGAAACTAAATAGTAAGAAAAATCTGATAATAAGATATATACATACCATATTCTTGACAATTCATCGACTTTTTAACTTATTACTTGTGTTTTAAAAACATTTAAAACAACATACAAAAAAAATCATAAGAAAAATCACGAACATACCTCTAATAAAAAAAACTACAACTAATAATTTATCGTCCTAAACATATGTTTATACCTACAGTCATTTAGTTTTTCTTTGACAGAAGGTAAGTATATAAAATAAAATATCTTTTAACTTGTAGCCATGAAACACCAATATACCTAATACTAATTTTGTATCGGCAGTTGATAGTATCAGGCAGTGGTTTAGGAATCTCTAGAAATCCTTTGACCAACATTTGATGGATGGCTTTTTCTCTGGCAGACGGATTCAGCCACACCATTCAACTACAACCCGCATCCAGTGGACATGACCAACCTCACGCTGTCCAGAGAGATGCAGAACATGGCGGAGAGACTGGCTGAGAATGCGCACGACATCTGGGCTAAGAAGAAGAAGGAGGAACTCGTCACCAATGGGGGTAAGTCAACAACTCGCTCCCAGTGAAAGTTACCAACTCACGCTGTCCAGAGAGATGCAGAACATGACGGAGAGACTGGCTGAGAATGCTCACGATATCTGGGCCAAGAAGAAGAAGAGGAACTCGTCAACAATGGAGGTAAGTCAACAACTCGCGCCCAGTGAAAGTTACCAACTCACGTTGTCCAGAGAGATGCAGAGACTGGCGGAGAACGCGCACGACATCTGGGCTAAGAAGAAGAAGGAGGAACTCGTCACCAATGGGGGTAAGTCAACAACTCGCTCCCAGTGAAAGTTACCAACTCACGCTGTCCAGAGAGATGCAGAACATGACGGAGAGACTGGCTGAGAATGCTCACGATATCTGGGCCAAGAAGAAGAAGGAGGAACTCGTCACCAACGGGGGTAAGTCAACAACTTGCTTCCAGTGGACATGACCGACCTTACATTGTCGCGGGAGGGCCTTTAAAGTAGTTGTTCTAAAGTGGACGTCTTACGGCTATTGGGTATTTGACTAACATTTTTTATGTGTTTAATCAAAAGACGCCTCAATTTAAGAAACATCGTTGAAAGAATCACTTGATTCTCATTTGAATTACCTGAGATATCACAACTTTAAGAGCACATATTTTGGGCAGGCCCAAAAACGCTCTATACAAATGGCTATTGAAGTGTGACGTCACAACTCAAACTTCTGTTTGCGCGTCTAGTAAATTTTGTTCGGTAGCTATATCAAATGTTTCGTTTAAGTAAATGATTTTATAATAAAAGTTGGTGGAAAATATACGGGTAGTTCAATGATATAATTGTTTTTTAAAAATGGACTTGCCCATGAAACTTTGAATGCTCACAAAACCAGCTAGACGTTATATTTTTAACTGAAAATGTTGGCCATTGGTTCTTATTTACCAATATTTTGATAAGAGTATCAATATTTTTCACTAAGTATATCGAGATTAGTCAAATACCCAATTGTGATGACGATAAGACCGAAAATAAGGATTTTACCCTTTTTTTTTCAGGCGGCATACATCCCCAACTGGTGCCCTACGACCTCCTCACAGATAAAGAGAAGAAGAAGGACCGCGAACGCTCACAGGAGTTCCTCAAGTATCTGCAGTACCAGGGATACAAACTGCACAGGTAAATAAAATGAAGGGTGGCTTCATCTTTTATGTCAACCAAGTGGACTATGGAGTGTGAAAATCCGCTAGATGGTGTACTGTTAGATGGTCTTACTTCAACGTCATTTGTTGTTTAGTGACATTTTGACATCTCACATTAAAAATTAAGAATCGGAACTCGGGTCTACAGTACGTCATCTACCGGATCAAAAAAGATAAGACGTTTGGCACGATTTGTACCTAAAATATGTAACTCCACTACTTACATCGGAGCTTTCAAATAAGAAAGATATAAGTAAATATTGTAATGCAAAATGACAAACGATCGCAAATATATTTATCTTCTATCTACACTATTTATAAAGAGGTTAATCTTATATTCCACGCCAGGGCTTAAGCTAAAGCCGAAAACTCGTAACACTTGAGCGATACAATCAACGCCCAACGCCATCTATTGTTAGACAATGGATCTACTGCCCCGAAACAAAGAGGCGGGCCACTAGTACTTAATAAAAAGAGTAACATGTCAAAACAGTATAATGTCATTTTGAGAAAAATCGGATTTGCGTTTGGTAAGCATCAAGCGGTTTGGACTAAATGCTTTCGCACGCACCGAGCCTTCTTAGCGCATTTCCCTTATTTGTTTATTTTATCTTCCCAGGCCAAGCAAGGCGACCGGCAGTGACACAGAACAGACCACTACCGGTGTAGCAATAGAGCTCAGATTCGCATACTCGCTCCTAGAAAAGCTGATCCAGTACATCGACAGAGCCACCATCAACATGAAGTTGCTAAAGCCGTCCACTACATTCAGCAGGAGGACCAGCTTCAAGACCAGTACGAGGGATATTAAGTTCTTCTCCAAGGTAATTATGACGATTTTCCTTTGACAGTAATTTGGTTAAAAAGGCATAAGTCAATCAAAAGTTTCAGTGGTGCTCGCTCTTATGTTATTACAAATAAGGTTCAAAATCTGGTGGTACCTATCTATTTTCCTATCGACCGAAAAACCAAATAGCAAATCTGGTAAAAGTAGTAAGAGAACAAAATAGTATGGGTAAATTGTATTTTTAAACGATAACTAAAACAATCAAGACTAACCTTTATGTCAAACACATTTGATTTAATATCCACTGATCAAGTTTGGTAGATCGTAGTAATACACATATTAATATTATGCTATTACAACTTATCAAATTTATAGTTAGAAGGATTGATATTTGAAAAATAGGGGCTATAGCGAGTAAAAATCCGTTAGATGGCGTACTGTTAGACAGAAATTCAACTTCAACATCATTGGTTGTTTAGTGACATTTTGACATCTCACATAAAAATAACCAATCACCGTGTAGATCTACTGTACGCCATCTAGCGGAGCCCCATTGTAAAAAATATGTATAGACCAGGTATACGTTGCTCTAAATGTGTTTTATCTTTGTCTAATTTTGTATTCCAAGCAAGTCAAGGCTGAGCTAAAGTATATAAAGAAGGTACATGGTACCAAATATTTTTATCGTCTAGCTTTCATGTTGCATAGATTGTTCGCTACCCACGGTTCATAGTATGTTTCATAAGAGTACATAGACACATAAGATTAACATTTAATAATTATTTCATTAGTATCGAAAAACCTATGAATTCATGAATAATGAATACAATTAATTTACTATAAGTGGTTGGATCGAGTTATTGACTAGAATCTAGACAATAACTCGATCTGGACTCTAGATCAACATGCATTACCTTTAGCAGCCATATTTCAATAGCAGCAAAGTAGAATTGGACATCTACATACAAACCAGACACGATCTACACACATATTAGTTTCTATTTTCTGTCGTGTTATATCTTAAAATGCCGTTAGTCCGCATTTGGTTGATTTTGTATTTTCAGTCTTTTAGGTAAATACTAATTAGGTGCAAGATTGAAAACTCAAAATCAACCAACTGCAGTTAACGCCCCTAAAGATATAACACGGCAGCTTTACTGCCATCGATTTGCTTAGCATTAATATGGTCAAAAGCTTTTCCATTATATTATTATAATCATATGTTTAAAAAACCTAAAATAAATCAATTAGTTATTGATAACTTAACATGAGCCACGCCACCATTTTCATACTACAAGTATAATGGACTCTTAAGTGGGCATTTACATTGGTCATAGTACTACATTATGGTACTTTGAGTACCAGTCTTGCCATTCCACCCATAGGGGCCCTGTGGCGTGCGTTACTCGCGCGTGTAGGCATTAACGACCAATGTAAACGCGCCCTAATTATATGTCACTAATGGCCGATTCCCCAATCAGGTGGTCCTGCCACTAATGGAGAAGTACTTCTCCACGCATCGCAACTACTTCATAGCGGTTGCCACGGCAACCAACAACGTGGGCGCGGCCAGTTTGAAGGAGAAAGAGATGGTTGCAGCTCTGTTCTGTAAGCTGGCCAGCTTGCTGAGGTCGCGGTGAGTGAAAAAGTCTATCTATCTAAAGGTCCCGAGTTTGATTCCCGGTCAAGTCAATTAGGAAATAAATTTTCAAAATTTTCTGGGTTTTGGGTGTTCTGGGTTGACGCCTCCAGTTAATTATTGTCTCCTGGTACTCATAGTACAGGGGTTGCCCTAGTTTGAGACCAGGTCGATTGGTGTGATGGTCTGGCGCATATATCTGCCAGATTTTTGGTAGCGCAGCAATAAACATTGCTAACCAAGCAGATATTTGGCTGATCATATTGTCCATGTAATGAGAAGGGAGGAGGAATATGTAACCAAAAGAGTTATGGGTATGAGGTAGAGGAACAGAGGACGGCCAAAAAAGAGATGGAATCCATCCATGTGTGAAGAATGAATGACTGAAAAGACAGGGAAAATGACAGGGATGAATGAATGAAGAAAACATAATGCAGACCCAGTCAAACAGTGGGAATAGGGCAGAAAGGTTTTTTTATGTGATTGGTGGCAGACGAGCTGACGGATCATTTGGGCCCCCGGTGCCCTCACTCACTCGACGAAACACAGCAGAATTATGATGATAATAATTTCTCTTTGTTTTTCCCAGTCTCACCGCTTTCGGCCCAGACGTGCGGATCACGGTCCGCTGTCTCCAAGTCCTGGTGAAGGGCATCGACGCCAAGTCCCTCGTCAAGAACTGCCCCGAGTTCATCAGGACCTCCATGCTGACATTCTTCAACAACGTCGCTGATGACTTGGGGCACACCATACTCAATTTGCAGGAGGTTAGTAAGAAAAAAGAAAGAAGAAGTGTGGAATGAACACCAATCCCTCTACTCTGATTTTTAATCATGTGGAGTAAACTGACAGATGGAAATGTAATTTTGACATTTTGCATTTGTCCGATTGTGTGATAATGTATGGGAATGACCCATTGACATCTGTCATTTTACTCCACATGATTAAAAATCAGAGGGATTCTGTGGGTAACTGTGAAACAAGCCGCATCGGCTGATGCAATCCAAAGATTTTAATTAGTCTAGTGTTTTTAGTGTACAAATTTGGTGTTACTTTGTGCAGTGAAGTGCCGCAGGGTGATATTAATATAATAATCATTGAATTGTGTCGTTTTTAACACTGCTATTGTGTGTCGAGTGAATTGTCACGTGAACAACTTGCTTTGACCTAATAGAGTCTTAAACCTACGGCTTTGTTAAAAATAGTGTCCACAGAATCCTTAGGACATTAAAACGCTAAACACCGGCGTTTTATTGAGTGACTGTGACTTCGACTGACTTCGACTGTTGACTACACTTTATCAATCTACACTTGACATTGGCAAAATTAAATGTGTCGTGAACACAATACAGGCCATATAACAAAAAAAAAAGCAAATCAGAGTTTATACTTGCAGAGAAAGATGACAAGCCTTTTTCTTGAAGATCACTAGGTCGTATCTGCTCGGAAACACCATCGTTGGCAGCTGATTCCACAATTTCACTGTGCGCGGTGTAATAGTCAATGACCAATTACAATGGCGTTATCTTATTTTGAAGACTTAGTTGATAACTTCTATGATGGAGGCCTTTGCCTGCAGTGGGACAGTATATAGGCTGATACTTTACTGTTAGTTGATAAACCGTATCGTTAATTCTTCCGTTTTTTTCTTAGGGCAAATACTCGCATCTCCGCGGTACCCACCTGAAGACATCAACGTCATTGGCCTACATCAACGGCGTGATACTACCCGTGCTCACTTCCATGTACGACCACCTAGCCAACTGCGAGTATGGCGCTGATCTTCTATGTAAGTTAAACCAGTTTGTTTCATTATACCAATGTATTGATATGCCAGTGTGACACAACCGAAGAGAGAATCAATCATCACCATCGAATTAAGAGGACAAGGGAATAGAGAGTGCACCTGTGTTTGCACACACACTTGAGCACTATAATATATCCTGCGTGGAGATATCGATATCCTGTATCCCAGGTTGAGCAAAAGTATGTATCAAATTTTTCGAACATAGCTCGGGTTTGTGATCACAAATCCGCATTAGGCAAGCTTGGTGACAAGCCTAATCCCATCATAGTAGCGATGACTTGATTTCTATAATGGAAGCAGGCAAACACGTGTCATCGTAGACCTCATCGTCGCCTTCCATCAGGTATGATTGTGGTCAAGCGTTGGCCTTTAGTTTAAAAAAAAAGACTAGTATTTTTTGTAAAAGAAACATTTTAATTCGAATACCAATTTCATCAAGCCAAGACACTTATGTGCTCTTTTTTCTTAATCTTTTGGTTTTATCGTTATCCTTTTTTTTGTCCTTCTTTTTGTTTTTCTCCTTTTTATCATCTTCATCGTCGTCATCATCGTCGTCATCGTCATCATCTCATCATCATCATCACTTTCATCGCTGTCGCTGTCATCGCTATCATCACTCTCATCGCTATCTTCGTCATCTTCATCGTCACTATCACTGTTAGATTTCTTCTTTTGCTTATTCTTGGTGTATCTATAATGCGATTTGCACTGTGCCTTACACTGTTTGGCATAGGCCTTCTCTTTCTTTTTCTCGCAACCTTGCCTGCACGTCGCGTCGGAGGCGTCCTTGCAAGCCACCATGCATCTGCCTGCTGACTCTTTCTGGCACGCCTTCTCGTAACTACTTCGGAGTGCGTTCTGTTGCATTGTAGCCGTCTTCACTGACCGTCGTTTGGTTTACGTAGAGCGCCATCTAGAAGTGAACGGTAGAACATAAGGGTGTATAAGCAAAGTTTGGAACAAGTAGTACAATTATGATACTTAAGTAACGTTATGAGCAAATAAACGTGGAAAAACCACGCATCGGCATGAATGAGCCGGCTTGACCGCATTAATACGACGGCGTCACAGTGAGGTGTGAGAGTCAACTGAAACATTATAGATTTGTAATGATTTTACCTCAGGTAACATGCTATCGGCTTTTAAAATATTATATTATATTTTATATAATTAGGGTTTCCGCTATGAAAAATCCGCCAGATGGCGTCAGGTGCAACTAATGGATTGGTTACATTTCCACGTGACATCAAAATGGCGATGTTAACAACACAACCAATCGAAATCCGTCTGCTCGACTGCCACATATATAAAAATGCCAACAAAGTTGGATCTCACCTATCGGATTTTTCATTTGCAAAAACCCTCAATGAATAGTTACTGGTTTTATGAAGGGATAGCAGCTTTCCAATCCTTTTCTTGTTGTATCTATTGAAGTACCTAAAACACAAGCCAACGTGTCAAACATACGTATAATCGTCCACCCGAGAAAAAACTACTGGAAAAATAAAAAAGTAAAAATACTACATCAGCCGTGATTAACAAAGGTTATATAAGGAGGAAGAGGGCGGCATTTAGTGTCCGACTGAAAGTCCGGTTTCAGCTTCGGCCGAGTTTCGGCCAAAAAACTAGTTTAGGTGGCACTTTTGTGTTCGGCCAAAATTGGCCGAAACTTTTGCTTTAACCGAAACTGATTTCGGAAGTTTCAAAATAGTCAATGACAGCCAATTGTGGCCAATGTCTGGATCAAGGTTAAAGCTTTGAGATGAAAGAATCTAAATGTTCGTTGTTTGTAGAATTACTTACTATTCGCTGTCACGTTTCCTTGCGATTGTCTAATATAAGTCGTAAGGCTGGTCACATTACCGGATGGGATAGGTTTCACATCGTTTTTAGGCATTTCAGCAGCTGGCTGGTTGTAGTTGAAGGCTTTCTTACAGGCAGTCTTACTATTCTTCAAGAAACTTTCCTTGAATGTCTCTTTGCACTTGAAAGATGAGCATACTCTTTTATTAGCCGTTTTACAAGCCTGTGAACAAAACACACTATTGTGTAATAATCCGCTAACGAACTGTTAAAGTTGACATAACGAGTAAAAGTACAGTATCAGACAAAATACTGAAAAGCATCCATCATAGAAATCAGTCGTCGCACAGTGGTCCCGATTTATTAAATGGTGGACATACGATCAAAGTTGCAAATTCAACGTAATAAAAAATAGTTTCTGGTAGCCAATGAAATGCCGATTATTTATTGTTTTACAACTTTTCATAAAAATGACTCCTTCATACTTAAAAAAATATTTAAGAAAAAAATGTATGGGAAAAAATCTTTTAATTTTTTTTCTCCTTTGATTTGCAAAGATTCATTACGATAAATTTAGTGTTTTCGCAATGAGTGACGTATCCCAAAGTAAGTTCTGTTATTGTTATTTGTTATTAAGAAATGGTTTAGTGTAATTTTATTTTTTAGTTTGATATCGCAAAATAGTCATACTACGATTGTTTCTAAGGTTTTAAAAAATGGCAGATGTTTGCATACTTTGATTTTGCTTTTACTTGATTAAGCGACTACATAAATTTATTTTAAATGATGATTTAGAACAGCCCCATGTAGCCTACATTTTATACAAATTATTTTCAGTAATTACCAGTATGGAGCTATGACATGATATATAAATGAACAGGTTGGATATTATTAATCGTAGATCGTAGTAGGAAAGATTCAGCGATTCATACAAATGAAGATTTATTTAACTACTTTTTATTGTCATCAGATCCTGTTATATCACACATTTCCTTCAATGAAAATATATCAATAAAAAAAAATGGATATTGAAGCCCTAAATATGCTAAAAGTACTCCCAGGACCCTCTAGTTTATTTTCAGTTCCGTCCGATTCCGACACTGATGAATAATATTTATTTATATAAATAATCATCCAGTTTGAACTTATTCTAAGTATTCTATATGAGTTTTTTCTTGATTAATGTGGATTGGTGATCTCAAACCGGAATGAATTTGTTCTTACCTTATAACATTTCCGCACGACTACTTTCAGGCAAGCATCTCCGTACGCTTTTCTTGCTATTCGGTTCTTAGCCTCTTCTTCTGTCAGCTCGAAAGAATTATCCTGAGAAATTACAATAGGTTTTGTGCTTTTGTACGCAAAGTTAGACTAAAGTGTGTGATCCGCTCCCCCTAAAGATCGTCTCCCAGGCCCACGGTCGTCATGAACCGTGTGATGGCATTGGGAGAGATAGCCTTAACATCCTCCGGACAGATCTGGTAGCTGCCCAGGGTGCGGTTTCTTGGGAGCCCAAAGGCAACGCAATGACAGATGATCTGTTTGAAAGTCTAGCTAGATATGTTGTTGAAAACTTCTCAGAAATATTTATGTTACTGCTATAACTGCAAATCGGTAATTTAACATAATAAAATGAAACATCAAGCGTGTGCGACCGAGACGGAAAATAATGGTGCGAAACTCTTCGCTGAGTCGCACTCGGTATCCTGGATCTGACATCACTACTTATTACCTTACCCTATGACCTACATCATTCGTTCAAAAGTCAATAAAAAGGTTATAATAATCGTCTACCTACAAGTACTTACCTCATTTACTGTATGCTCATTTCGAAAGAATGGTATAATTTCTGAGCTGGTTTCTGAATCGTTATTGTCTTTCATATTAGATTCACTTATATTGAACTTTATCGGTGTTTTCTTTGCTATTTCAGTCCAAATATTTTTTTCATTGAAAATCTCTGAACGTACTATATGTTCTACCATTTTTGTTGATGTCGTTTTAACTGTAGAAATATTTTCATCAACTTTCTTCGTCGCCGTTTTATGTATTTCGTCGATCTCCTCTGTCGAACTTATATCTTCACTTGCATCTTCTATTTCATCAGTTTTATTTAATATTTCTATCTTATTTGGATTGTCAGTAGTCGTACTAATTTTTTTAACAACGTCATTAAAAAAAGAATTGTTTGCATCTTCAATTTCTTCTTGTTTATTTAATATGTCTATTTCATTTGGATCGATAATAGTCGTATTAGATAGTTTTTCATCGTCATTAACGTAAGAATTACTTGTGTCCTGTATTTCTTCATTCTCATTGAATATGCTCTCTTTATTTGTATTGGTTGTGCGACTACTGGCATTCAATGTTTTGACATCAGTGCCGTAAATAGGGCGGTGCCTGCGGTGCCCAGGCACTGGGCGCAGACCCTCCAGGGGCGCAGAAATGACCAGACCGCCCTACTGTACTGTATCGCAATTGAAGCGATATTGAAACACAAACACGCACGGGTGCATAAAGGCTAGTTACAGCACTGTTTGACATTCATAAGTGTTCTGTATGGACCTAAATTGAATAAATACTTTTTCTATTTCTATTAGGCTTAATCATTCTTGACTAATGTGGATTGGTGATCTCAAACCGGAATGAATTTGTTCTTACCTTATAACATTTCCGCACGACTACTTTCAGGCAAGCATCTCCGTATGCTTTTCTTGCTATTCGATTCTTAGCCTCTTCTTCTGTCAGCTCGAAAGAATTATCCTGAGAAATTATAATAGGTTTTGTGATTTTGTACGCAAAGTTAGACTAAAGTGTGTCCTCCGCTCCCCCTAAAGATCGTCTCCCAGGCCCAAGGTCGTCATGAACCGTGTGATGGCATTGGGAGAGATAGCCTTAACATCATCCGGACAGATGTGGTAGCTGCCCAGGGTGCGGTTTCTTGGGAGCCCAAAGGCAACGCAATGACAGATGATCTGTTTGAAAGTCTAGCTAGATATGTTGTTGAAAACTTCTCAGAAATATTTCTGTTACTGCTATAACTGCAAATCGGTAATTTAACATAATAAAATGAAACATCAAGCGTGTGCGACCGAGACGGAAAAATAATGGTGCGAAACTCTTCGCTGAGTCGCACTTGGTATCCTGGATCTGACATCACTACTTATTACCTTACCCTATGACTACATCATTCGTTCAAAAGTCAATAAAAAAGGTTATAATAATCGTCTACCTACAAGTACTTACCTCATTTACTGTATGCTCATTTCGAAAGAATGGTATAATTTCTGAGCTGGTTTCTGAATCGTTATTGTCTTTCATATTAGATTCACTTATATTGAACTTTATCGGTGTTTTCTTTGCTATTTCAGTCCAAATATTTTTTTCATTGAAAATCTCTGAACGTACTATATGTTCTACCATTTTTGTTGATGTCGTTTTAACTGTAGAAATATTTTCATCAACTTTCTTCGTCGCCGTTTTATGTATTTTCGTCGATCTCCTCTGTCGAACTTATATCTTCACTTGCATCTTCTATTTCATCAGTTTTATTTAATATTTCTATCTTATTTGGATTGTCAGTAGTCGTAACTAATTTTTTTAACAACGTCATTAAAAAAAGAATTGTTTGCATCTTCAATTTCTTCTTGTTTATTTAATATGTCTATTTCATTTGGATCGATAATAGTCGTATTAGATAGTTTTTCATCGTCATTAACGTAAGAATTACTTGTGTCCTGTATTTCTTCATTCTCATTGAATATGCTCTCTTTATTTGTATTGGTTGTGCGACTACTGGCATTCAATGTTTTGACATCGTCTTCTAAGATGATATTATCTGGTCCTCTTTTTTCGTCACTATGCAATTGATCTTTACCTGTTTCTATCTTCTCAGTTACACTTTCATTTACCTCTTCGGATATTAGCCTAGTGGAATACATAGCATTCGTTTCAAGGGCATCTTTTTTTTCAACTTGGTCTAATTCATATTCAACATTATTTTCAACATTCCTAAATATTTCTGTTTGTGACGCATTTCCTTCATCATCCGAAGTAAACTTTTCAGTTGCAGTTTCCATTTCATCGGAAACTAGCATTTGTGTTGCAGGAAAATCTTTTTTCGTAGTAGACCAATTTTCAGTGTCAGATCCACCGTCTCTGTTTTTTTTACGCATCTTCTTTTCAGTGTGTTTGAAATATTCGTCGAGTTCGGAATCTGAAGATAGTTCAAGTGTCGTCTCAAAACTATCCGCCCTATAAATTTTCTGTAAATGTTCGTAGTTTCTTATTAAATCTTGTAAAACATTATTGACTTTAGATATGTTTTTGATGACGTCGGAAAATATCGTGCTCTCCTTAGTTTTTTGGTTTCTGTGTCAGTGAATTCGCCCTCCAGTACTCTTTTTTTGGGTTCCAGGTCGCTATCGCTATCGCTTTCACTCCCATCTTCATCAGAGTTAATAACCTGTAAAGACAAGGATTCCTCAATTAGCATCCAACCCTTAACAAATAGTTTCTGATTTTGAACTTTATATATAGTCGTTACGTAATCCCCAGACAGCAGACACAATGGAAAATCAATTGTTTTATGCCTTTTAAAAGGCTTATGGGCCTTACGACGATATTATGACATAAAGAGCCTTAAAAAATATTTGAACTGATTTATCATGACGTCTGTCTTTTGTAGGTTTATTACCAGAGAAATATTAGTCAGTAGCAAAAACACATGAATATAAAAAGAGTGAAACCACATTTAAATATGATCACTCGCCTTTATCCAGTAATACAATAAATCGGTTTTTGGAATTTTATGGCTTTATATAAGTAGCAATAATGTTTTATAGATCGGTTATTGCAACAGAAATGACGTGAGTAGAAATTTATCAATAATGTATAACGGTATACTACTAGGCTCCTATAAATACAAAATACTCGTATTATGCTTGTCAATATTTACTTGCATAAAGCATAGTAAAAAAAAAACTATTTTAAAGTATCGATTTAAACAGATCAGCTCAGAAAATCAAATTGAATTATGGCATTCGGAAATATTTTTATTGAAACTGTATAATCGAGTTAAATGTGCACATTACAAAATGTATTTTATTTATTTTTCATTCATACTGCAAAATATCGTTTTAAGATCCTACGGACGACTTGCACCTCGCACTTGTCCGGATTTTACATGAGGTAGAGCTACTTACTGTACCTACTCTACGCAATGATAGATTTGGATTATTTTAATAAATGTTTACGAGTATATTGGTACAGTCGACTGCAAAAAGATATAGGTACTATGTCTTCCGTATAAGAAAGTAGAAAATAATGAACTAGCTGACTATTAAACGATTGAAGTTTAATAGTCTTAGTGTTAGTTCTAGTTAAAATGTATTCATACATCTTTGTCGACTGTAAAAAACTGTTGACTGTCGAAAATATGTGTAAACGAACTTAATTTAAAAATACTGAGTTTTGACTTTTGATATTTATAACATTGATATAAAATACGTGTTTTATATTGTTTATACCTTAACTTGCCAAATCAGATCATGGTCCAAGCGTCACACCCTGGGCTTCGAATCAACTATGGACGCACTGAAATAGGCAAACTGATAAGATGATGATGTATAAATAACGTGTTTTGGTTTCAGTGGACGAGATCCAAGTGGCTTCATACAAGATGTTGGGCTCCCTGTACTCGCTGGGCACGGACGCCACGCTCACACACGACAGGAAATATTTGAAGACTGAAATCGAAAGGAACAAACCTGCTTTGGTACGTTTGTTTGTAATTTTATATAGTTTTTGTATATAGTTAATTATTTACCACAAATTTTCGCATCATTTTTTGTGGGAGAGCCATGCTTCGGCATGAATGGGCCGGCTCGACCGGAGTGATACCACTGCCCCACAAAAACCGGCGTGAAGCAGCTCCTGTGCTGTGTTTCGCCGAGTGAATGAGGGTACCGGAGGCCCACCGGGGAAAGGGAAGTGGATAAAAGGTTGGCAGCGTACGTGTGACTTCACTGGTGTTGCAGGTGTCAATGGGCGGCGGCAATTGCTTACTATTAGGTGATCCGCCTGCTCGTCTGCTTCCTATCACAAAAAAACATATACCAGTGTGATAGCAAATAAAAAGATTATAGCAATTAAAGGATAAAATTAGTTGAAAATTTTCAGGGATCATGCTTGGGAGCGTTCAGTTCTACATTCCCGGTGGCTTTCTTGGAACCACATTTGAACAAGCACAATCAATTCTCGCTGCTCAACCGTATCGCCGACCACTCGCTAGAAGCTCAAGGTAAATAATTGAAATGGTAAAACGTCCCGTAATTCCAAAAATAGTAGAAGAAAAGTAGGTGGTAAAAGACGTGTTTAAAAGGGTAGCTGTACCTATACATACAACTAGTATATAAGACTGCCGAAGAAGTATATATGAATGGAGTAATAGAGGACGGAGGAAAAAGAGATGGATGGATTTCGTGAAAACTGATATGGCTGATACGATGACGAATGAAAGAGACGAATGGTAGAAGAAAACATACTGCGCCGACCCCAGATAATCTGGGAGGGCAGGGAGATGATGATGAAAAGGAGGTCACCGTTAAAAAAGTTCACCGTCAAATTTCTCCAATCGACTCTCATCTTACTGTCATACACATTAGGTAGAATATCAATCGAGGAAATTTGACAGGTTGTGGTAACCTGATGTGTGGCTGACTGTTCGTCTGCCACCTATCTCTTCGCAATTTTTGGTTTAATTAAGCTTATTTATTTGCATTACAGTTTGTCTGTCTCAAACACTATGCTATTGCTTACCATCAGGTGATCCGCCTGCTACCTATCACATAAAAAAAAAAACATTTATGACACATAACCACAGAAAACCGGCGTGAAGCAGCTCCTGTGCTGTGTTTCGCCGAGTGAGTGAGGGTACCGGAGGCCCATCGGGGGGAAGGGGATAAAAGGTTAGCAGCGCACTTGTGACTCCACAGGTGTTGCATGTGTCCATGGGCGGCGGCATTGCTTACCATCAGGTGATCCGCCTGCTCGTCTGCTACCTACCACATATAAAAAAAAAACATATTTTATTGTAAGTAATTAATTATTTTCCAGACATCATGGCAAAAATGGAACAGTCCATGCCAACACTGGAGACCATCCTGGGCGAGGTGGACCAATTCGTGGAGTCGGACAAGACGTACAACGAAGCCCCCCATATCATCGATGTGGTTCTACCGCTGCTGTGCTCCTACCTGCCGTTCTGGTGGGCCCAGGGGCCTGATAACGTCACTCCTACTGGCGGGTGAGACCCTATTTACTCTCTAACTACCGCACTCAGAGACGTCATTTAACCTTAATGATTAATCATTATCTGACTAACCGGTTGGCGCAATGGTAGTGACCCTGCCTCATACGCCAAAGGTTGTGGGTTTGATCCCCACCCTGGACAAACATTCGTGTGATAATCACTTATGTTTGTTCAGTGTCTGGGTGTTATATATGTATTTAAGTATTGTATTTGTGATCCTCTGTTGTCTGATGTCTGTAACACAAGTGCATAAGCTACTTAGTACGGAGTCAGGTCAATGTATGAGATGTTGTATGAATTTATTTATTATTTATGGATTTAAAAAAAAAAAACTTAATTACTAGCTTTTGCCCGCGGCTTCGCTCGCGCCCCCCACTTCCCTGCAATGGGGGGTTAGAAAGGGGTATAAAGCAGCCTATGTTCCTCTCCATCCCTTCAACTATCTTCACTTAAAAAGCACGTCAATTGTCGCTCCGTTTTGCCGTGAAAGAAAGTTAAACATACTGACAGACACTTTCCCATTTAGTAAACTGATAGTTGCGAATGTCAAGTTTGTATACATTTTGACACATTCACAACTGTCAGTTTACTCCACATTTATTTATTTATTTTTATTGGATTATCAACATAAGTAACAGCATACATAACATAATTATCATAGAATTAATAATCTTAACTGCACTTATAATTAAAGATAACCACATCATGCATAGGTAAGTTAAAAAAACGGAACTAGAAAAATGTCGTAAAATGAATTTTAAATAATTAAAAACACATGATCAAAAATCTGAATTTGGTAATATATTTTATTGTTATCTATGTATAGGAACCACGTGACAATGGTGACAGCCGAACACATGAACCAACTACTGAAAAACGTCCTCAAACTGATCAAGAAGAACATCGGCAACGAGAGCGCCCCCTGGATGACCCGCATCGCCACCTACACGCAGCAGATCATCATCAACAGCTCGGAGGAGCTGCTCCGGGACTCCTTCCTGCCGCTGGCCGAGAGGGTCCGGAAGCGGACCGACAACATGTTCCACAAGGAGGAGAGCTTGCGAGGGTTCATTAAGGTAGGTGGGACTGTCACATAGTGAGGGGTTGTGAAGACACGAGCGAGATTTAAAAAAACTAGCATGATTTTTAAAAATGAGCGAGATTTAGAAAAACGAGCGAGATTCTAAAAACGACCGAGATTAAAAAATATATCGAGATTTTAAAAGACGAGCGTAATTTTGAAATACGGGCAAGATTTAGAAAATCGCGCGAGATTTTAAAATAAGAGCGAGATTTTAAAAAACCCGCGGGATTTTAAAAAACGATTGAGATTCTAAATAAACCGTTTAAAAGGTCTAGATTCTAAAAATCGTAAGAGATTCTAAAAAATGAGCGAGGTTTTAAAAGGCGAGCTGGATCTTAAAAAACGAGCGGGATTTTAAAATACGATCCTTGATGAGTCGTGTAGCGTCAGATACGACTGGTCTAACAAGCTATAATACACGAACACGAGAGCGCCCCCTGGATGGCTCGCATCGCCACCTACACGCAGCAGATCATCATCAACAGCTCGGAGGAGCTGCTCCGGGACTCCTTCCTGCCGCTGGCCGAGAGGGTCCGGAAGCGGACCGACAACATGTTCCACAAGGAGGAGAGCTTGCGAGGGTTCATTAAGGTAGGTGGGACTGTCACATAATGAGGGTTGTGAAGACACGAGCGAGATTTAAAAAAACGAGCATTATTTTTTAAAAAACGAGCGAGAATTTAAAAACGCGCGATTTTAAAAAACGAGCAAGATTTTAAAAAACGAGCAAGATTTTAAAAAACGAACAAGATTTTAAAAAACGAGCGAGATTTTAAAAAACTAGCGAGATTTTAAAAACGCGCGAGATTTTGACAAACGAGCTAGATTTTAAAAAGCTAGCGAGATTTCAAAAAACTAGCTGGGTCTTAAAAACCGTGGGAGAATTAAAAAATTAGCGAGGTTTTGAAAAACGAGCCTTGATGAGTCGTGTAGCGTGAGATACGACTGGTCTAACTAGCTATAATACACGAACACGAGAGCGCCCCCTGGATGACTCGCATCGCCACCTACACGCAGCAGATCATCATCAACAGCTCGGAGGAGCTGCTCCGGGACTCCTTCCTGCCGCTGGCCGAGAGGGTCCGGAAGCGGACCGACAACATGTTCCACAAGGAGGAGAGCTTGCGAGGGTTCATTAAGGTAGGTTATGGAACTGTCTAGTAAGGGTTATTAAAACACGGGCGAGATTTTAAAAGATGTGCGAGATTTTAAAAACGCGCGAGATTTTGACAAACGAGCAAGATTTTAAAAAACGAGCAAGATTTTAAAAAACCAGCAAGATTTTAAAAAACGAGCAAGATTTTAAAAAACGAGCAAGATTTTAAAAGACGTGCTAGATTTTCAAAAACGAGCGAGACTCTAAATAACGCGCAAGATTTTGACAAACGCGTAAGATTTAAAAAAACCCGCGGGATTTTAAAAAGCGAGCAAGATGTTAAAGACGAATTAGATTTTAAAATAAGAGCGAGATTTTAAAAGACCAGCTAGTTTTAAAAATCTAGCAAGGTTTTGAAAATCGAGCCTTGACGAGTCTAACTACGTATAACACACGACCACGAGAGCGCCCCCTGGATGACTCCTACACGCAGCAGATCATCATCAACAGCTCGGAGGAGCTGCTCCGGGACTCGTTCCTGCCGCTGGCCGAGAGGGTCCGGAAGCGGACCGACAACATGTTCCACAAGGAGGAGAGCTTGCGAGGGTTCATTAAGGTAGGTTATGGAACTGTCTAGTAAGGGTTATTAAAACACGGGCGAGATTTAAAAAAACGAGTATGATTTTTAAAAAAACGAGCGAGAATTTAAAAACGCGCGATATTTTGACAAACGAGCAAAATTTTAAAAAACGAGCGAGATTTTAAAAAACTAGCGAGATTTTAAAAAATGCGCTAGATTTTAAAAAGCTAGCGAGATTTAAAAAAACTAGCTGGGTCTTAAAAACCGTGGGAGAATTAAAAAACTAGCGAGGTTTTGAAAAACGAGCCTTGATGAGTCGTGTGGCGTGAGACACTGGTATAACTAGCTATAATACACGAACACGAGAGCGCCCCCTGGATGACCCGCATCGCCACCTACACGCAGCAGATCATCATCAACAGCTCGGAGGAGCTGCTCCGGGACTCCTTCCTGCCGCTGGCCGAGAGGGTCCGGAAGCGGACCGACAACATGTTCCACAAGGAGGAGAGCTTGCGAGGGTTCATTAAGGTAGGTGGGACTGTCACATAGTAAGAGTTATTAAAAAACGAGCGAGTTTTTAAGCAACGAGTGAGGTTCTTAAAAATGAGCGAGATTTAAAAAAAGGAGTGAGATTTTAATAAATGAGCGAGATTTAAAAAAAACGAGTGAGATTTTAAAAAATGAGCGAGATTTAAAAAAAACATCAAGATTTTAAAAGACGAGCGTAATTTTGAAATACGGGCGATATTTAAAAAAAAAATGAGCGAGATTTTAAAAAACCCACGGGAATTAAAAACGATTGAGATTCTAAAAATGGTCTAGATTTTAAAAATCGAAAGAGATTCTAAAAAACGAGGGAGGTTTTAAAAGGCGAGCTAGATCTTAAAAAACGAGCGGGATTTTAAAATACGATCCTTGAAGAGTCATGCAGCGTGAGATACGAATGGTCTAACTAGGCATAATATACGACCACGAGAGCGCCCCCTGGATGACCCGCATCGCCACCTACACGCAGCAGATCATCATCAACAGCTCCGAGGAGCTGCTCCGGGACTCCTTCCTGCCGCTGGCCGAGAGGGTCCGGAAGCGGACCGACAACATGTTCCACAAGGAGGAAAGCTTGCGAGGGTTCATTAAGGTAGGTGGGACTGTCACATAGTGAGGGTTGTTACAACACAAGCGAGGTTTTAAAAACAAGCGAGATTTTAAGCCTTTGACTGCCACATTACTAGACACAACAGAAAAAGTATTGTTTACCGGTCACCGGTGACCCCCATAGCGTTCAAAGAGTTAAGAAACGAGTGAGATTTTAAAAAACGAGCGAGATTTTAAAAAACGAGCGAGATTTTAAAAAACGAGCGAGATTTTATAAATCGAGCTAGATTTAAAAAACGGGGCGAAATTTTACAAAACGAGCGTAATTTTAAAAACGCGCGAGATTTCGAGAAACGAGCAAGATTTTAAAAACGAGCAAGATTTCAAAATCGATCGAGATTCTAAAAAACGAGCGAGGGTCTAAAAGGCGAGTTGGAATTTAAAAAACGAGCCTTTACGAGTCGTGTAGCGTGAGAAACGACGGGTCTAACTAGCTTATAATATACGAACACGAGAGCGCCCCCTGGATGACCCGCATCGCCACCTACACGCAGCAGATCATCATCAACAGCTCCGAGGAGCTGCTCCGGGACTCCTTCCTGCCGCTGGCCGAGAGGGTCCGGAAGCGGACCGACAACATGTTCCACAAGGAGGAGAGCTTGCGAGGGTTCATTAAGGTAGGTGGGACTGTCACATAGTGAGGGTAGTTACAACACGAGCGAGATTTTTAGGTAAGATTTTAAAAGACGTGCGAGATTTTAAAAAACGAGAAAGATTTTAAGAAACGAGCGAGATTTTAAAAACGACCGAGATTTTATATAACGACCGAGATTTTAAAAAACGCGCAGGATTTTGACAAACGAGCAAGATTTTAAAAGATGATCTAGGTTTTAAAAAACGTGCGAGATTTTTAAAAAACGAACAAGGTTTTAAAAACCGTGCGAGAATTTAAAAATCAGCGAGGTTTTGAAAAACGAGCCTTGACGAGTCATTTAGCGTGAGATAAGAGATTTTAAAAAAACGATTGAGATTTTTAATAAAGAGCGGGATTTTAAAAACGAGCGATATATAAAAAACGGGCGAAATTCTAAAAAACAAGCGGGATGCCAAAAATCGGGCGTGATTCTAAAAAACGGGCTAGATTTTATAAAACGATACGTCAAAATTTTAACAATACGCATAACTTTCAGAATGAAAAAAACAATATTTTTTCCGTGTTTCAGTCATCAACCGACGACACATCGCAAGTGGAGTCGCAGATACAAGAAGACTGGCAGCTGCTTGTGCGAGACATCTACTCGTTCTACCCGCTCCTCATCAAATACGTGGATCTGCAGAGGAATCACTGGTTGAGGAATAATGTTCCAGGTTAGTGCTTCTACAAGTATAACAGTGGCCCGCCTTTATTTCGCTTCGGAATTTTAGTTCCATTCTGACCCAATAGATAGCGCTAGACGTCGATTGCATCGCGCTAGTGTTTGTATTTTTTATTTAGTTTGTATATAGGATGTGTCGATGTCTGCAGAATTTATCTCTTTATAAATAGTATACTACTACACACACAGACAGTAGTATACCACCTGTATTTTGTACCATGTTCTTGCAAATAAAATTATATTCTATAGTTAATATTTAACATAATGTTCGAGCAAAAAATGTTTAGAATTTTTCGAACATAGCTGGGGTTTGTAATCAACAATCCGCATAAGGCTGCCTGTCCATTTAAGCGGAGCGATGCGGCGGAGCGGAGAAACGGACAAATATTAGCCAATAGTATTACACAAAAATTCTACTGGCTAAAATAATAAATACTATTGGCTAATATTTGTCCGTTTCTCCGCTCCGCCGCATCGCTCCGCTTAAATGGACAGGCAGCCTTAGGCCAGTACAGCGTGGTGATTAAGCCTCCCATCATAGCAGAGATGACTTGATTTCTGTGATAGAGGCGTTTGCCCTGCAATGAGTGACAGTATATAGGCTGATGCTTTACTTTTTTTGTGTTTTTTTAAGTATAGTTCAAATCTTCTTTTTTAATTCCTACAGAGGCGGAAGAACTTTACAACCACGTGGCCGAAATATTCAACATCTGGTCAAAGAGCCAGTACTTCCTGAAGGAGGAGCAAAACTTCATCTCGGCGAACGAGATCGACAACATGGTGAGAAGGGAAAAACTACCGTAACTCCTAGCGCTTACATTGTATTGTTGTCTGTCACTGTGTCTTAGTAATATGTTCTCCAACACCGGGTACCGTAGGAAGGTTGGAACTGCGGTAGAAAGCAAAATAATGGCGCTATGCAGTAGTTTACTGGAACAATTCAAATAAAATCTAAAAAAAAATAAGCAAAAATTCTTGCCACCTTATTACAAAACCTGATTTTGAGTTATTTCTGTACTTAGCTCATTTGTTTTTGGAATTTTGCAACACACAGTGTTAAACGGGGCTGGAAGGAGTTGATTTTTTTTTGCATTATTTACCCAAAATAAATGAAATCATCAAAATAAGTAAATTGAAAAAGATAAGTAGTTAATTTGAAATTTATTTTAGTTTCCATCGTACGGTCCTATTTTATGTGTAATGAGTTATGATATAAAAATACTACAGAAGTAATACAGTGAAATTATTATTCAAATATTACAACTTGTCCGAGAATCGAACAGCATAAAGTAAAAAAAAACGCCTTTTCACTTCAATTGGCATAGTCAATAACAAAGATAATACATATTATCCATGAAACATTAGGTCGTACTCTAGCCTTTAGTACAGTCAGCCACACATCGCTACCACAACCTGTCAAATTTCATCAATTGATATTAAACCTAATGTGTATGTAATGTATAGTAAATTTGACAGTTTTGTATACTTTGATGTGTGGCTGTACGTACAAGACATTCATAATAATGACACATTGGTTGCTTTCAGCGCCCTCTATTTAAAAAGTAGTAGTTCTTTATCATAACTAGCGCCATCTCGTCATTGTTCTGTGTTCATTAGTTCGTTTTCATTTACTTTGCATAGGTGCTGATCATGCCCACAGCTACGCGCAGAGTCACCACAGTTGTGGACGGCGCGCCGCAAGGTGGCGGTAAGGTGAGAAAGAGGAACCAATATAGTTTATTGCTTCTTTTTACTTCAATTTCACTTCTAGAGTAGTCATCAATTATTAATTAAGCCTTGAAAATGTTTCAGAAATTATTATTGTTTTTTATGTAGATATTATATTCATTATTATTCATGTGCTTTAATAAAAACACAAGGGCTTGGGTGGGATAAAGGATTCTTAGGAATAAATGGGAGCTATCGCGTGTGAAAAATCCGCTAGATGGCGTACTTGAGAACTGAGGTCCAACTATGGAGATTGGTTATTTTTGATGTGAGATGTCAATATGTAAACAACCAATGACGTTGAAATTGGACCTCAGTTTTCAAGTACGTCATCTAGCGGGTCCCATTGAAAGGAATTGCTGTAAAAAAAAAATAGTAACCCAAGTGCTCAAGCGACTTAGTACGGAAACGGTTCAATGTTTAAGATGTTGTATGCATTTGTATTAATTGCATGTACTAAAGTCTTTATTAACCAAAAGTGACGTATTTCTATTCTCACTTCTGCAAACTGTCTAACAGAAAAAGAAGAAGCATCGCGACAAGAAGAGAGACAAGGACAAAGAAGTCCAGGCCTCCCTGATGGTGGCCTGTCTGAAGAGGCTGCTGCCGGTCGGCTTGAACCTCTTCGCGGGCCGCGAGCAGGAGTTGGTGCAGCATTGCAAGGATCGCTTCTTGAAGGTGAGAATTTGTTTAAGAGAGACAGCCGATAGATGGCGCTTATTGCCACTATAGATAGATATATATGCTCTTTAACGCACAAAATATTACAGAACTTGATAATATGGTAATTTACAAATACATTATCGGCGGTCTTATCGCTAATAGCGATCTCTTCCTTCTTAATTTTGTAGCATTTATATTATTTAAGTTTTCTGTATCTGAAACTATTGTATTTTGATTTCCTATTTATACGTATTAGTGAGATTTTAAACTTTTGATAAATAAATAAATCAATTTGTTAATACGTAAAGAAAATGTCAGATCCAAGTTAGAACTGACTGGTTTAGAAAATAGTTTTGTTTTTCTTAACGTCTCGTAAGGCCCAGACAGCAGGAAAATCAATTGTTTTATGCCTTTTAAAAGGCTTTTGGGGCTTACGACGAGACAAATAAAACTATGCTATGTTAAGACATAAGAATCTCATGTGATGATTTTTACAAATTACTTTTTTATGTGTCATGCCTTTAGAGTGACATATTGCCATGGATCGAACCGTCTTTGTAACCCACCCTCACTTCTCGATAGTGTATTTTAAATATTTATTAATTTATATTTCGGCGCTGTTGAAAGAGCATTGGTTACGGTGGCACCACCGTTTACAAGTAAGTAATATAAATCACTAAATCACCTTTCCTATTCCCAGAAAATGACAGAACAAGACGTAGCAGAATTCGCGAAGACCCAACTGACCCTTCCGGACAAGATCGACCCGGCCGACGAGATGTCGTGGCAGCACTACCTGTACAGCAAACTGGGCTCCAAGAGCAAGACCAACATCACCGTCGAGACCGCGGAGAACAAGGCCAAGATCATAGACGACACGGTGGAGCGGATCGTGGCTATGAGCAAAGTCTTGTTCGGGTTGCATATGGTGAGTTGGAAGCATTGATTTACGTAGGTAAAGTCCATTTTACGAAAAAAGTCCCCTGGGAGCGGCGCCACTTGTCATACAAATAGGCTTTCTATCTCTTTCCCACTCATTACGTAGACTGCCATGTCATTTTAGTTCATCAAAAATCCGGGGGACTCTTTTCGTGAAAAGGACTATACCTACTTCTATCTTACAGCTCACTTTGGATCTGCCTGACACATGACGGTCATTTTATTTTTAAATTATAATACTTTTTCTTCATATTTAAACGAGATAAAACATGGGGCTCTTTTTTTAATTTTTTTATTTTAATATGGGTTACAACTCAGTTTGCTCTATCTACAGGGTGTATCTGTGAACATTTTCATCCTTGTAACCACGTGTTCTATCAACCATTCTGAACAACGTTTGTTCAACAACTTTTCCAAATTCTTCGAAAAATTTTTCGACTCCCCATACAAAATGACCAAATCACGTGACCGACTTTGTATGGAAAGATGAAATTTTTTTATGCGAATTTTCAAAAGTCATAGAACAAAAGTTGTTCAGAATGGTTGGTAGAACACGTGGTTAAAGGAATGTAAATGTTCACAGATACACCCTGTATATTTACGATAATACGGATTAATAGTAATAATAATGTTTATTTTAAAGTAAGTTGCAATATACATAGGTTACATCATAAGTATAATATGAGCAGTGTAGTAACAATTAAGACTCCCTGTCTTCTAAACTAGGAATGAATCCTAATATCTCTAGTCGACAGTCTCTAAAATCTGAAAATACGACTGGTTTATATAAAACATAGCTACCTGTAACGACGCATTTCAATTCATACTTATTTATAAGGTAAAAGTGCTACATGCAAGCAAACCTTACTACATTTATGAGTACAAAGGAAAGATCGGCAAAGTGGGTCATGATTCAGATTTGATAACTGTACCTAGTGTAATTCCTCTTTTTTTTAATATCCGTAACAAGTTGTGTCACGGAAGTCAAAACTAATAACCATCTTAATCAACCAAATAAATGATTTGTTTATAAAACGAATGTTGTATGGATTTATAATTTAACTGTAGATCGACCACCCCCAACAAATGAGTAAGAACGTGTACCGATCCGTGGTGTCCATACAACGGAAGCGCGCGGTCATCGCCTGCTTCCGGCAGCTGTCGCTCCACTCACTCACCAGGTCTGGTAGCAGAAGCCGGGGCATCCCATTCGTTACCTTTGGCGTGAAGTCTATACTCTAAACTGTAATTCGAGACCAAAAAATCTACGACAGAGACGTCACTGTCAAATCTGTTAAAGTCACTTATGTCATTCTCAAGTGACGTTTTTAGGTTTCGCCAACCTTTTTGGCATTATTTTTCTTATTAAGCAGACTAAACTGTCAAGTTTCCATACATTGTTAAAATGTTGTGGGTAGATACCAAATGTTATTAACACCTGAAGTGTTACAAGCGCAATAACATCTTCGAAAAATAAAACTACGGATGATTAAGTTTTTATTAAAGCGTCTCGTATTTACGTGAAAATAAGTTAATGAAGAAATTTTACCTACTTAATGTTGTCAATTATAGAATCAAAATTACCAATAAATAAATTATATCAGCTAGTGTATTTAGAAAAAAGGGTTATACTATGGTACGATCATTTTATTGTAGTAGCAACATTGTAGTAGATTTTTTGGTCTCGAATTACAGTTTTGGGAATAGTAGACTTCACACCAAGTCTGCTATGTGTGGATTGAGATGGCGTGATAAATATAACTGTGTTGTTGTATAGAACTAACATAGATAGTAGTGATGTAACGAATGTCACCTTTTGAACATTCGTGAATGCGAATGCGAATATCTATTACCCACATTCGCGAATGCGAATATTAAGTTTTCCTTCTAATTTGGCGCTAATTGTTCAAACGATGACGTGCGTATCGATTTCCGATTGTATTTTGTACCGAGAATTGCCGAGTTGACTATAAGTATCTATGATTTTGCCCTACAAGAAATAATCAAAATCATCATCTCCCTGCCCAGTTCCCAGATTATCTGGGGTCGGCGCAGTATGTTTTCTTCTTCCATTCGTCCCTGTCATTCGTCATCGTATCATCCACCCCCTTTTCAGTCATATCATTCTTCACACAATCCATCCATCTCTTTTTCTGCCGTCCTCTGTTCCTCCACCCATTTACATTCATCATCATCATCATTCATATCCATCATCATCATCATACCCATCACTCTTTTGGTAACATGTTCCTCCTCTCTTCTCATTACATGGCCGTACCAGGAGAGACGATTCCCTTTCAGTTTATCGGTGATAGGTGCCACTTTCGTACTACCTCTGATATACTCATTCCTTATCTTGTCCATTCTCGTCCCGCCACACACCCATCTCAAGATTCTCATCTCTGTAGCATGCAGTCTTATTTTAATTAGATTTTTGATTAAATAACCAGCTACTTGCGCATGCTGCTCGGACTAACCTAGGCCACTAAGCCGAAGCAACGCGCGAGCAACTGGAAGAGAGTCCTCTGTGCGGCGAGGAAGCGCGCCGCCATTGCCTGCCTTCGATCTGTGCATCTGTACAAAATTAGCCGGTACGATCCAAAACATAGATAATACTCTCATACGTCGAAAGACGTGGGTTCAATCCCCACACAAGTGTTCGTGGGATGAACACCTGTGTTTGTTCAGTGTCTGGGTTCGGACATAAATCTGCCGTGTTATATCTAAAAGGGCGTTAACTGCAGTTGGTTCATTTTCAACCTTGTAATTATTTACCTATAAGATTGAAAACGCAAAACCAATATAATACGGTAGAAATAATGACTAAGTTTAGAATCAATATCTCAACGATAAGGTCCTATCCACCACCTATCCACAAAGAGCAAAGATACGATTTAAATCTTTGACAAAGAGAAGTTTCTCTTTGGAAGTCACATATTCCTGTTGACTATCCATTGGTAACGTAGACCTATAATGGTAAGTATTCCGATCGCCTTGATTGTGTGTGTGATGTATGTTGAATCTGTGTTGTTCTCAACTTGTGTTATTTTTATATTACAAGAGGCGATATACTAGATAAATTTATTCTGATTTTTATGCTGAATAAAGAGTCATATAATTCAGAAAATATCATAAAAAGCCATTAGCTTAGAGCTTATACATGTATACAAGTCATGACATGTGGCGATACAAACGCGCGTTTCAGGAAAGTTTGACGGCTGCATTTAGTAAATTGTCAGATGGCAGATGTCAAAGGCAGATGTGGTCATGCGCAATGCGGCGTTGCGTGGTTACATCCACCGATGCGGGCATTAGGTCAAAGGTCCTAAGAGGTACCAGTTTTTGAAACGTAGATACCTACTAAAAGTTTTTTTATCGTGCATTGTAAAAATAACTATAGCATGAACTGCCACTTTTTATGCAATAAAGAGTATTTATTTATATATTTTATAATGTACAGGCATCGAGCGTGCAACATATTCGCTCGCACATACTACGAGCTATGGCTGGAGGAAGAGAACGTAGGACAAGAAGTCATGATAGAAGATCTTACGGTAAGCACTAGTCGTCACTTTCTATCAGGTGCGATTGTGGTCAAGCGTTGGCCTATAGTCTAATAAAAAAAGCAACAATACTTACAGGCTCGATAAAACAGAATGTTAGACAATACACACTGCTAAAAATGAGGCTGCTTAACCGACATCAGGTTTTTAATTGATTTTCAACCTTATTTCAAGGGTACAATGTTCAAAATCTGGTGGTCTTTTTTCACACTATTTCATACAGCTGTCAAAGCTTAATTCGTTTTCACTCTAAAGTACAAGGCTGTAGGTGGATGACCTAAAAGCGTCATTTGGTACAATACCCCCTGGGCATCCTTCCGCCATTCCTTGTTGGTTTAAAGAAAAAATGACACTTAGTACAATACCCCCCTGGGAACCTTCCGCCATTCCTTGTTGGGTAAATGGTACCTACTATGTTGGCGAACTTTTAATGTTGTCACAACATTTTAAACACATCTTCAGATGCAACGATTTAAAACGATTAAACATTTCGCAGCAATCTTTTGAAGACGCCGAACTGAAGAAGAGTGACGTGGTAGAAGAGGAAGGAAAACCAGACCCTCTCACTCAGCTCGTGACCACCTTCTGCCGGGGCGCCATGACTGAACGATCTGGTGCTCTGCAGGTAACGAAATATTTCGATTTTTTTTTGTAACTGTGAGAGAGCCACGCTTCGGCATGAATGGGCCGGCTCGACCGGAGTGATACCACTGCCTCACAGAAAACCGGCGTGAAGCAGCCCCTGTGCTGTGTTTCGCCGAGTGAGTGAGGGTACCGGAGGCCCTCCCGGGGAAAAGGGGATAAAAGGTCAGGAGCGCACTTGTAACTTCACTGGTGTTGCAAGTGTCCATGAGCGGCGGCAATTGCTTACCATCAGGTGATCCGCCTGCTCGTCTGCTACCTATACCATAAAAAAAAACTGCCCATACAGAATAATCCTGTCACGTGATTAACTTTGTATGAAAAGTTGAGTTTTTTTTTTAAGTAAATTTACACCCTGTATTATTTTGTTGGTAGGAGGATCTCCTATACATGTCATACGCGAATATCATCGCAAAGTCATGTGGAGAAGAAGAGGAGGAGGGAGGGGGCGAAGAGGAGGAGGGGGGTGGAGAAGCGGAGGGGGAGGAGGAGGGTCGAGCTAGTATACACGTAAGTTGAATGAATGAATGAATGAATATGCTTTTTATTGCACACAAAACAGAGGTATAAAACTTAAAACTAGTTATAACAGGAGTAATGTACAGTGGCCAGCACATCAAGTTACTACAATCTGTCAAATTTCTTCAGTTGATATTGAACCAAACACTTTTGACATAAAAGTGAAGTTCGATTGAAGAAATTTGACAGATTGTAGTAACTTGATGTGTTGGCCACCGTACAACAAAGGCGGATTTTAATTTTCATCCCATCTATTCCCAAAAGGTTGACAGAACAAAAGGTTTGTGACTCCACTGGAGTTGGTGACTATGGGCGGCTGCAATCGCTTACCATCAGGGGATACGTCTGCTCGTCACCACTTATCACATGAAATAGACTTAGCTGCTGAACTTGACCGATGTGTTGTGGTAATTCTGCCATGCTGATTTTGAACGTGTTATCCATATTATCGTCGTAAGGCCCATAAGCCTTTTAAAAGTCATAAAACAAATTGATTTTCCATTGTGTCTGCTGTTTGGGCGTTACGACGTTATTTAATTAGTATCTGCACCTGATGTACCTATTACTCTTTTAGGGTTCCTTAGCCAAGTGGCAAAAAACAGAAGTTTTTAAGAACTACCTATATTGTTGAAACACGGTAAGATGATGAATATACAACAATTTTATAGGAAAAAATGCGTGTAAATTACGTTTAGTAAAAAAAATAGAATTTATCGACTAACATTAATTACTCGTTGCATGCAGAAAACTATGGAAACTTATATGGTATGTATTAAGCATTTTTAATATAGTAGGTAATATTCACGTGTTTAAATATGATTGTGCAAATACCTAGAAGGTGGAAAGATGACCTAAATAATATTGCACGAATGGGGTAGGTATATCGCGTGATTAATCAATGGCGGCCTCAATGGCGCAGTGGTTAAGGTGTTCGCCCGATGCGCGAAATGTCCCGGGTTAGATCCTGGTCCAGTCAATTTGGGAAACACCAATTAATGGAATGAAATGAAGGAATGGGCCGGCTCGACCGGAGTGATACCACTGCGTCACAGAAAACCGGCGTGAAGCAGCTCCTGTGCTGTGTTTCGCCGAGTGAGTGAGGGTACCGGAGGCACATCGGGGGGGAAGGGTTAGCTTAGCTAGTTAGAAAGGTTGGCAGCGCACTTGTGACTCCATTGGTGTTGCATGTGTCCATGGGCGGCGGCAATTGCTTACCATCAGGTGATCCGCCGGCTCGTCCTGCTACCTTCACATAAAAAAAAGCGCATCCTTTCTGTCCCGCTCATGCGCTCAGTCAGGTGAGCGAGACGCAACTTGCGGCGCCGACAAAATACGAGTGACGACAAATTATCTCGTGGTGCGCGTGTTAGCCCGACAGGTTGATTGGTGTGATTGTCTGGCGCATTTATTTATTAGAAAATCCGCTAGATGGCATACTTTAGTAAAATCGTCTGTGTACTTTAGGAGCAAGAGATGGAGAAGCAGAAGCTGCTGTTCCACCAGGCGCGGCTGGCGGACCGCGGCGTGGCCGAGATGGTGCTCCTCCACATCTCCGCGTCCAAGGGCGTGCCCAGCGAGATGGTCATGAAGACTCTAGAGCTCGGCATCTCCATACTGCGGGGCGGCAACATCGATACCAGATGGTGGGTGTACCACAGTGGCGAGATGGTGCTTCTCCACATCTCCGCGTCCAAGGGCGTGCCCAGCGAGATGGTCATGAAGACTCTAGAGCTCGGCATCTCCATACTGCGGGGCGGCAACATCGATATCCAGATGGTGAGTGTACCACAGTGGCGAGATGGTGCTTCTCCACATCTCCGCGTCCAAGGGCGTGCCCAGCGAGATGGTCATGAAGACTCTAGAGCTCGGCATCTCCATACTGCGGGGCGGCAACATCGATATCCAGATGGTGAGTGTACCACAGTGGCGAGATGGTGCTCCTCCACATCTCCGCGTCCAAGGGCGTGCCCAGCGAGATGGTCATGAAGACTCTAGAGCTCGGCATCTCCATACTGCGGGGCGGCAACATCGATATCCAGATGGTGAGTGTACCACAGTGGCGAGATGGTGCTTCTCCACATCTCCGCGTCCAAGGGCGTGCCCAGCGAGATGGTCATGAAGACTCTAGAGCTCGGCATCTCCATACTGCGGGGCGGCAACATCGATATCCAGATGGTGAGTGTACCACAGTGGCGAGATGGGTGCTCCTCCACATCTCCGCGTCCAAGGGCGTGCCCAGCGAGATAGTCATGAAGACTCTAGAGCTCGGCATCTCCATACTGCGGGGCGGCAACATGGATATCCAGATGGTAAGTGGATATAATAATCATTTCCTCCTAACCGATAATCAGCCTCATCATCAGCAACCCACGCTCGTCCACTGCTGGACATAGGTCTCCCCCAATGCACGCCACCGCTCCCGATTTTCGGCCGCTCTCATCTAGCTCACTCATCAGGGTGTATCTGTGAACATTTACATCCTTTTAACCACGTGTTTTACCAACCATTCTGAACAACATTTGTTCTATGACTTTTGAAAATTCGCATAAAAAAATGTCATCTTTCCATACAAAGTCGGTCACGTGACTTGGTAATTTGTATGGGGAGTCGAGTCCAACAACGGTGGATTGGTTACATTTGACGTATCATGTCAAAATTATGAAGTTATGTTATGAAACAACCAATGTCATCAAAGTTGGACCTGACGTCAACGTAACGCCATCTATCGGTTTTTGCATTTGCAAAAACCCTCATTGAGCTCTGTTTGCGCAAAACCCTTGAGCACTATAAAACATTTGAATAATCTAGAGGTCTATGCTAGGCTTCGAATCTGCGACAACATTCTGTAGTTCTCTCAGAATGATAAGTAATTTGACATAACACACGGTTTTGATGAAGCTTGACTTTTGCAGGGTATGCTGAACCACCTCAAAGACAAGAAGGACGTGGGCTTCTTCACCTCCATCGCCGGGCTGATGAACTCCTGCTCCGTGCTGGATCTGGACGCCTTCGAGAGGAATACTAAGGCTGAAGGTGATTGCAATTTACCAATCTAATTTAATTCGCAATAAGTCATTAGGGTGAAGGGTAAGGCTCACTAGCGACGCCAATGGGGGCTACCGCGTGTGGAAAATCCGGTAGATGGCGTATATGTAGACTGAGGTCCAACTTCAACATGATTGGTCGTTTAGTGTCATTACAACAAAAATAACCAATCACCGTGTAGTTGGACCTCAGTCTACACATACGCCATCTAACGGATTTTCCACACGCGGTAGCCTCCATTCGATGGGTGAACAGTGTGATTGAATTATATTGTTTGATATTATACCGAATCCAATTTTTAACAAATTGGAAACTAGTCTACCGGTACGCCATTACTTTTTATTAATCATAATAATGTATCAAGGCACAATGGAGTACAAATTCTTAAAAAATATTATAGTACTTACATAGGTCTTTATTGGATTTTAGATTTTTTTTTACATAGATCCGGCCTTGTTGCTAACAGTTAGTTTAGTGTGCTATACTCGTTGCCTTAGCCCTTTACAACCAAAGAAAATAATTTACTCAGATTACTTTGAAATTCACGTAACTTTTTCAGGGGTCCCTTAAAATATCATTTGTAAAAATAATGTGAATGTAAATAAAAAATCCTGAAACCTCTGTTTTTCTGAAAACTTACCCTGTCACATGTTGAAGCTACCTCCGAAGCCACATGCTTGTGCGCGTGGCTTCGGAGGTAGCTCGACATGTGATCTTTTTCTAGTTTAGAGATTTATCCGAGTCAATCCCATCTTATGAGGCTTTCCTAAAAATAAAGAGAAATCCCCAATTAAACGATTATTATAATGGAGGGTATTTCGAGATCTGACATTGTGTAACTGTCTGCGCGTACACTTGTGCAGGGCTGGGCGTGGGGCTGGAGGGCGCGGCGGGCGAGAAGAACATGCACGACGCAGAGTTCACCTGCGCGCTGTTCCGGTTCATACAGCTCACCTGTGAGGGACACAACTTGGGTAAGCAACTATCTTCTATACTATTTATAAAGACGTAAATTCTTTAGACATTGACTGACTTTATATACTTACCGTAATGGCGAAACACAAGCACGGTGCAATCGACACCCAGTACCATCTAATGATAAATAGTGGAATAGGCCTGTTTCCAATTTTTTTTTCTGATTAGTAATCAAAAAAGCTCTCCAAAGTAAAAACATCGGCAAAAGATTACTCTGTTAGCATGAATATTCTCCGAGATATCACCATTCAATGATCACATAAAATAAACCTTGTCAAAACGCTCCATACAACGGCCCTGCCACGCTGTGACGTCACAGCGTGCTAGTTTGTGTTCATCACGGGAGACCTTTGTTCGATAGCTATATTAAATAATGCGTTTATGAAAATGGTTTCAAAAGAAAACTTGCTAAAATTGCATGAATTATTTTAATTGTATATAATTATTTAGTAAATGTAATACTTTTAAAATCAAGTTACGTATCAAATTTAGATCTAATTTTAATTGACTGATGACAAAAAATATCAAACTAAATTCTTGTATATAGTTTTTTTTTACCGTTATTTCTCCATTTTATACAAAAAATCTTCCAATCTCTAAGCTTGGAAACAAGCCTATATTATGTGGTAAGGTCGGAACACTAGTTTTTGTATACAACAAAATCTTCTGTGCAATAGTATGGCCTAGTAGAAAAATAAAATGTAGGCATTTGGTATATCTAAGTACTCGGTCTCGTTGACAAAGTTTAATACGTTTAAATGAATAAAATTTTATGAAATAATATCCACATATTATGATAGATTTGAAATCAAAAATAAATCTGTGCCAGTTAAAATTTAAAAACATTACGTGTTGTCTGTATGATCGTCGAAATGTGGACGTTGAAAGTCGATTTTAAAGTGTTAAATTATCCGGTTATCATTGAATAGCCCATCAAATTTAAAGTAAAATCCATTAAGAAAGTAGTTGTCTAAACGCAACATTTAAGATAGCAATCATACAAAATGTATACGCCATGCGTAGAAAATACATAGCAATGACGTCACAGCTAGCGTATTTGATCTGGTGGCTTATAACGAAGACGTCCCGTAACGAATGAGAATAAACCTGTCACATTCAAACAAAAGCGCGCACAGCGCGTGTGAAAGAGAGGGGAACTCCGATTCGGTCGTAACGTCCACTTCAAATTAAGCCCTCAGGTTCAAAACTGTGATTTTCAAATCGTGATATTTCGAGAAGTTTTTAAGATATCCAACTAAATGTTTTACCAATGTTTTAGTGATTGAGGAATCTTACGTATATTGCTTATCCGTGCAGAGTGGCAGAACTACCTCCGCACGCAGGCCGGCAACACGACCACGGTGAACGTGGTCATCTGCACAGTCGATTACCTGCTGCGCCTGCAGGAGTCCATCATGGACTTCTACTGGCACTACTCCAGCAAGGTAACTTATCAATCAAACAGTAGGATACAACCCACATCTTCTTCTATCTTCTATACTATTTATAAAGAGATAACTTCTATAGACAGCGACAAGGCTTATAGCTAAACCGAAAACACGAAACACTAGCGCGATGCAAGCGAAGCCCAGCGCCATCTATTGGTTCACTTTGGAATTAAAGCCCCGAAGTGAAGTGTGGGCGGGCCACTAGTTACAAACGGGGCTAAACTGAACTGTCACCTGCGGTATTTCCGGATTCATACGACCTGCAAACCTTCAAAAACCGAGCGTATTCCATCTTAAAATTTCGGCCTCGCACTCGTCACGCCTCTGGTGTTGGGGGTGTCCATAATTCTCGTAAATGGCTGTTATGCAAACTAAATGGCCTTAAAATTGACTACAAATTATATACAACATATTGATATTTTGATTGATGTGTTATTATTTGCAATCATTAGGAGCTGATCGACCCGGCCGGCAAGGCGAACTTCTTCAAGGCCATCGGCGTGGCGTCGCAGGTGTTCAACACGCTCACTGAAGTCATCCAGGGACCGTGTACACAGAACCAGCAGGCTTTGGCACATTCCAGGTTGGTTACGGGACGGTCACAAAGTACTGGCACAAAAAAATATAAATTAAATTAAAATTATTGACGACCCGTTTAGCGCAATGGTTTGAGCGCCAGTTGAAACGTAAGGGTCGCGGGTTCGATTCCCGCACCAACACAAATGTTTGTTGATGAAACAGATATTTGTGTTGGGTTTGAGTGTTGTTGGTTCCTTCGTTGTTTCTGGTTTCCATAGTACAAGGGAAACCTTAGTTTGGGACCAGGACAATGTATGTGATGTTGTCTCAATTTAATTATTTAAACCCCCAGCCCATCCATCAACAATGGAAATGGTCGATAAATCGCACCGCACCTATCAATAAAAATTTACATAAGTTGGCACCACAAGTTATCATTAATATCTGAACATTTGCTTTATTGGCTATTACTACGTTTATAGGAATTCACACTGTGCATTATACAGATAGAAACATTATTTGGTTAAAGTCGTATAAAAGTTATATTTTAACTTAAAAAATACCTTTTTGAAAAAAGTCCTATTAGTCTACCCCTCCCTCTCCCCACTACACTACGTTATCCTTTTGCTACTAGAACTCTATTAGCTGTCCCTCACTTTGGCTGCGTTTCCACTGGAGCAGAGTACAGCAGAGCGGAGTGATGTGTGATGTGTATGCAATTCTATTATACCCGTGACTAGCTATCATTAGCTAATGCAATAAAATGATCGTACCATAGTATACCCCTTTTCTAATAACACTCGCTGATGTAATTTATGTATGGTACTTTGATTCTATATTTAATAAGATAATTTATTTACTTTTTTAGTAAAATACGCACTGTAATAAAACTTAAACACTCAGTATTTTGTTCCAAGATGTATTGCGCTGTCCATTCAGGGGAAACCAGTTTATTCGATTACCCATATTTATTATAACATGTAGAAACTTGACATTTAGTCTGCGGCGCCCGCACTGCCAAAAGGTGGAAAAACTAAAACCGTCACTTTCAACCATAAGTGACTTTTCAGCATAAAAAGTAGTCGTGATTTGTCTCTTTCCAGGTTAGAGTATACTGTATCCACTCGCTCCGCATTTCATCGTGACGTGTTTTTGCGAAAATAAATAATTAACATAGTCATTACTCGAAAATTTAATATTAGGAATATTATCGTTTGCCAGGTTGTGGGACGCGGTGGGCGGTTTCCTGTTCCTGTTCTCGCACATGCAGGACAAGCTGTCGAAGCACTCCTCGCAGGTGGACCTGCTGAAGGAGCTCCTCAACCTTCAGAAGGACATGATCACCATGATGCTGTCCATGCTTGAGGGAAACGTCGTTAACGGTGAGGGGTTTTTTATGTGATTGGTAGCAGACGAGCAGGCGGATCACCTGATGGTAAGCATTGCAACACCAGAGGAGTTACAAGTGCACTGCCAACCTTTTATCTCCTCCCCTCTCGGGTGGGCCTCCAGTACCCTCACTCACTCGGCGAAACACAGCACAGGGGCTGCTGGACACTTGCAACACCAGTGGAGTTACAAGTGCGCTGCTAACCTTTTATCCCCTCGCCTCTTGGGTGGGCATCCGTACCTTCACTCACACAGCACAGGGGCTGCTTCACGCCGGTTTTCTGTGAGGCAGTGGTATCACTCCGGTCAAGCCGGCCCATTCATACCGAAGCGTGGCTCTCCCACAGTTTTACTTTCCACTCTCATACTTTTATACTATTTCAATCAATCAATAGGCGGGCTACGTTTCAAATACTTGATATAAACGATCTCTTACCATCAGCTTACCATCAGGTGATCCGCCTGCTCGTCTGCTAGCTATAACATAAAAAAACGGGGCTAAACGTGAGGATACTTTAATATATAAGTACAGATAGCCACAGGGGAACGTCGTCAACGGTAAGGGTTTTTGTGTCCAAAGCCAGGCTCTTCAGCTGGTAGAATAGCATTTCTAATGTAAAAGATGTTGTATAAATTTATTATTATTATTATTACAATTATATCATGGACGAGCTGGGCTGTGATTTCGGGTCCCGGTTTCGATTCCCGGGTCAAGCAAAAATAAAGTTTCGAATTTCTCGGGTTTGTGATCACCAATCCGCATTAGGCATGCGTGGTGATTAAGCCTAAACCCATTATAGTAGCGATGACTTGATATCTATGATGGAGGCCTTTGCCCTGCAGTGGGGTAGTTTACGCCGTAAAATCCCGAAGCTATTGTAATAGGTAACAGGAATAAAGGCCATTTAGCATGTTAGATCATCAAATTAAGCAAAATAAAAATCAGCTGCTCCATACATTATCGCCTGGTAAATATTATTTTTGTATGGAACAGCAGATTTTTTAGATTTTGCTTATTTTGATGATCTAACGTGTTAGTGAAATGGAACGCAACCAATTATAGTTTGTCTTTTCGTCCGCGCGTGGCACGTCTCTTCCGTGTGAAAGAACTGTCAGATTAGAGCGTTTTAAAAGTCTGGAGAAAATATAACTATCTTTATTATATGTAATTTATAGTTTAATTATAACCACAACTAAGCTAATTAGTTTCCTTTATAACGTCCTAAATGGGCTTTATTCCTGTTACCTATAGCTTCGGAATTAAAACGACCAAAATTTAACGGTGTATAGGCTGTTATTTTACTTAATATCCTATGTTATATTACAGGAACAATCGGTAAGCAGATGGTGGATACCCTCGTGGAGTCTGCGTCGAACGTGGAGCTGATCCTCAAGTACTTCGACATGTTCCTCAAGCTGAAGGACCTGACGTCCAGCGCCAGCTTCCAGGAGATCGACGCCAACAACGACGGCTGGGTGCTGCCCAAGGACTTTAAAGAGAAGATGGAGCAGCAGAAGAGTTATACGCCGTGAGTTCGATAACTGGAACTATACCAGGCCTGTCCCACTCCGCGTGTAGGTATCGAACTTGCAAGTACATGCGGCGTCACCTCCGGAGGGGCAAATTAGTAGAAAATCACGAACGAGCGGCGACGCATGCGCGACAGTTGCTTGCGATAGAAAGAGAAGGCACTTCTAGGTATGAATAATGGTAGGCATTGAACGCTGGGCGGTCGGAATTTCAACGTTAGATTATAGTAGTCTGAGTCTTTATTTCCATAAACGGTTTTTAGAAGTGGGTCTTCTGTACCTTGTACTATTAAGTATTCTGTGACTATACTGCGCGCGGGCACGACACGTTCTTTTTTTTATGTGATAGGTAGCAGACGAACAGGTGGGTCACCTGATGGTAAGCAATTGCCGCCGCTCATGGACACCTGCAACGCCAGTGGAGTCGCAAGTGCGCTGTCAACATTTTCACTACCAAATGCGCCATCTGGCCAGTCGACGTTATGACACCTTTTTTATGTGATAGGTGGCAGACAAGTATACGGATCACGGATTGATGGGTAGTAGATTACAAAATTTGACATTCATAAATGTTCTGTTAAGAAATATTGAATTTGAATAAGTTTGTTTTTATTTAGTACTAGCGGCCGCCCGCGACTTCGTCCGCGTGGAAAAGTAACTTTTTACCCCACTTTTAACCCCTTACAACCCCCTTTTAGCAATAAAAAGTAGCCTATGTTCTTTCTCAGGATCTAGATCATCTGTATACCAAATTTCATTTAAATCCGTTCAGTAGTTTTGGCGTGAAAGAGTAACAGACAGACAGACAGAGTTACTTTCGCATTTATAATATTAGTATGAACTAAAAGAAAAGACTAAATGCTGAGTTTTTTGCTGGTGTCTTCTCGGCAGAAAACTACATTCCGAACCAGTTGTAAACATATTGACATTCATAAGTGTTCATTTCATTTACAAGTTTTTTTGCCCATTCCCAGCGAAGAGATCGAGTTCCTCCTAGCTTGCTGCGAGACCAACCACGACGGCAAGCTGGACTACATCGGGTTCTGCGACCGCTTCCACGAGCCCGCCAAGGAGATCGGCTTCAACCTCGCCGTGCTGCTCACCAACCTCTCCGAGCACATGCCCAACGAGCCCAGGTTAACGAACTTAGATACATTCGACTCGACTGGCCGGTTGGCGCAATGGTACTGACCCTGCCTCATACGCCAAAGGTCGTGGGTTCGATCCCCACCCTGGACAAACATTCGTGTGATCAACACTTGTGTTTGTTCAGTGTCTGGGTGTTATACATGTATTTAAGTATTATATGTTGTGTTCCTCTGTTGTCTGATATCTGTATCACAAGTGCATAAGCTACTTAGTACGGAGTCAGGTCAATGTATGAGATGTTGTGTGAATTTATTTAATTTATTATACATAGATAGATATACTTTATTGCACAAAATACGCAACTTAGATAAATACATCACTGTACTGCATGAGTAACGTATGATAGATAAGCCTAGGTAAGCCTAGGTAATGTTTTATGCGCTTTGGTAACGCTTTATGAGTCTCGGTAACGTTTATTGAGCCTAGGTAATTTTTAAATGGGAGCCACCGCATGTGGAAAACCCGTTAGATGGCGTACGTCGTTTAGTGACATTTTGACATCTCACATCAAAAATAACCAATCACCGTATAGTTGGACCTCAGTCTAAAGGTACGCTATCTAACGGCATTTTCAAACGCGGAAGCCCCCTTTACAATAATAACTCTCTTTTCGACAAACCTTTGTCATCTTGCTTAACCCAAAGGTTGACTGATAAAGAATACCTCTTGGCATAAAATTCGCCTATTGTACGAAGTTTTGTGTAATAAAGTTTTAAATAAATAAATAATTGAATGTTGATCACCAGGGCCAGCCGCTATGGATCAGGATTAGGAACGCCCCGTTTGGTCTAGTGGTTTAAGTATATTAAGGTCCCGGGGTTCGATTCCCGGATCGAGCACAATGTATGTTTTCGAATTTTAACATAGCTCCGTGTTGTGATCACGGTTTGCATTAGGCAAGCGTGGTGATTAAGCCTAATCCCGTCATAGTAGCGATGACTTGATTTCTATGATGGCCTTTGCTCAGCAGTGTGACAGTATGGCTGATCCTTTACTTTTCACACAGACTGGCCCGCTTCCTCGAGACAGCGGGCTCGGTGCTGAACTACTTCGAGCCGTTCCTCGGGCGCATCGAGATCATGGGCGGGTCCAAGCGCATCGAGCGCGTCTACTTCGAGATCAAGGAGTCCAACATCGAGCAGTGGGAGAAGCCGCAGATCAAGGTTACGCGATGTTTTGTTATACTATTTTTTTATTTGATAGGTGGCAGACGAGCAGACGGATTACCGATGGCAAGCGATTGCCGCCGCCCATAGGCACTTGCGACACCAGTAGTAGCCAGTCGTTGAGTAGCCAGTAGTCAAATTGCCCTGCCACCATAAAAAAAATTGGCTGCGACATACGGACAGACAGACTGACATGACAAATATATAAATATATGGGTTTCGGTTTTTGCCATTTGGCTATGGAACCCTAAAAACCGTAAGAGAAACAAGGTTTGGCAGGAATGGGTCGACTGGAGTTATACCACGTCCTCACAGAAGAGCGCAGCGTGTTTTGTCAAGTGAATGAGGGTATCGTAGCCCCAATTGGAGGAAAGGGGGTTTTTTATTTTATTTTTATATTTTAAAGGTTAACAGCGCACTTGTGAATATATTTGTGTTGCCTATGGTCGGCGGCAATCTTACCATCAGGTAATCCGTCTGCTCATCTGCTACCTATCATATAAATTATTTATTTTGTTTGTGGTCAATCAATGTTTTACTTACTTACTGTTGCAGGAATCGAAACGCGCGTTCTTCTACAGCATAGTAACAGAAGGCGGCGACAAAGAGAAGCTGGAAGCATTCGTGAACTTCTGCGAGGACGCCATCTTCGAGATGACGCACGCTTCCAGCCTCATGGCGGCCTCGGAGGACGCCGCGGGAGGGCCCAAGAACAGGGAGGCGGCCTACATGTACCTCGGGGACGATGATGATGAGAGGTAACCTTGGCCTTAGACCTCTTTCCCTCCAAATAGGCCTCCGATACCTTCACTCCAAGAAATAGAATGAGCGCTTCGCTGCCGGTCTTTGACACAGGTCCCTCCACCAGCCCATGGTCCTTCCTACCGTCTCGGCATACGGACCGAATCTTGGGAGATGCTCACCAGGTACTAGCTAAGGGCTCTTTCCCCGGTACGTTTCTTCACTCCCTACAAAGTCTGTGTCTTTAGCCCATCTCAATGTCACTTCTCCCCAAATGGGGCGTGAAACACCACAGCACATGCGACTCAATAGGGTAGTTGACTAATATCGATGTAGTAAAAAATATTGATACTTTACCAAAATATTGGTAAATAAGAACCAATAGCCTAAATTTTCAGTTAAAAATATAACGTCTGACTGGTTTTGTGAGCATTCAAAGTTACATGGGCAAGTCCATTTTTAAAGTTTATAATATTATAAAAATAATTATATCATTGAACTACCCACACATTAAACACAAACTTTTATTGTAAAACTATGTACATAAACGAAACATTTGATATAGCTACCAAACAAAATTTGCTAGACGCGCATACAAGATACGAGCGTGTGACGACACATGTTAGTAGCCATTTGTATAGAGCGTTTTTGGGCCCGCGTAAAATATGTGCTCTTAAAGTTGTGATATCTCAGGTAATTCAAATCAGAATCAAATAATTCTTTCAACAATGTTTCTTTAATAGAGAGGTCTTTTGATTAAACACATAAAAAAAAAATAGTCAAATACCCTATTCGCTGCCTGTCTTCTGTAACGCCGTGGTGTCTCACCAGTCGAGTCGGCCCATTCATGAGGACGCCATCTTCGAGATGACGCACGCATCCATCCTCATGGCCTAAGAACAGGGAGGTGGGCTACATGTACGGTGGCCAGCACATCAAAATATTACAATCTGTCAAATTTCTTCAATCGAACCTCACTTTTATGTCAAACGAGTTTGGTTCAATATCAACTGAGGAAATTTGACAGATTACAATAACTTGATGTGCTGGCCACTGTACCTCGGAGACGATGACGACGAGAGATAACCGTGACCTTTGGCCCCATTTCACCCCAACTGGGACTGGTTGGACGGACGGACAGATGGAACTTTTAGAACGAATTCTTTTCAAGAAAATATATTTAGTCCATTAGGATTATGCTAGTACTCAGCACGAACCACCTCCGATGACGTATCGTAACATAATAATTATAATATTTATTGCTTCATAATGGTACAGGTCTTAAATATACTAAAGTTCGCATTATAGACCCTGTAGGGGTGTCGCAAGTCTTAGAAGCTAAAAATTAAAATATTTCAATATAATTCAATAGAAGATGATAAATTTAATGAAAATAAAATTATTCGTTGATTAATTATTATTGATTTATTTATACATAGATTCATAGAATTTCCGTCAAAAATGTTTTTTGTTCTATTTACGGATGCTCACATTGCGATACAATCCTTTCTGATGTTAGTGCGATACAACCTTTTCAGGAGGTACTAGCCAAAATGAATACCTTATATAGTTTTTCCTTTGACGCCATACTCATTTTGTTGTAGGAATCGACTATTAAATCATCTTTCGTATTTATTTGTTCCAGAGCCGGCAAAGATCCCTTCCGTCGGGGTCTCCAGTCAGTCAAAGACGGCCTCGCCGCTGCATTCTCGTCCTTATCACCTTCGAACATAAAGCAGAAAATCGCAGACCTATCTCAACTACCGCCGCAGGAGTTGGCGGTGGGCTTCTTCAAAATGTTCTTCTATTTGTTCTACTATATTGGCTATGGTGGATTGGTTGTTGTCAGGTGAGTTTGAACTTTATTTTAAATGTGTTATGGTGTAATTTACTTTGAGGGCTTACATAAAATAATGCAGTTAAAAAAAATGCAGTTTGATAGTTATATTAAAGGAACAGAAAACGATATTGTTGAAATGCTTGCATCGAAATACTATTAGCCAGTTTCTATATAAGAAAAAAATATAAAGAAAATAAAATTATACATTTGAGGCCTGAGCATAAAATTTAAGTACTTCCGTTGAATGCCGAGAGTTGGCCCTCGATTGCCTACTTATAGAATAACATATAGTTAATAACCAAGTAAATTTTCAAAAAAATATAAGGAAATCAATTAGGAGCCAAGTCCTTTGCTAAATACGCTAACTCTCAAGATTTTAATACCTAATATTATTTTCTATTCCTATCAATTATATATTAAGATGTCATAAATAAGTAATTAATAATCTTGAAAATCTACGTTTCATGTGTGGTTTTGGTTACCAAAATCAAAAACATTTAGAGTTTGCATGAAAATAGCGACGTACATTCTCATAAATCAAAGATATTTTACTACAAGCATGTGTATTTATTATAATAATTATTGAATAAATATAAACATTTGTACATTATAATAACAATCCTATTACATCCCGATTAGGTTCTTTATTGAATGTAAGAGATTTAATTGTGTTAAGTTAAATTTTCTTATGTATTTCACGCATTGCATCGGTGCACAGTCATTGGTAAATGCTTCATATTATATTTCTGTACATAAGACGTGTACGTTATATACTTAGGTTGTAGAAAGTAAAATAGGTATATGTATGTATTTTGGGAACTGAGGATGTAGATGTTTTAGCTAGAATCTTAGAAGTTTTAGGCTTCATAAGATACCTACTTAAACTTATAATAATTCGACACATCATTGTTTGGATCTAAGTCATTAATCTGACAATTTAAATAAGACAAATCACACATAAACTCACGTAACAGTTAAATTTTAGATGTGCGTTTAAATGTGTTAGTTTCTCTATAAAATTCTTCTACTTTTAGTTAGTTTCGTTCTGAAATGCCTATACAGGGTGTGAACATTTACATGCCTTTACCACATTTTCTACCAATCATTCTGAACAGCATTTGTTTAACGACTTTTTGAAATGCATCGAATATTTTTCCGACCCTACATACAAAACGAACAAATTATAGTCCGAGGCAAGAAAGTGTAGTTATGACCTTGCGTGCGCAGAAACCACTTTTGATAGAAAGTCTTCTTTTTTACAAGTGCGCAAAATAACGGTCATCGCTATACTTTCGTGCCTCCAGCTATAAGTGACTGACTTTGTATAAAAAGCTGAAGTATTATGCGAATTTCGAAAAGTCATAGAACAAAATGTTGCTCAGAGTAGAAGGCGTTGGTTAAAGGATGTAAATGTTCACAGATACACCTTGTATACTTATCTTCAGTAGAACTATCTAGCGGAACCACATATTCTATTAGCTTCTTCTTGTTGTATTAACTAATACTTAAATTAGAATTGACTGTCTGTGTTGAGTGTTGTAGTTACTGATCGTACTTTCTATAATGAACGCCGTTTCAATTATTTATGTACTTAGGTACTATCTATTTTAACTTTGAGGATGTCCTTACTATTTTCATATCACTATCATAATTATTTTTAATTTGTGCACAGTAATAATTGATGCAAAAAAAAAACTTAATTAAATATGACGACCCGTTTAGCGCAATGGTTTGAGCGCCGGTTGAGACGTAAGGGTCGCGGGTTCGATTCCGCACCAACACAAATGTTTGTTGATGAAACAGATATTTGTGTTGGGTCTGGGTGTTTGTAGTTCCTTCGTTGTTTCTGGTTTCCATAGCACAAGGGAAAACCTTAGTTTGGGACCAGGACAATGTACGTGATGTTGTCTCAATTTATTTATTTATTTTATATGACAATTCAGCCTTTTTTTAATATTTGCACCTTTGTGACGTTTCACTTTAATTTATTTCTTATTTTGGCACATTTTGATGCAAATCCAATTTTGTATCAAATAATAAGTGCCGATCAAACTTTTGCTTTTAACATTTGAAATCTTCACATTTTTTTTAATAACAAGTGCACAAAAAAGGGTGTTATTACGTCGAATATTTTTGTCCTGTTTCATAATTTTCATTTGATTTTGTTTTAAGATGTATATTTGTATAAGTTGTTTTCGAAACGTATAACGGGTTCAAGATCTTCTACCATATTCAGAACCACAATACTTAAGTTCTATATGAATAATTGGTAGAAAGTAAATGTTCACAGATACACCCTGTTTGGTATATGTTTTAGAAGACAACTTGTATCAAAAATGTATGGTTTATTTGTGTCACAATTTCACTTCGTTTGTGAATAATGCACTTAAAAAAATCATCGAAGGGTTCAGGTGGGATTAATTATTATCCCATAACAGGTGGCTGTTCTACCAATTAAACTAACCGAACCCCGTACTAAGGCAACGAATTTTAAATAAGTGCTTGATTCGTCATGAGCTGACAATAGTCTCATCAATATAGTAGATATACGTCTACAATATCCAGCGGAATCATTATTACTTAGTACGGGATTCGGTTACTTTAATGATAGAACAGCCACCCGGTATGTGGAAAGTTGTTGATTCTATAGGTACTCTGATTCATAATCATGTAAAGTAAACTGACAGATGTCAATGTGTCATCCCCATACATTATCACTCAATTTGACACATGCAAAATGTCAAAATGCATAGAAACTGGTCTATTTGTCATCCCATACATTATCACTCAATTTGACACATGCAAAATGTCAAAATGCATAGAAACTGGTCATTTTCATCTGTCATTTTACTTTACATGATTATGAATCAGAGTATAGTCCCACCTGAAGCCTTCAATGTTTTTTTAAGTGCATTATTTACTTGCGAATAAATTGCTAAGAATTGCCATAACAAAAATAATTATTCACTTCTTTTGTGTTGCCAGGTACATATTCGGCGTACTCCTCGGGCTCATGCGCGGTCCTCAGACCGAGGAGCCGCCGCCCGAGCCCTCGGAGGAGGAGAAAATCGGTCAGTTGAGGCACAGGTTACTGGCCAGCCAAAGTAAGCCGAGACACGCAAGTAAACGTGTGACGCTTCGCCTCTTGCGATCGGTCGCTGGGTGTGGGAGGGCCTTCCGAGATACATAGATACTTATCCGAGATACATAGATACTTATCCGAGATACATAGATACTTATCCGAGATACATAGATACTTATCCGAGTACATATACTTATCCGAGATACATAGATACTTATCCGAGATACATAGATACTTATCCGAGATACATAGATACTTACTCTACTCTTAAAGAATTTAGAAACATTCAGTGTCCAATTTAGGCGGTCTTATCGCTGGGAGCGATCCCTACCGGATGATCTTCAGGTAAAGTGGCGTCCTTTTAGCGTTGTCGTCGGCGACACAACCCCATAAACGCCTAGTGTGGGGACGCCGCCGGCAAGACACCGATGGTCAAAGGGCGCAAGTGTGAGGTTCACTCTTAGAATACTTTCAATAACAACTAGTGATATCGATATCATGAAAAAAAAAAGGAAAAATACGGTCGTATGAATTGGTCTAACGATAATAATGACAAAAAAACCAATTTGAATTTATCACTAAATACCGAATGTAGTAAGGGCTTAAGGCGGGAACACTATCAAATATTGTAAAAAAAAAACAAATGAAAAATCCGATAAAAAGTCGTCCAAGTGAGTGAGGGTACCGGAGGCCCTACTGGGGGGGAAAGAGTGTTAAAGGTTGGCAGCACACTTGTGGCTCTACTGGTGTTGCAGGTGGTAATGGGCGGCGACAATCACTTACCATCAGGTGATACGTCTGCTCATCTGCCACCTATCACATAAAAATAATGTAATGGACGACTTTTCTACTGCTGGACAAAGATCTCACCCAAATCCCTCCACCGCTCTCTATTTTATGCCATATGTGGCCAATCGCGGGCAAGTTTTTATTAATAGCTTAAAATCATTGAAACAATCTGTAGGCATGATAATGTAGGAAGGAATACAACAAACACACCCGTATAGTGACCGAAAGCAAACGATATTTACAAAAAAATTACACATAACCGCAAAAAGCAGGTTAACATAGCAAATAACACCGATTTTTTCAAAATTGCACTTCAAAAACATTGGATTACATTATGTATTTTACTTTTTGTAACATTTGTTTCGTGTAACATTTTTCGTAACAAAAATATGCTTTGGATGTTAACATGCGGGTAACTGATACATATTAAATTATATAAATATCATTTATTTATGTTATATTACTTACATGTAAAATACTTGCTTGTGTTATCTAAATGTTGTCTGGCAAGAATTAAAATAATAACAATGGCGAAACTTAAATGCAATATTATACAACACTGCACGTCGATCTTCTAAAACTATAGTACATTACAGTACATCAGTACTTGTATAAGTTTAGTTATTGATCAATAACTAAACTTATTACAAGTACTTATCGGATCAAAAAACGCATCGAGATGAGTTTTGGTGAAGTATTACCAATAATATTTCTCAAATCATACGTAACATCTGATTTTTGCAATATGATTGGTTAATCTTTTGAAATCCGCGAATAGAATGGAAATGAAACTTCGCTACTCGACAAACAAACTTCTTCAATTGGTGGATTTCACTTCGCTCCACTTTGCTGGACTTCCGCCCCGCTCCGCTTTGTTGGACAACAAAGCGGAGCGGGGCCGGACAGGCAGCCTTATTCTGACCACGCTAGCTGAGTGCTGGCTTAGTGTAGGAAGAGTTGTTCTCAAATTGTTAATAAAATAACAGGTCCATCACGACATCTCCCGGCATTGCCTGCGGCTGACGACACTGGCCAAATGCAGGTGCAAGCATTTGGCTTGGATATCACTAAAGAAGACAACGGCCAGTAAGTATTACGCTCTGAGTTACAAATAACTTATTTTGTATAAGTCCTACGCATTGATTTTAAGTAGATAAACTTACAATTTGTCTAAAAAATAAAATAATGTAGATACCTACGTACTTAAGATCAGTACATACAGACGAGTACAAAAATATGTAGGTATACACTTTAGGACCTTGTCACAATACATATTTATAAGAAAGTGGAAGTCCTTTTCCTATACATAGGTACTGTGACAAGGTCCTAAAGTGTATACATATTTTTGAACTCGACTGTACATACATACGTAGTCGATATAACGAGCCATTGGGACTCTCAACTCCCATTGAAGATCGCCCCAGGAGCCAATCCGTACTGATCGTACCCCCTACTATACATAAAAGTAAAGTACCAGCCTATATCTGTCCCACTGGAGGGCAAAGGCCTCCATCATAGTAATCAAGTCATCGCTACTATGATGGGATTAGGCTTAATCATCAGGCTTGCCTAATGCGGATTAGTAGGCCTAACATGCGTACCACGACAAAATTTTGTCGACTCTCGTTCGCGAGAGCGCATCCTTCTATCCCGCTCATCGCTCAGTCAGGTGAGCGAGAAGCAGCTTGCGCCGACACAATACGAGTATCGAAGAATTATCTCGTGGCGCGCATGTTAGCCCGGTAGATGACAAACCCGAGCTATATTCGCAACATGCTCTGTGGCGGCAGTGGCTCTGCGGCAAGATATAGCTTCACTATGTATTCTTTACCGCATCTATCACAGGGGAGTGATCCGAGGAATTGTTCGATCTACTTCCTGCGGCTGAATTCTTACATCGAACCACACGCAAGCAGCTGTCATTCCATCCTCATCATCTTGATGGTTGGCGATCTAGCACTGTGCGTTTTTCGAGGAACTTTCTTCCACGAACCTCAGTCTTGCGGCAGTGTTTCCTGACGGCTATGACTTAGGGACCTTCAAGAAACGAGCGTACTCCTTCTTAAAATGCCGGCAGCGCATCAGCGACCTCTCTGATCTCGCAGATGTTCATGGGCAGCAGTAATTACTTACCAGCAGGTGATAAAAAAACTCAGTGATCTACCCCCTACTATACATTGTTATATTGAAACAGGATTCAAGTGAAACCGCACGAGTCGCCGAGCACGTCGAGCCCGTCGTCCGGGGAGGAGGCCGAGGCGTCGCTGGACGAGGGCGCCGAGCATCCGGAGGAGCAGCGGCCGCCATCGCTCATCGACCTTCTGGGGTAAAACTCTCTATCTCTCTATCTCCTTGTATCTCTCCCCCGTCTCTCTCTTTCTCCCCCTCTCCTCTCTCCCTCTTTCTCCCTCGTTCTACCTGTCTCTTTCTCCCTCTCTCCGCTCTCTCTCTTTCTCTCTCTCTCCCTCGTTCTCCGTCCCTTATATCTCTTTCTCACTCTCTCTCTTTCTTCCTCTCTCCCCTCTCTCTTTCTCTCTCTCTCCCTCGTTCTCCGTCCCTTATATCTCTTTCTCACTCTCTCTCTTTCTTCCTCTCTCCCCTCTCTCTCTTTCTCTCTCCTCTCTCTCTCTCCCTCTCTCATATCGGCATGTAGTCCCCAATTGCGTCCCGAGCAGTCTTTGGAACCCGAGGTACGTTTAGACCACAATTCAGGATTTGGGGAATCTGGTTATTACAATGAAGCGACGCACGTCTGATCTTCGCATCCCTTGAACACGGGAACCGGACCTACAATTATGATTACACGTTTCAGAAAGCAAACCAAATAAGGAATTACTTGTGTGCGAAGTAATCGACGCCCAGCGCCATCTATCGGCACACTTCTGTACTAATTACCCGGAACGAATGAAAGCAGTCCACTTTATCAATAAATTGGATTATGTTCTTTATTTTTCGGACGCAAGATGTGCTTAAGCTACTTAGTATGGAGCTAGGTAAATGTATAAGATGTAATGAGAATTTAAGTATTTTGAGCCCGTAATGTCCCACTGCAGGGCAAATGCCTCCCTACCCTTTTTCCATCTACTCCGGTGTTGGGCAATGACCAATATTTATTAATGGATTTAATTTAATTTGTACAGTGGTGAGCAAGCGAAGAAGCAAGCACAAGAACGGATGGAAGCGCAAGCCGCGCAGCAAGCCGCCATGTCAGCTATCGAGGCCGAGAGCAAGAAGGTAAATAAAATTAAAAATACCTAACTTTAGCCGCCATTGCCAGCGTGTTGCCAGGCAAACGGTATAGGGAAGAATCTCTGTTCACGATTCAGTGTACAGCCACACATCAAAGTATACAAAACTGTCAAATTTCTTCAATCGACTCTCATCTTACAGTCATACACGTTAAGTTGAATATCAATTGAGAAAATTGTACAGGTAACCTGATGTTTGGCTGACTGTACATCTATTTTTTTTTTTGTTAATGGCTTGTACTTATTGTGTTCACGACACATTTAATTTTGCCAATGTCAAGTGTAGATTGAATTTGTTCTCACAAAAATATACATTTATTAGCCGTCCGCCCCGGCTTCGCCCGTGGTACATACATAGCCTATAGTAATGAGGTATAACGTACCTTTCTAACAAAATATGACAAGACTAACGAAAGGTTCAAAACCACGGAAAAACTAGTTCTCAAATTTTTATTAAAACGCAGTTTTTATTTTTGTCAGTCTGTACCCACGTATGCGAGTATAGACGCAAATAGTGTGCGAGCGAGAGGTGAATAGTTGCGCCGCCATTTCTAATCCCAGCGTTTATCCGCACGGGTAGTATATCGGATTTTTCACACGCGATACCTCATAGTACTTATACTTTGCTACTGCTGAGAATCAAGCTACCAATATAGAGGGATATCTCTAGTAACGCCAATCAATTTATATGCTATGCTAAATCGGACTAAACCATGCTCCATTCAAATCAACTGTAGATTAAACATTGCTGTATGTAAAGCTTCTATTCACAATTATCTGCCGTATTTTCACGCAGCGTCGGTATACGAGGACGAAGGTAAAATCATTCAGTCATCACTTAGTCTCATATTAGTATAGCGTAAGTATGCCATACACAGGGTGTATTTGTGAACATTTACGTCTTCTACCGACATTGAAAAAAACGTTTCTTTTTTTGAAATGGAAATTGAAGTAGAAAAAAATATATATTTGGGCAGATAAAATAGGTACTTTTTCCTACTCTAAATGAAGAATTAAGTCACGTGACCAACTTTGTATGATATGTTAAACTTTTTTAATGCAAAAGTCACAACAAAATATGTTGTTCAGATTGCTTGGTAGAAGACGTGGTTTAATAGGATGTAAATGTTCACTGATACACCTGTATGTAACATCAATAAATCCATTGAACACTTTTTCTTCTGTTGCATATCATTTATTTATTCTCCAATTTGGTAGAACGGTTTGGCTTCAGCAAACCTATATGTATGTCGAACGGACCTAGGCAAAGAATAGGATATTTGACTAATCTCGATATGGTAAAAAATCTTGATACTTTATCAAAAAATTGGTAAATAAGAACCAAAATTTTCAGTTAAAAATAAAACGTCTAGCTGGTTTTGTGAGCTTTTAAAGTTTCATGGGCAAGTCCATTTTTAAAGTATAAAAAATGTGTCATTGAACTACCCATAGTTTTTACACCAACTATATAAAACCATGTACTTAAATGAAACATTTGATATAGCTAACAAACAAAATTTACTAGACGCGCACACAAGATACTAAGGTGTGACGTCACTCGTCAGCCAGTACAGTAGTATTTGTATAGAGCGTTTTTGGGCTTGCCCAAAATCCTGTGCTCTTAAAGTTGTGATATCTCAAGTAATTTAAATGAGAATCAAGTATTTCTTGTGTCTCATTGATTGAGTGATGTTTCTTAAACTGAGGGGTCTTTTGATTAAACACAAAAAAAATCAAATACCCTATTGGCGTGGTTAAGCCAATGGGGTGATGATTTAAGGGGCTACAATAACGAAACTAGCGCCGCCAACTTATTTACACTGATTGTGGCGACAATATGATATTTTTAAGAAAGGAAAGCTCTACAAACTTGCATCTAAGTAAATTGGATTTTTCGAGATGCAATACAATAAGTATTTTATTTAATACTAGTGGCCCGCCTTCACTTCGCTTCGGGAACGTAATTCAGAAATGAACCAATAGATGGCGCTGTGCTCAATTACATCGCGCAAGCGTTTCGTGTTTTCGGTTTACCTATAAGCCTTTTCGTTGTCTATAGAAGTTATCTGTATATAAATAATATAGACATTATTTTACTTTCTTAAAAAATATCATTATTTGTCATCACAATCAGTGTAAATACTTAGCAGCGCTAGTTTCGTCGATATAGCCCCTTAACGACGAATGACAGGGATGAATGGAGGATAGGTATGTGCCTAGGGTAGGAATATAATGCGTGCGTGTGTACAGGCGGTGTCAGGGCCGGCGCCGTCTGCGCTGGCGCAGGTGGACCTGTCGCACTACACGAGCCGCGCGGTGTCGTTCCTCGCGAGGAACTTCTACAACCTGAAGTACGTCGCGCTCGTGCTCGCCTTCTGCATCAACTTCGTGCTGCTCTTCTATAAGGTGACTTCTTTTTTCAGTACATATACCTACTTGACTGGCCGGATGGCGCATTTGGTAGTGACTCTACCTCATACGCCAAAGGTCGTGAGTTCGATCCCCACCATGGACAAACATTCGTGTGATGAACACTTGTGTTTGTTCAGTGTCTGGGTGTTATGTAATATGTATTTAAGTATTATATTTGTGTTTCCTCTGTTGTTTGATATCTGTAACACAAGTGCTTAAGCTACTTAGTACGGAGTCAGGTCAATGTATGAGATGTTGTGTAAATTTATAAAAATGAAGAGGTGTTCGTTAGTTTGCTTAATACTCGAGATCGGCTGAACTAATTTGCCTAATTTTGGTCTTGAAATATTCGTGGAAGTCCAGGGAAGGTTTGAAAGATGATAAAAATGTCGATCGATCCCCATCCTGACATTTACAAATCCTGACATTAACAAACATTCGCGTGATGACCATGTTGCAGACCCCTAAAAAGTGACTAAAACCCTCCCCTCCCACACAACGCTAGATTAGTGGGACATGCTTTTTTTTGTGTTTCAAAATTTTTGGTGAAATGTGAATCGTTCATGTTAGAGTTAAAGTGGGTCAGGCTATCACCTCATGTTTATTTCAACGTATCACAATGTTAACTTGTTGCTTTCGCCCAGGTGTCGACTTTGGATTCCGAAGAGGGCGAAGGCTCCGGCCTGGGCGATATCATCGGCGGCTCTGGATCCGGATCCGGTTCCGGAAGCGGTGACGGTAAGATTACACTTTAAATTTTTTATCAATATCCGAACGAATTGCACAGGTGGGTGCGCAACCAAAATCACTCTTTATTGAAAAGTTCGTACAGCACTATAAATGTCAAATGTATGATATTCTACTTATTCAGAATGTCGACTACCGAGAAGAACCAGCAAAAAACTCAGAAGTTACTCATTTCAAAAAGTATGATCATTACAATTTTCATTTTGCATACAATAACAGATAGGCCCATGACAGTATTGCTAAACTATCTATAGTTAAACTTCTCGAAAACTGTTCAGAATATCGATTATATTGACCACTTATGTTACGATATTAGTCCAACTAAAAGGTGTATTGAAATAATACAAAAGCCTCGGTTCATCATTTAATAAAGCCTTAAATTATCTGCTAAAAATATTGCTAATAAATGCCGGTCAACATTGACAATTAATTCGTGACATCATCAATAGAAAGGAGTATTAAAAAGACGTATGATCATTTCATTATAATTTAATGATCTTACTATAAAAAACTAGTGCTACATTATTTGCACTATCCGCAGGCGGCAGCGGCGAGTCGGGCGAGGAGGACGACCCCCTAGAAGTGGTGCACATCGACGAGGACTTCTACTACATGGAGCACGTCATCAACGTGGCCGCCGTGCTGCACTCCATCGTGTCGCTCGCCATCCTCATCGGCTACTACCACCTCAAGGTAACGTGGCAACAGAGATCCAGACCTCAAAAACTGTAGATTGAAAATTTAAGAAACCCCCGATACTAATTTCTGAGGGCGGCCATATTGGATCGATTTTTATCCATCATAGCTAAGAACACTCTCCTATACGGTTCATTCAGATCAAAATCTGTTCATTTGTTTGGTAGCTACGATGCCATAGACAGACACACACAGACATGTCAAACTTATAACACCCCTACATATTGTAAATAAAATAGGCTCTACACATTGTACCTCACTGCTGCACTCCATCGTGTCGCTCGCCATCCTCATCGGCTACTACCACCTCAAGGTAACGTGGAAAATACAGAAGTATGTATGAAGTAGTGACAGACAGCGTCGCCATCCGCATACCATCCGGGTAATGCCGGCTCGCACCAGAGGTTTAACCCCTTATGGGGCTCTGTCTATATGTTAGACACCATATTTTGAACCTTATGTGTTGGAGATAAGGTCCAAAAGCAATGAATTGTATTTATACCTACTGCCCATTAAGGGGTTAACTCCTCGTTCATTTGGATCTCACGGTCGCCTACCATCAGGCGGAGTGAGATCATTTATTGATTGTCCTCAATATAAAAAAGTGAAGTATTGGAGGCCTTTGCCCTGCAGTGAGATACTGTCTGTAGGGCAAAGGCCTCTACCATAGAAATCAAATCAACACTTGCCTAATGTGGATTGATTATCACCCGAGCTATGCTCGAAAAATTCGAAACATACTTTTTGCTAGAATGCCCGGGAATCGAACTCGGGACCCCGAGATCACAGCCCGGTACCTACTTAAACCATTAGACCAACGGGGTGTTTACTAGACAACAAACACACTAAAACATAGAAAAGTGACTTACCCTCCACCACCCACCATACATGTTCTACCCGCCATATTGAACAACATTTTCCAATGACTTTTCGAAACCCATACAAAATGACCCAAGTCACGTGACCGGCTTTGTAAGAAAAACAGGTAAGAAAAGCACCCTGTATAGACCTAGCACGAAGTCTTCACGTATCGTGCCCACGCTAGGATTACGCTAGCACTCGGCTCGAAGCACCTTCGATAACTTATCGTATCGTACCATATCCTTCAGGTGCCGCTGGCCATCTTCAAGCGCGAGAAGGAGATCTCCCGCAAGCTGGAGTTCGACGGGCTGTACATCGCCGAGCAGCCCGAGGACGACGACCTCATGAGCCACTGGGACAAGCTCGTCATATCTGCCAAGTCAGTATTCATTACAATGAAAAAAATGCTTTACAAATACTTTTCAAAACAACACTTCGTTTTACAGCCCCTTATCACAAAATAAAGACTTTTGAAACAGAAGGCTGAATGCCCACTAAGAGCTAAAAATATGTCATGTACTCACGCATGCGCACTAAACGCCTTTTCGACCACATTAATCCTAACTTATGACATAAGACTGTCAAACTGTCGAGGTCTGTGGTAGAGGCCGCGCGCTTATGCACTCATGCCGGGCAACAACCCTAGCATATGTCAACGAACTCTTCTAAATTCAAAATCAAGGCTAAGTCAGCCTTCTGTGTCAAAAGTCTTTATTTTGTGCCCTTATAGTGGGGCAGTTCTACGATGCCCAGTTTGACACTTTATTTCTTTAGGTTTCGCATTTATCCTTGTTAAGAAGAACACATTTAGCGAATCATAAAAAACAACTTTAAAAATAAAACTTTATGTTAAAATGTCAAAGGCAACTTATTGTCTAATTATGTTTCTTTTATTACTTAAAATGATTTGAGAATAAAAAGAAAACGTAAAATTTCCACTCTGTATTACGCTTTTACAAAGTTACGCCGTTCGACACGTTTTCATAGTGACGTAACCGGTACTTTTGTGTTTCGTAATATATCGAATGATAAAAATATTAGTGAAAATTAGAAGAGTTGAGTCTATCAGTGTAGAAAAATAAAAAAAAAATGATTTGACATTCTTATAAAAATCTTTAAACCGTTTAGTTTACTGGCCACTTTGTTTCATTGTTCCGTAAGAGTAGAATGTTAAGTCATAGACAACTTTTGACCACAGATCGTTCCCCGTGAACTACTGGGACAAGTTTGTGAAGAAGAAGGTGCGCGCGAAGTACTCGGAGACGTACGACTTCGACTCCATCTCCAACATGCTGGGCATGGAGAAGACCTCCTTCGCCGCGCAGGAGGACGAGGGCAGCAAGGGACTCTTCCACTAGTGAGTATACGTCCATATCCTCTATATAGTCCGCAGCATCTAACAATAGTAATGACGGTTAGTTTGCGCGCTTGTAAAATAGAAGACTTTCTACTAAAATTTGTTTCTGCGTCATCGCTATTATTTCTTGCCGCAGATTATACCAATCATATAAAAAGAGATCATTTAGTGTTGGCTATCGATCGAAAAAAATAGCAAAAGTATGTGTCGAGTTTTTCGAACATAGCTCGGGTATGTGATCATCCGCATTAGGGAAGCGTGGTGATTAAGTCTAATCCCATCATAGTAGCGATGACTTGATTTCTATTAAAGAAGCCTTTTCTTTGAAATGATGGGACATCACTATCATTCCATAGGTGTGACACATTTTTTTTGGTCCTTCGAGCCGGATATGAACCAGCTACCTATGAATGACTTTTTTTTTATTATTTTAAGCGGGCGGCTATGCAGGTCTTATTCAGACCAGTATCACTGCGACCAGTTTGATCTATTGTGATCGCCGCCGATATGAATGACTTGAACAAAATTTAATATTTTACGGTTTAAGACATTTATTTCTCTAAAAAGAATACATAATTCACTTATAAGAGAAATACAAAATGTGGGTATAAACTAAATTAACATGCCCATTACTCAGTGCGCGCAGCAGTCTGAGTCCGACGAACGCTATGATAATTACACGCGACATTTAAAAACACGATTGTGTATTTTCCCCTCAGCATCATGAACATCGACTGGCGCTACCAAGTGTGGAAGGCGGGCGTGACGATCACCGACAACTCGTTCCTGTACTCGCTGTGGTACTTCTCGTTCAGCGTGATGGGCAACTTCAACAACTTCTTCTTCGCGGCGCATCTGCTCGACGTGGCCGTCGGCTTCAAGACGCTGAGGACTATCTTGCAGTCCGTCACGCATAACGGGAAACAGGTAAGATCGTTATGCGATACTTGGCTCCCGGCAAAACTCGGAACCATAGAGAATAGAATAGAATAAATAAATGTATTCAATGACACAAAGATTACAATAGATATTACATCATACAAATTGAAATAAACATATAAAAAAATTAAATAAAAAATATAAAAAAATATTTAAAAAAATAATTATACTTTAAAAATGGACTTGCCCATGAAACTTTGAATGAATCACAAAACCAGCTAGACGTTAAATTTTTAACTGAAAATTATGGCTATTGGTTGTTATTTACCAATATTTTGATAAGTATCTATATTTTTTACTATATCGATATGAGTAGAATACCCTATTGAGGGGTCTTTTGATTGGACTTGCCCATGAAACTTTGAATGCTCACAAAACCAGCTAGTCGTTAAATTTTTAACTGAAAATTTTGGCTATTGGTTGTTATTTACCAATATTTTGATAAGTATCAATATTTTTTACTATATATCGAGATGAGTAGAATACCCTATCGAGGTATGATATATATAAAAAATGCCAAATACCCTATTGCGACACTTATCTTCCTGGTATTTAATGTGGTGTGTCTGTGTTCCTCAGCTGGTGCTGACGGTGATGCTGCTGACGATCATCGTGTACATCTACACGGTGATCGCGTTCAACTTCTTCCGCAAGTTCTACGTGCAAGAGGAGGACGACGAGGTCAACAAGAACTGCCACGACATGCTCACGGTGAGACGCGACAATGTCACACTTGTTTTATCCAGAAATATGTTATTGAATTTGTATAGAAAGCCCAAATACCAATGTTCATGACTCTAGCTTTAAAAACGTTTTAACCCCCTACTAACTAGGCTTCGCTCGCGCCCCCACTCCCCTAAAATGGGGGGTTAGAAAGAGGCAAAAAGTAGCCTAATGTTACTCTCTATCCTTTCAACTATCTTCACTTAAAAAATCTCGTTAATTCGTCGCTCCGTTTTGCCGTGAAATAAAGACAAACATACAGACAGACAGACCGACAGACACTTTTTCCCATTTATAATATTAGTATGGACAAGCTGTTACCCGCAACTTCGTCTCCATGGAATAGTATCTTTGGGTAGCATTTTTAATTATTTAATAATTTTCACCCCCCATTTTAACCACTTACAACCCCCTTTTCCCAATAAAAAGTAACCTATGTTCTTTCTCAGGGTCAAGACCATATGTGTATCAAATTTCATCCAAATCCGTTCTGTAGTTTTGACGTGAAAGATTAACAGACAGACAGAGTTACTTTTGCATTTATATTATTAGTTAGGATGATGTATTTATCTTATTACCTACATAAAAGAGATCTTTTAATTAGAGCGAATTAACAAGGGGTAAGTAAGGCAGTGCAGATGCACTGCCTTACCCCTTGTTAATTCGCTGCACTATTCCTCTACCCAAAGGTTGTCTGGAATAGATCGCTATTAGCGATAAGGCCGCCGATATTGTATTTGTAAATTACTATAAGCATTAAGTTCTGTAATGTGTTGTGCAATAAAGAGTATCTATCTATCTATCCTCTGTTGTCTGATATCTGTAACACAAGTGCATAAGCTACTTAGTACGGAGTCAGGTCAATGTATGAGATGTTGTGTGAATTTATCTATCCGTCTGTCCGGCAGTGCTTCGTGTTCAACCTGTACAAGGGCGTGCGCGCGGGCGGCGGCATCGGCGACGAGCTGGAGCCGCCCGACGGCGACGACTCCGAGGTGTGGCGGATCATCTTCGACATCTCCTTCTTCTTCTTCATCATCGTCATCCTGCTCGCCATCTTGCAGGGTGAGTTACTGCACTATTTACCATTTTGTTATGTGTTAGGGGTTGTCCATTAATCACGTGAGGCTTGAAAGGGGGGGAGGGGTTCGATAAAAATCACGAAAATAACACAAGGGGGAAGGGGGGGGGGTGTAGTAAGATATCTCGTGTATTTATTTTTTCGTCTAACGCGCGATTTTTAAACAATATTTGTTTAAAAATCGTTAATATTTGTTTATATTTAAGCGGCACGGCGCGGCGTGTAGTGACCTTGACTCGCCGTTGCCAGGCAAAGAATTTCAGAATAAAATAAGATTAAAGTTTATACCTGTATTTTAAATTAAGATAATATTCAGAAAATTTTAAGATTCGTTGTAGGTACTAAAAATAAACGTGATGTTGAGAGGGGGGGGGGGTCTTAAACCTCACTACGTATCACCAATGGGGGAGGGGGGGTTAAAAATGCTAAAAAGAGATCACGTGATTAATGGACACCCCCTTAGGTGGTAGTCATCATCATCACCAGCCTGTGGCAGTCCACTGCTGGACGTAGGCCTCTTCAAATGCTCGCCACTTTGATCGATCTTCGGCTACTCGCATCCAGCTCCAGCCAGCCTTCTTGCGCAGATCGTCACTCCATCTGGCCTGAGGCCGTCCTACACTACGTTTACAAACCAAGGTGGTAGTCAGGTCGAGCTTAAGTATTTTCCGAATTGGCCCGCCGCTAGCTGTTTTGGCGCATTTTATAACTTTTGATAAATTTAGGAAGAGAAAGTATTTTTTATCGACCATTTTTGCTGATAACAGGGGGAGAGTGGTTAAATTTCCCAAAAAATCTCTGCTTACGTAATACTTGAATGGTCCCAAATTATTATTATTTATTTATTTTTAAGGAAACATACAGCTTCTTATATACTACATGATAAATTTAACTTATAGTAAATAACACATTGGCAATTAATAGTTTCCAAAGTTAAGTTATACACTATTATATATTTATTGTTTCCTTGTCCTATTTTAAATTATTTTTAAGCGTTTTGGATTTCGATAATCTGTCCTTAAGAAAAGTGCTTGGGTTGCACCCATATTGACGGGCGAATGACGTCACGTTGCAGGTTTGATCATCGACGCGTTCGGAGAGCTCCGTGACCAGCTGGAGTCGGTGAAGGAGGACATGGAGTCCAACTGCTTCATATGCGGCATCAACAAGGACTACTTCGATAAGGTACGTGCAGCCACATGGAGATTCCACTCTATTTTCATGGAAACAAACGAACTTTGAATTTAATCAATCACCCACCAGATGGACCTGGATTTATCACACGCGATAGCCTCCATTGATTATATTCACATTAATAAAATAAATAAAAAAAACGAAGCGCGAAAAGTCCCGGGTTCGATTTCCGGTCAAGTCAATTTAGGAAAACACATTTTCTATGTTTTCTTGGGTCTGGGTGTTCTGGATTGACGCCCCCAGTTAATTATCTTCATCTGGTACTCATATTACAGGGGTTGCCCTAGTTTGAGATCAGATTGATTGGTTTAATTGTCTGGCGCATTTTTTCATCATAAATGTTTGTTGATGAAACAGCTTTTTGTGTTGAGTCTGGGTGTTTGTGGCTTTTTCGTTGCATAGTCAACCAATAGATGACGCTGGGTGTCGATTACGTCGCGCTAGTTACGCTTTTCCGGCTTAGCTATAAATCGTGTATTTTTGTATAGAATGTACCTCTTTATAAATTGTATAGATAACTCTTTTTCTTCGTAGGTTCCACACGGGTTCGACACGCACGTCCAACGAGAGCATAACTTGGCGAACTACATGTTCTTCCTTATGCATCTCATCAACAAACCGGACACTGAATACACAGGTAAATAAATAAAATTATTTTAAATTTTATTTAGAAAAACCCCCGGCATTTTGTTACCGCGGCCATTTTGGATTTCAAATTTGGCTTATTTTATGTATTCTACGTCTTGAACTCCTTTATTTGATACCTACATTATTAACTTTTAACCAACCTAGTACTATAAATACGGAACCACCAGATTTCGAACTTTATGCAGTTATGATAAGGTTGAAAAAAAAAAAGATTTCTTGTTGCCTGGTTAAGAGTTAAAATATGTAGGTAATCGGTTATTTTCTGGAGGCAGCCATCATATCTAGTTAAGAGCACTCCTGATTGCAAACAAAAAAAAACACTATACTTACTAAAGGTTTTCGGGAGACCCGATACGATTTACTCCCTAGTGTGTAGGTCATCTAAATAACACATGTCAAGGTCAGATAGAGCCAACTTTCTGTGTCTAAGTGCCGCGCAGAGAAGTCATTTAACCTTAATGCTGATTATCTTAATTATAGATAGTCTTTTAAAATAAGGGTCAATGAGGGTTTTTGCAAATGCAAAATCCGATTGATGGCGTTACGTTGACATCAGGTCCAATAACGAGTGGATTGGTTACATTTTGACGTATCATGTCAAAATTATGAGGATATGTTATGAAACAACCAATGTCGTCAAAGGACCTGACGTCAACGTAACGCCATCTATCGCATTTTGCATTTGCAATAACCCTTATTAAGGTTTAATTAACGTATCAGAGCAGCAGTAATTAAATTGTGATCGTGACAATTTTTGCGGACAGCTGGGATATTTCACCTCATTTTCAATTTCAGGTCAAGAAACCTACGTGTGGAACATGTACACCCAACGGTGCTGGGACTTCTTCCCCGTGGGAGACTGCTTCAGGAAGCAGTATGAAGATGTCATGGGAGAGTAGCACTAACGAACAAATACCGTTTACTGATGATGATAACTGGAGAAGTGGACTAACGAAGGCTTACGGGCTGTGTTCCTATGATGTTCACCGTATTATAGATAGATAGATATTCTTTCAGGACAGGCCTAGCCTAGTGTGAGGACCAGCATAATGTAACTCACCGTTAAAATATTTATTTGATATAAAGGATTTATACTTTACTCTTTATTGCACAGGTATAGAATACATGAGTGAAACAACAGCGATAAACAGGCGGTCTTAACGCTTGTAGTGATTTCTTCCAGACAACATTTAGATGGAGGAAAGAAAACAGCGTAACGAAAAATTTGTAGGCATATTAGGTGGCCGCTCGCCGTCAGCTGATCCGTCGGCTCGTCTGCCACCTATATCATAAAAAGGAAGGATACCGACATACATATCCAGATCTGTTTTTGAAGTTTCAAGTTGCATTATACAAATACATTATATAAACGGGACTAAATAAGAGAACTGCGGCCTTTGTAACGCGGTCGAAACGTCAAGCAGTAAGTACTATCACTTATAGTTAAATATTGTCGCGTTTATATCAAGTATTTCCAGATCTAATTCCTATAAACAAATAACTTCTACGAATTTTATTAGTCCTCACTTTAAGATTGAGGTATAATGGCTATATTGACGTCACAAATGTGTGGCTTTAAAGCTAATAGTACACTTTTTTTTACTTGTTTGTTCGCGCGCCTAAACTAGAACTACTTATTAGAAGGTTGTGAACAGAAATTGTGGTCATCAAATGGAACACATCTGTAATGTAGCTAGAAACTGGGGGTACATATTTTTATTGCATTATTTTTTTGCTATGTAAATGAGCTAGCTTTTTACTGCCATTTTGTTTATTTTATGTAATTAAGTTAAACATAATTTATTTATTTACAATTTAGAAAGTGATGACTTTTCTTTGTACCTCCAGTAACGCCATCTAGCGAGGCCTCGTCCACCACCGACATGTTTGTAGGCAAACAACTTTGCCCTGTTGCTTTCCTCGTAATATATTGCTCAAAGTCTAACACCAAGCTGTAAAATAGTATCTGTTGTAAAGAAAAGATGTTAAAATTGTAACGAATACGAGTATTTGAGGCGATGGGGCGTAGTTGGGTTTGTACGCCCATTGTTGTGGGTTTTTGAACCCAATTAGAAAATATTTACAATTAACTGAAATGCCTAAATATGTATTTATTATTCAAGATCATCCCTTCTCGCTAAACCACGCCCGATTTTCGCCGTTTCCATAACATATCTTTTCAAAAATTAAGAAACACTTCAGTTTTAAAAATAAGTTATTGCAAAGCAATAAAATAATTTATTATTGTTATAAATAAATATATTTTCCCGCCTATTGAAAGAAGTCATAAAATCTTATACACCTAGTCGAATTTCAATCCTTAAAAATATTTGTAATAACTAAAAATATGTTGAAAGTATGTATTATATAAATAACATTTTAGTACCTAACTTGAAATAAAAGTACAACTATTTAATGCACACATATTCTATTGTCCTAATACTTCTTTCAGAAGCGGGAAGTAATAAAAAAATATTAAAGCTTCAAAATGAAAAAATCGTCTTAGACTTTTATGATAAAGTAAAAGAAATCTAAGATTTTTCTATTTTCTTGTAATATTAAGTATGAATGTAAGGTGGCCTTTCCAAGTAAACTTTTCTATTTTAACTATTTCGATATAGTTTATGTAAGATAATATAAAATGTTAATTAAATCTATTTAATTTAATGCTTTGTTTTATTTCAAACAAGATCTCAGCGTGTCGTTCTTAGCGGCGTCCAACTTGCAAATGATAGACGTCTAGACCAACTTTGATGACATTGTTTTGTAAGAAACTTCATAATTGAACATAATTTTTCAAACAAGCACCAACCATCATTCTGGATGAAATTGAGCTACATAAGTAGGTAAAGTAGGACTCTCCAATACGTCTTCTAGATAAAAATGTTAAGTATCTCGAAAGTAACTTTTTGAGGGTTACTTCTAGTTTACAATTACATAACTACGTCCAATTATACGTTTCATGTAGAAAACGTCAATGGAGTATTTGCAAATACCCACATTGTTAATGAACCAAAATGTTTGAAATTCAGGTGAGTCGATTGATGAAAGAAGAAAATTGTCATAATAAAACAAGGGTAGGTTTAGATATCTTATTTATTGAATTATTGATAGCGCGTTGTGCACTCAAATTATAAACTAGTAGGTGCCCATCTCGTGTAGACAGCAGAATACATACACAAAATACTGAAACCGAATTTCATTCGTTTCATGAGACCAATTATGGATTTTTATGTAAAAATAATAAAAGTGCCTATACTCTGATTTTCAATCATGTGGAGTAAACTGACAGATGCAAATGTCAAAATGTATAGAAACTTGACATCATTTTTTTTATTTGTAAAAATAATAAAAGTGCCTATACTCTGATTTCCAATCATGTGAAGTAAACTGACAGATGCAAATGTCAAGTTTCTATACATTTTGACATTTTGCATCTGTCAAATTGAGTGATAATATATGGGGATGACACATTGACATCTGTCAGTCTACTCCACGCATTGACTTAAATATATGGACCGGGCCTATTGTCCTATACAGAAATCAGTTATACAAATACCATGCGTGTCGACGTGGAATTCTCAAAACTATTGTTCTCTCTATCTAACTCAGCCTTGATTTCATAAGTGGAAAGAGATGACACTATTTCATTCAGCTCTTTAATCGGAATAATTGACATTTGACAACCACGTTAATGCCTAATGCGGCCAAAAAGCCATGTTTAGTTACAGTTTTCTGAAGTACATGAAGTGTCAACTCACCGTTTCTTCCGACAAAAATACACTAATATTTCTTTCTTTTGAGAACTCGTTGTCCACATTACACAGGATATTGAAGAAACATTTAATCATTATGCCCAAGTGTAGTGTTATAGGATGTGGCTCAAGGAAAAGCGAAATCAGCAAAGATTAACATTGCACCGGTATGTTATATTTTTTTCTAATTATTATAAAATGTTCATTATATTTATAGAAACTTTGAATGTTTTACACTTTTGTTTCCCCGTGTGATTCTATCCGTGTGTTTTCAGTCCGATAATTATGCTTCATTTTGAATATTTTTATGTTATAAAAATTCGTGAGTTTTATACTAGGGTTGTAGTAAAAACATCGATAATATTTTACGATGAAGATAAACCTTTTATGCTAAGCGATGAATTTCACTTTGGGGAGTATTGTAATAATTTGATTTTGATCACATAGCGTAAACTCGTCAATTTGAGATTGTTATTAATGATACCGGTATTACATACCTACTGCTACGACCTCCCGTTTTTATTCACTGAGCTACCATTGCCCTACCTCTATTATAAGAGTAGATAATATCATTATAATCTTATCAATAATACCATCATTTTCTTACTTACAGATCTCTTTCTACAAACTGCGACGAACTGAACTCAGGAAGATAATATCACTACAAGCTCTACTACCTACTACCACCATAATTGTAAATTGAATACATATCTGTATACCTAGTTGTAGTGGACGAGATGGAGGAAAGAAAACTCGGTATTAGAGAGTAAAGAAATACTTATTTAGCGGTCACAGACCAAACTATTAAAATAATTAAAATTACGAATTAGATGTGCGCGTGAGGTGTTCCTTGTATGCAGTGGCGATCCGGATGTCCGTTGAGTCGATTTCCGCGACGTCATCGGCGCCTCCCATTGGTCCGCTTGTGCGATATCACGTTATGAAGCACCAATGAGAGCGGACGCATATCACGCGATAAAATTCGTTGATTGGAATGATTGGTTCTATGATCCTGGTGTTGCCGCTATGATCCTGGTGTTGCCGCTATGATCCTGGTGTTGCCGCAACACTAGTTAAGTTTAATTTTGCAATAAAAAGATCTATATTATCTATTACATATTAAGAGCATAATTATTACCTACTTCAAGAAGACTTGTAAACTTTGTGCAATAAAGAGTACCTATCTATTTATACTTTGATTTTCATTTAACCAGTAACTTAAGCTTCTAATCAATCAATTTTACGAATGTCATTTTAGACTTTCAAATTAGGATTTGAGACGAGTTCTGTCAAAACAACTTCCATCGGTCTCAACGAAAGAATGGTCACTTCAAATTACGAAATGACGTTCTCAATCGTTTGGTTGAGTCTCAAAATTACTTCAATACTCAATGCTTTATTTGCGTTTCACTTCAAATTAGACCCCCAGTCAGTATTGACTTGACAAATTATGATATCGATAAAGTATTATCAACAGAGCAGCACTAAAATAGCTGTCAGTCCGCCATTTTATGTTCTAAACCGGCACGTTTTTTTTGTAGGTATTTCTGCTCTATATTTATAACTCATTGACTCCACGTGATTAAAAACCAGAGTTTAGATAGATGGCGCATAAAGGTGTATGCACCACACCTTATCTAACCTGAACGAAAAGTTTTTTAGAATTCTGCTTACGAAATATCATGAAACTACGCTACAGTTACACAAAACCGGCGTGAAACGGGGCGCCCGCGCTTGACTTGCTTTTAAAAGTGGGCCAGTTTTTACTAGCGCCATCTATCGCAACTTTTTTACTGTTTTTAAATGTCAAAAAATGCCTACTTTTGTAAAAAATACATTTTATATGATTGTGCGTTATTTTATAGATAATTATTTATAATTCACTGATTACTTACTATTAATTACAATAATTCGTAAACTTGAAATATTTTATCAGTCTTATAAATAGTTAACAATCCTTAAAATTAATATTTATGTACAAGGCAACTTTTAGTTCTTTATGCGCATTTATTTGAAAAATGTAATATTTTATAAGTGAGTTGATTTTACCTTTAAACTAATAACACATTTAGCAATGAAAATTTATAATAAAAGGACTTACAGCTACAGATATTTTTTATTCAAATGCTGTAAGGATATTTGACTTCGCTGGGGGCTCGGTTTATGAGCTGTCTACTTGCCGAATGTCTCTCGTTCGTAACGGTTTCTTTATAGGCCCCAGTAGGCTTGGCATAAACTTTTTGGTGTTTGAATTGCAATTTGATACAAGTCTCACATCTTTATTTGATGAAAACGAGTGATAGACACAGGTTAAAACCACAAAATAATTACACACAGAAAGGAGGCTGCCCACTAAGAGCTAAAAACGTGTCATGTACTCACGCATGCGCACTAACGGGGAAATACACTTTTCGACCATTTAATCCTAGCCTATGACATAAGATTGTCAAACTGTCGAGGTCTGTGGTAGAGGCCGCGCGCTTATGTACTCATGCCGGGCAACAACCCTAGCATATGTCAACGAACTCTTCTAAATTCAAAATCAGGCTGAGTCTAACTTCTGTGTGTAATTATTTTGTGTTAAAACGGTCTAACTGACAGAAGGTTGCTTATGAGCCAGATACAACGTAAATATACTTGTCAGAGCGCTCACCAAGAATATGACGTCAAACCACCTGTGATAGAAGTTGAACTGCAGGTCGCCGAGTACTGGGTGATGATGGTGCGGTACTCCGGCGGCATGTTCATGCGCATGAGCAAGACGGAAGAACAGAAGTACATGCCCATGATCTGCGCCAGAATGAGCACGATGATGTTCGAGGATTTCGATGATGAGATCTTGTTGAAGAACTGTAAGAGAATTTTGCTTTTTAGGTTTTTACTTTTAAAAACAATACACAGACTTTTTACGGAACGCAATCTGAATAGTCCATGAACTAAACTCATCTTAGCTTTTTTTACAAAAATGAGATAGCACCTTTTTTGTTATTGAGGACTTTCCTAGATGACCTCACTCCGCCTAAAGGTAAGCGGCCGTGAGATTCAAATATGAGGTTGACAGGCACAAAAGAACAAAGTACCTATTGAGTCTGTCATCCTCCCCCTGTAGACTCTTATACTAAGACTAACGTTTTCTCTTGTACAGTCAGCTTTTAATTTCAAACACTTTTTTTAAATTCTTAACATAAATAAAGAGCGTTACTTTCTTGTTATTAAAAATTTAAAAAATACAGTTAAGTACCGCTATACCGTATTCACCAACATCACATTATTATGAAACACATCACGAAACACAGCGCAGGCGCTGCTTCACGCCGGTCTTCTGTGAGGCCGTGGTATCTCTACGGTCCAACCGGCCCATTCATACCGAAGCGTGGCTCTCCCACAGTTAAGGGTGTTACCTTGGTGAGTCTGAGCAGCAGGCCTCGAATGCTGGTGAGCACGCTGCAAAGGGATTTCTTTCACGTGATAGGTGGCAGACGAGCAGACAGATCACCAGATGGTGAGTGATACCATTTAACCCCCATTCCTTCCAATTGGATCTCCATTAACGTTCTCACTCATTTTATGAAACACAGCGCAGGCGCTCAACGACGGTCTTCTGTGAGGCTGTGGTATCACTCCGCTCGAGTTAATGCCGAAGCGTGGCTTGCCTTGGTGAGTGTGAGCAGCAGGCCGCGGATGCTGGTGAGCACGATGCAGCCGACCAGCGCGAAGGACACGTGCTGCGACCAGAAGGCCACGTGCAGGCGAGGGCCTAGTCATGCCGAAGCGTGGCTTGCCTTGGTGAGTGTGAGCAGCAGGCCGCGGATGCTGGTGAGCACGATGCAGCCGACCAGCGCGAAGGACACGTGCTGCGACCAGAAGGCCACGTGCAGGCGAGGGCCTAGTCATGCCGAAGCGTGGCTTGCCTTGGTGAGTGTGAGCAGCAGGCCGCGGATGCTGGTGAGCACGATGCAGCCGACCAGCGCGAAGGACACGTGCTGCGACCAGAAGGCCACGTGCAGGCGAGGGCCTAGTCATGCCGAAGCGTGGCTTGCCTTGGTGAGTGTGAGCAGCAGCCCGCGGATGCTGGTGAGCACGATGCAGCCGACCAGCGCGAAGGACACGTGCTGCGACCAGAAGGCCACGTCGAGGCGGAGGCCGAGCCAGAGCACCACCAGCTCCAGCCCGCGCGTCACCGGGTCCTTCTTGCCCACGCGGTCGAATACGATGTTGATCGTCGACTGGACACAAAAAAAAAACTTTGTTTTATATCACTGACAATCAAGATGACCTCACTCCACCTGATGGTAAGCGGCCGTGAGATCCAAATATGAGATTGACAGGCACAAAAGAACAGACAAAGTGTCCCAGTCTGTCACTCTCACCCTGAAGGCCTGCTGAGATGCCGTTTCACGCCCCGTCTGAAAAACCCAGGATTGTAAGGAGGAGGAAATACTTGAACTGAACCATCAAGTCATGGAATGAAGGGCATTCCATGACTTGATTCGGGCCAGGAAACTGAAAATTACAAATTTATAAAAACCTGCCTCATAACGCTAAAGGTCGTGGATTCGATCTGGGGATCTACTCTGGGGATGGGTGTTGGTTCAATGTCTGGGTGTAATATACAGGAAGTAAATAGAGAGTGAATTTGGAACTCACAATGAATATCTTCCAGACGCAGTACAAGGAGAAGAAGTACCCGAGGCAGTTGAAGTACTTCCCCTGGAAGGTGCTACCAATCTGGCTCAGTACACAAATACTTATTATAGTCTGCAGCATGTAACAATAGCGATGACCTTGAGTGCGCCGAAACCAATTTTAGTAAGTCTTCTTGTTCACAAGTGTCAGCTAACGGTCATCGCTATTGTTAGATGGCGCGGACTATAACAGAGAGTGAATTTGGAACTCACAATGAATATCTTCCACACGCAGTACAATGAGAAGAAGTACCCGAGGCAGTTGAAGTACTTCCCCTGGAAGGTGCACTACTAATCTTGCACAATACATAAAAGCTTATTAATTAAGTAAATAGAGAGTGAATGTAGACTGTACACTTACAGGGTGCATTTGCCGTACACCATAATATTTGTAACAATAAATCAGCGCCGCAGCGGCTTCTAGCTGAAAAATGCTGAGATTGTGCCTTGTTGGCCGCAAAATGAAATTTGTCTAACGTCTATAACAACAACGTGTGATGCATAAAAACATTTGAATTGAATTGAACTCACAATGAATATCTTCCAGACGCAGTACAAGGAGAAGAAGTACCCGAGGCAGTTGAAGTACTTCCCCTGGAAGGTGCGCGACCACTCGATCTTCTCGCGCACGGAGCGCGCCGCCGCCGCCTCCAGGAACAGCTGCCGGCTCAGCTCCTCCAGGCCCGCGATCTCCTGCCGCAGCTGGCTTATGTCTGAACACAGTGGCGGAGCAAGATCTAATTTTGATGTGGGCAAGACTGATTTCGCGAGGCCCTTTCCGTTTCTGTCGATTTTACGACGATGATGACCGATAAAGCCCCTCGGACGAGCTTAAAATTTTTTGAGGCGCCAGGCCCCTTGTATTGCGAGGCCGTGGGCGGTGGCCCACATGGCCTACGCCTTACGCCGCCTCTGTCTGAACACGTATCCAGAGGGTTATAGTCGGGCCGTTCTATCATGCCCGATTCGACAAATGTCAGACTGAAACCACTAGTGAGGGACAACGGTAAAATTGCCTAATCATATTGCCGCAGCTGGCTTATGTCTGAAACACGTTATAGGATTATAGTTGGGCCGTTCTATCATGCCCGATTTGACAAATGTCAGACTGAAACCACTAGTGAGGGACAACGGTAAAATTGCCTAATCATATTGCCGCAGCTGGCTTATGTCTGAACACGTTATAGGATTATAGTCGGGCCGTTCTATCATGCCCGATTGACAAATGTCAGACTGAAACCACTAGTGAGGGACAACGGTAAAATTGCCTAATCATATTGCCGCAGCTGGCTTATGTCTGAACACGTTATAGGATTATAGTTGGGCCGTTCTATCATGCCCGATTGACAAATGTCAGACTGAAACCACTAGTGAGGGACAACGGTAAAATTGCCGAATCATATTGCCGCAGCTGGCTTATGTCTGAACACGTTATAGGATTATAGTTGGGCCGTTCTATCATGCCCGATTGACAAATGTCAGACTGAAACCACTAGTGAGGGACAACGGTAAAATTGCCTAATCATATTGCCGCAGCTGGCTTATGTCTGAACACGTTATAGGATTATAGTTGGGCCGTTCTATCATGCCCGATTGACAAATGTCAGACTGAAACCACTAGTGAGGGACAACGGTAAAATTGCCTAATCATATTGCCGCAGCTGGCTTATGTCTGAACACGTTATAGGATTATAGTCGGGCCGTTCTATCATGCCTGATTTGACAAATGTCAGACTGAAACCACTAGTGAGGGACAACGGTAAAATTGCCTAATCATATTGCCGCAGCTGGCTTATGTCTGAACACGTTATAGGATTATAGTTGGGCCGTTCTATCATGCCCGATTTGACAAATGTCAGACTGAAACCACTAGTGAGGGACAACGGTAAAATTGCCTAATCATATTGCCGCAGCTGGCTTATGTCTGAACACGTTATAGGATTATAGTTGGGCCGTTCTATCATGCCCGATTTGACAAATGTCAGACTGAAACCACTAGTGAGGGACAACGGTAAAATTGCCGAATCATATTGCCGCAGCTGGCTTATGTCTGAACACGTTATAGGATTATAGTCGGGCCGTTCTATCATGCCCGATTTGACAAATGTCAGACTGAAACCACTAGTGAGGGACAACGGTAAAATTGCCTAATCATATTGCCGCAGCTGGCTTATGTCTGAACACGTTATAGGATTATAGTCGGGCCGTTCTATCATGCCCGATTTGACAAATGTCAGACTGAAACCACTAGTGAGGGACAACGGTAAAATTGCCTAATCATATTGCCGCAGCTGGCTTATGTCTGAACACGTTATAGGATTATAGTTGGGCCGTTCTATCATGCCCGATTTGACAATGTCAGACTGAAACCACTAGTGAGGGACAACGGTAAAATTGCCGAATCATATTGCCGCAGCTGGCTTATGTCTGAACACGTTATAGGATTATAGTCGGGCCGTTCTATCATGCCCGATTTGACAAATGTCAGACTGAAACCACTAGTGAGGGACAACGGTAAAATTGCCTAATCATATTGCCGCAGCTGGCTTATGTCTGAACACGTTATAGGATTATAGTTGGGCCGTTCTATCATGCCCGATTTGACAAATGTCAGACTGAAACCACTAGTGAGGGACAACGGTAAAATTGCCGAATCATATTGCCGCAGCTGGCTTATGTCTGAACACGTTATAGGATTATAGTTGGGCCGTTCTATCATGCCCGATTTGACAATGTCAGACTGAAACCACTAGTGAGGGACAACGGTAAAATTGCCTAATCATATTGCCGCAGCTGGCTTATGTCTGAACACGTTATAGGATTATAGTTGGGCCGTTCTATCATGCCCGATTTGACAAATGTCAGACTGAAACCACTAGTGAGGGACAACGGTAAAATTGCCTAATCATATTGCCGCAGCTGGCTTATGTCTGAACACGTTATAGGATTATAGTTGGGCCGTTCTATCATGCCCGATTTGACAAATGTCAGACTGAAACCACTAGTGAGGGACAACGGTAAAATTGCCTAATCATATTGCCGCAGCTGGCTTATGTCTGAACACGTTATAGGATTATAGTTGGGCCGTTCTATCATGCCCGATTTGACAAATGTCAGACTGAAACCACTAGTGAGGGACAACGGTAAAATTGCCGAATCATATTGCCGCAGCTGGCTTATGTCTGAACACGTTATAGGATTATAGTCGGGCCGTTCTATCATGCCCGATTTGACAAATGTCAGACTGAAACCACTAGTGAGGGACAACGGTAAAATTGCCGAATCATATTGCCGCAGCTGGCTTATGTCTGAACACGTTATAGGATTATAGTTGGGCCGTTCTATCATGCCTGATTTGACAAATGTCAGACTGAAACCACTAGTGAGGGACAACGGTAAAATTGCCTAATCATATTGCCGCAGCTGGCTTATGTCTGAACACGTTATAGGATTATAGTCGGGCCGTTCTATCATGCCCGATTTGACAAATGTCAGACTGAAACCACTAGTGAGGGACAACGGTAAAATTGCCTAATCATATTGCCGCAGCTGGCTTATGTCTGAACACGTTATAGGATTATAGTTGGGCCGTTCTATCATGCCCGATTTGACAAATGTCAGACTGAAACCACTAGTGAGGGACAGTAGGTATAAATACAAATAATTATTGGACCTTATCTCCAACACATAAGGTTCAAAATATGTCTAACATATCGACAGAGCCCAAGGTTAAGTAAGTTAATGTTTAAAAAACAATAAGACAAATACTTACTTTCCGTGCCCTGCCCCAGTGGATCGCAATACTGCCAACACTGGACAATATATTGGTCCAAAACCCCCCCTTATTCTTCATATTGGACTGGTCCATCATGCTATAGTTAGACCTCCCCCCCATAGAGTTGGCCTCTGCTATTGCTATCCTCTTCTTTTTCACCAGTATCATGTCCATGGTTTGTAATAGTTTTTTCTCTATTGACATAACATCCGCTTGTGTTACTGGTCTGTAAAAAACTGATGCTTTTTAGAAAAAAAATAAAAAAAAAATTGAGACAACATCGCATGTGGTATCAATTCAGTGGGGCCGGCCCATTCATACCAAAGCATGGCTTTCCCATTTGTATGCCCTTAGGTTGCCCACTGCTCACAATTGCGTGGCTCTCCCACTCGCATGTCGCATGACCTTAGGTTACCCTGGGTTCGATTCCCGGGTCTAGCAAAAATCATGTTTCGAATTTTTAGAACATTTCTCTGGTTTGTGATCACAAATCCGCATTAAGCCAGCTTGGCGATTAAGCCTAATTCCTGCATATAGCTGGCGGCACGAAAGAGTAGCCATGACCGTTATTTTGCACACTTGTAAAAAAGAAGACTTTCTATTAAAATTGGTTTCTGCGCACTCAAGGTCATAACTACACTTTCTTGCCGTAGACTACTAGCAATGACTTGATGTTTATGATGGCGGCCTTTGTCCTGCAGTGGGACAGTAAGTATACAGCTTATTATAAGTAAGGTTATTAGATAGCAGTCTGTTTCACGGTCAATAAGATATACCTTACCTTATAAAAATAGCCATAGAAGTGTAAGGGTAGTTGACGGCACCGAAACCCGAGAGTAGCGCCATCACTGTCACACCTATGACGCCGATACGGGACACACCCTGCTCTATTGAAAATATACCCTGAAACAAGAAACAGAACTGGTAAAATAGTACCTACTGAACTGTTGTATACTATTGTAGTTTTTTTTTTAACATATTGACACAAGATCACATACATAGTCCTGGTTCCAAACTAAGGTTTTCCTTTGTACAGTCGAGTTCAAAAATGTATACACTTTAGGATCTTGTCACAATACATATTTATAAGAAAGTGGAAGTCGTTTTCTGAAACATATGTACTGTGACAAAGTCCTAAGTGTATACATATTTTTGAACTCGACTGTACTATGGAAACCAAAAACAACGAAGGAACCACAAACACCCAGACCCAAGACAAATATCTCTTTCATCAACAAACATTTGTCTTGGTGCGGTAATCGAACGCATAATACTTATGACGGCCCATTTGGCGCAATGGTTTAAACGCTGGTTGAGACGCAAGGGTCGCGAGTTCGATTCCGGCACCAACACAAATGTTTGTTGATGAAACAGATATTTGTGTTGGGTCTGGGTGTTTGTAGTTCCTTCGTTGTTTCTGGTTTCCATAGTATAAGGGAAAACCTTAGTTTGGGACTAGGACAATGTATGTGATGTTGTCTCAATTTATTTATTTATTTACTACTAGCGGCCGCCCGCGACTCCGTCCGCGTGGAAAAGTAAAAGTATTATATTATATATATTATATTATATTACTAGTATATTAGTATATTAGTATGGATGAATTTTAGACAAACAGTTTTTTTTTTTTCTTAAACAGTGCAATGTCTTTTATTTCAGGAGTAACAACAATTGGGTATTTGACAAAATTTTTTTATGTGTTTAATCAAAAGACGCCTCAATTTAAGAAACATCGTTGAAAGAATCACTTGATTCTCATTTGAATTACCTGAGATATCACAACTTTAAGAGCACATATTTGGGCAAGCCCAAAAACGCTCTATACAAATGGCTATTGTATTGTGACGTCACCACGCAAACTCTTGTATGCGCGTCTAGTAAATTTGTATGGTAGCTATTTTAAATGTTTCGTTTAAGTAAATGGTTTTATAATAAAAGTTGGTGGAAAATGAACGGGTAGTTCAATGAGTATAATTATTATTTTTTAATTTTATACTTAAAAAAATGGACTTGCCTATGAAACTTTGAATGCTCACAAAACCAGCTAGACGATACATTTTAACTGAAAATGTTGGCCATTGGGGTTGTTATTTACCAATATTTTAATAGATGTATCAATATTTTTTTACTAAATCGAGATTAGTCAAATACCCAATTGTGTAAGTTCAGCCCTTGAGTGGGCATGGAAGGTTCAAATTAATCATTGGTTCTAACTCTTTTGTCACGATGAATAGGATATTGATATTTCTTACAGTCTAGTTAAGGACCGAAAGCATAAGACAGAGTTACTTTCACATTTATAATTTACCTAACTAGTGGCCCGCCCTCACTTCGTTTCGGGACAGTAGTTCCACTGCCCGCCAGTAGATGGCGCAGGGTGTCGATTGCAACACGCCAGTGTTACGCTTTTTCAGTTTGTATGTAAGGTTTGTCGATGTCTATGGAGTTTAGTTTTTTATAAAAGGTAAGTATAGATAAATAATATAGTAGCCAAATAAGTTACCTGTTTCGGACTCAAAATAGGGAATGGATCTCCAATCTTCCAGAAGAAATACAAATAAATAAACCACACTAACATGGTAAGAGGCCTTATCATGTTCTGTGACACTGAAAAAAGGAAATAATAAAATAACCTATGTGGTTAAAACCGTAGCTAGACATAATCAAATAACCCACACTTCTCCTTAACTTATTAATATTCGCCGCACTCACAGACATCAATTAAACCTTAATTGTCACTATGTTACAAATGAAATAACTTAATATTTATATTATGTGCAGTCTCATACAGTATTGTATCTACACTTATCTTTATTTAACCTGACAATTAAGGTTTTATTGGACAAAATAACATGAATTCGTGTTAATTTGTAAAAGAAATAAGAAAGAAATCAACTCACCAAATCTCACATTACTTATGCAGAAATAAGCAATGTAGAATGGTAAAAGGGCTATTACCATAAACAGCAGGGAATAGAGACCTAAGTTCCAATGGAAATATCTTGAGCTAAAAATAAAAAGATTATGGTAATTAAAAAACATAAATATGAAATATTGTGAAATTGTAATGTATCTATTCTACTGCAGGCCTTTGTAAGATTTCATTCTATCCTGTTTTTCTTGTTCATTTTTGTTAATAATTATTCTGCTATTCGAGCCTAAAACAAGTCTAACAAATTAGTAATTTTTACTATGGTCAGTTACACCATTCTTGTGTCATGGTGTTTCTCACCCAAATTCATTTCATCGATGTTTATCTAAAAGCTTAAATGCTAAATAACTACTTATGCTAAAATGCAAATGTAGTTTGTACACAAAATAAATATGGGTTATTATACAGTAAAAAAAGGTTGAATAATCTAGGTCCCAGCTATTCAGGAGTAGAAATTTATCAAAAATGTCAACAAATACCTTGAATCTAAGTAACCTATGATCTCAAAAATAATCAGCTCAAACATTGTGCAGCTGAGCGCGAACGTGACGGAGAATATGAGCTGGACAAGCGTGTGGTGGACCTCATAGTCACGAAATAATTGCTTCACAAAGAAAATCCAACCTCCTACGAAGAAAATCGTCTGAAAACCGATTAATATCATTTTAGGTGTATACTAACATAATGAGAAGGTATTATTATTCTATATACAAGTTTCAAACGTTGTTTGATGATCACACAGATAAAATGAGTTAAAAATTGCATATAAATAGGAAAAAGTATAAATTTCATTTACAAAACATAACCTTGAAATCGGCAATATTTTTTATCAAATTCTAAGCGACTCAGTTTACCTGCGATATTAGAATTATAAAAGTATCTTCCCAGAATGTCATTTTTGCGATTTATTTCCAAAAATTGGGTTAAACATTAGATTTTACAGTTTATTTATTGTTTTTCTATCTCTGTCACCACTTATAGTCTATTTCAATTATGATGTCCCTTTGGAAAGATGTCAAAAGTTCAGTACTAGGGAAGTACTCTTAGAAATCGATATTCAGCGGCATCGATTATCGATTTGTAACCAATTTTTACCCTGTTTATAATACTAAATTGGATAATGTGTCTGTACATCGCTCGTTTGCTTCGATACCTACTATAATTTGTAATCTTAGTTTACTAAGAAAAGTTTGTTTCTCAATAAGTGAATAACCTTTGTAATTCTAATGAGAAATAATAAAGTTCTTTAACCATAACCATAGTTGTAACCAATTTTAATCAAAGTAATTTTCACAAGTTCTAAGGTTTTTTTAGAGATTGTCGAAAGAACACTTTCAGACTTTATTTGGCATTACAAACAAAACAATAACGACACTCAACAACAAAACAAAAACACGTACGTCTTATTGTATAGTCCGCGGCATCTAACAATAGCGTGACCGTTAGTTTGCGCACTTGTAGAACAGATGAATTTTTACTGAAATTGGTTTTCTGCGCACTCAAGGTCATCATCGCTATTGTTTCATGCTGCAAACTTATTTTTTTTTTTTTTTTTTTTGTATATGGCTGCTACCGTGCCATTACGAGCACTTTTAACTCTGCCAACATCGAGTGATTAAAGAGACACATTGTTTAAATTAAAATTGACCCGGTGTGACGAGATTAGTTTTTCTGATTTTATTATTAATTGAGTTTTTTACACCATCTAGAACAAACAAAACAACAAATAAACAAACACATATAGACAACACAATGTTAAAAAAGGGAGATGCTGCAAACTTAGTCGTAGGCTTTTCTGCACTCTCCTCGTAGTGATTGAAGTGACACTCAAAATGGGAGATGATGATTGAACACGATTTTTTTAAATCGGCAAATATAGAATTTTGTATCTCTGGAACATGCCGAATACTTGAGGTGCGTCACTATGTTCAAAAGTCAATCACAAACCATAGTACGTAACCGCAATCGCGCAAAAATAACTATTGTTTTATTTTGAAGTTTACATTATTTTGAGCATTATATTCAAAACAATATGTTAATTTGCTTGTGAATCAATTGTAGGATGTTTTGGATTATTGTATAATTTTCAAATGACTATTAACTACCAAATACAAAAAGGGACTTCATAATTGAATGTATTGAAACAGACTATAATTGTAGGGTATTTTTGTATAATTGTATATTTCCTCATGACGATTTACTACCAAGTACGAAAAGATATAATATTTGATTTGATCTATAGATCTCGCGCGTTACGTACACGTAACGTGCAGAGTTACGTTCTTCGAAATGTCCAGGGGGACATCATAATTGAAACAGACTATAGTGTTAGTCAGCATCTGTCAGATAATAAAGCACAAAACAGTGTTGCTAGATGTAACCTTAACATTTAGCCTTATCATAGTTTCTTTTCCCCAATTTTTTTTTAAAACGACACGATTCAGCTCGACTCTTTCCTTTGGAAGAATAATTAGTCCGAGCTCTTTAACCCTTAATTTTCGTCAGAAAATAGAGTTTTGAAGTGAACCAGTTTATGTAAAAGCCAATTTTTTTTATTCTATTTAGAATGCTTGTAAAAGTCATTAACGCTACGCCCCATATCGGTTCGTAAGCTCTAAACCGTACGGCCCCAGGAGAACTTAAAGAAAAACAACTTGTCGAAAGTTGTCCTTTATCCCTATTTTTATTTCGTGGTCAAATTGCAAAGGAAACTCATTTTAGTTAGTTTTTTTTTTCCTTTGTGTTCGTTCTACAATGCTGTATGACTTACGATCAGAGATGTGAAAAATAATTTAGTAAAAGTATTTAAATACAAAATGCAAATGCATAGTTGCTAGCACTATTTCAAATAGAAATACAAAATAGTTTTGAATAAAAGTATTTAAATACAAAATGCAAAATACGTATTTTTAAAATAGGTTTTGAAAATAAAATACATTGTTAAGCATAAACTTTTATTTATTGAACTGATTTTAAAACTAGTATTTGTTCAAAGAGTTCATCTTTCATGTTTCGCCTATGGGGCCTCATAATCATTCCACCAAATGAAAATAGTCGTTCTACAGGGGCAGAACTCGGTAAGCAGGTATTATATTTGAAATGATTGGATGGATTTAAGAATGAAAAATTGTTAAAATGAATTAAAAATGCAACGAAACTATTTTGTATTTTATAAATACTAAATATTCACATAGAGTATTTCAAATAAAATACAAAATACATTTAGAAAAAAAGTATTTCAAATATAAAATAAAAATGGGTATTTTGCATTTTGTATTTGCATTTGAAATATTTGTATTTCAAATAATTCACATCTCTGCTTACGATTTGATACAAGTCTAGCATCATCATATTTGTTGAAATATGAGTCACTGATGTTAGGGTTGCACTGTTAATATACGACGAATATGGTAGTTTCCGTCGCAGTCAATTAATTTAAAAAAATTTAGAACTTCATACAGCCTTCATCATCCTTTAGAACCTTTTCCTTCATTCCCCAAAAACATGACTTTTCCCCAAAATAATGTATTGCAACATTACTGTCAGTCTGTAGGTACTAGGGATGCTCGATGGTCATCGATATTAATGGAGGCAATTATCGATAGGTAGTTATGTAGGGACAGTGGGGGCACAATGGAACACGGGGCACAATGGTACAAGGTCGATAATTATTTTAATTCTAAATCAATTCCCGATCTTTCTCATGGGCTAATCACAACATCTCACACGCCATGTGATGGCGCAGTGCAATGTGGCCGGTCTGCGCTCACTGAGTAAATAATTGAAAAAAAACGTTTTAAGCGATCAAAAGTTGAATTTACGTGATGGTAGACTTTTTTTTTGGAAAAAAAAGTATTGATAGTGATTGCCCAGTGTACAGTGAATGCCCGAATTAAGGTTAACATACATTTTAACTTATTTTCAAAGGTGAAGTTTTACATTAAATCCATTAAATAACACTAAGATACTGTTTACTAGAGTTCTAAATAAGACATTTGGCAAAATTTTCAGTAAATAATATTGTAATGGCAGTTTTTGGACAGCGGGTGTCCGTCACTTCAATAAATGCGAATTCCTTACAGAATTTGTTAAGGATACATTTTGCGGTTTTGAAGTTTTATCACTTTTAATTTAATTTTTTGAGCGTTAAAACACAACGACATGTTTGTTAAAGCTTTAATGTTTCATTTGAAGCAGTTATCGTGCCGTAATTTTATTCCATTTAGTATTTTAAGGGGGTGGGCAATCACTGTACCTAAATTAGGAGACATTCAGTAATTGCCATACCAGAATTCAGTTATTGCCATAGGCATGAGACAGTGATTGCCCGGGTAGGTAATTACTAAATCACGTGAGGGATACAATAATCGAACCGAATATTTTCTATATATCCTGTATCTTTCTTTATATCTATATGTCTAGGTAGGTACTTACTTCAAGAGGTTTGAAAAATACTACTTTTTACATAAAGTTGACCTAAAATAGGGGAAAATTTGATCTGCTACCGCAAATCTTGGAGGAAAAGTGGTAAGAAAAACAACCAAATTTATCGTAATAATTATATTGTTTAACCTTGGGAGAGCCACGCTTCAGAATGATGATCACAGAAAACCAACGTCAAGGGGCACTAACGCGTGAGCGTACCGGAGGTTCTACGAAGGGGGAACAGGAGTTAAAATGTTGGCAGCGAATTTGTGATTCCCCTTGTTGTTGCGAGTGTCTATGAGCGGTGGAAATAGCTTACAATCAGGTGATCCGTATGTTTGTCTGCCACCTATCACATATAAAAATGGAATTACCAAATTATGGCTGTAGTTAGTAATCATTAGAAAAAACTTTCGAATTTCATCTGTGGGAGAGCCACGCTTCGGCTTGACCGGAGTGATACCACTGCCTCACAGAAAACCAGCGTGAAGCAGCTCCTGTGCTGAGTTTCACCGAGTGAGTGAAGGAAACGGAGGCCCACATCCGGGGGGGAGGGGATAAAAGGTTGGCAGCGCACTTGTGACTCCAGTGGTGTTGCAGGTGACCATGGGCGGCAGCATTGCTTATTATATATATATATATATATATTTATGAGATAGGGGGCAGACGAACAGACGGATAACCTGATGGTTAGTGATTACCGCCGCCCATTGATGTGCAGTCAAAACACGCATCACTGCGAATGTACTGCTACCTGCGATGGTAAGCGAATGCCAACGCACATACTCAACACCAGTGGAGTCACAAGTATGCTGCCAATGTTTAACCCCCCCCCCTCCTTCCCCTCACCCCCATTGGGCCTCCGGCAACCTCAAAACTGTATCTACCTTTTGTAAAATTGGTACTTCTTTCCATTTATTCGCTGAGATAACGAGAAACTGGATAGAACAATTTGACGATTTTACTACATTTTGAAATTAAACGGGTTTTCTTAGTCAATGGTATCTTATTTGGATGATGTTACTGATTTCAATAGCTTAGAAATATATCTTAAACGCACAAAAACTTACGAAAGACCTAAAATTTTAATTATTTAATATTATTTACATGGAATTTCAACGTGCGGTATAGTTGGCAATAACTGTCTCATTTGGTTGGCAATGACTGTGTCAAGTGGGCAATCACTGTGTTTTTAGGAGATATTTTTGTTATACGTTATAATTATAAAATATTCTTTAGATGTTTGAATTATTGCTAACTTATCTCAATGCTAAACTATTAACGTTGTCAAATAATTACACTCTGATTCCTAATTGTTAAAGTAAAGGATTATATTGAAATAAAACTATTGTCAATTTCTTAAGTGGGCAATCACTGTCTCGATCACCCTAGGTATGTGGTATTTTTTAGAGTAAATCTTAGCTAATTTATCTACAAAAGTCAGTTAATTGTGTAGTGAAAAATACAACCTAAAATAATTGCCGATTTTTTGAAATTTACGATACCCCATGGGGCACAATGGAACGGGGCACTATGGAACACTATTCCATTGTACTTAGCATTGGTAAAATTCTTCCAAAAACAAACAATAAAATATTTTGTTGGTCAACTATTGACGAATATTGACGAAAATATGGAGTACGAAGTCAATAATATGCGCAGAAGTGCAAAAATTTTACAGTTTTTATTTTCCACTAGAACCAGATATTTCAGTAGTAACTAACCAAGATATTGAACTAGTATTACCCAGTCCAAGCTTGGCAGGCATAACAAAGCGCCAAAAGAATATGTATTCATTCTAAAAAGTTGTGAAAAAGATATAATTATGTTAGGTTTATAATTATATATAATTTTTGTCATGTTCCAATGTACCCCAGAGGTCGTTTCATTGTACCCCAGACCTGGGGCACTTTGGAACAATGGAAGCGTCTTTTTCAAAAGCTTTTTTTTTAATGTTAAGGTTAATTTTTGACCTCACTTTTATATGCAATCAATGCTCGAAGAGTTGTTGTTAACTATTCAACAAAGAATTTATAAAAATAGTAAGAATATATTTTTTTAAAAATAAAAATGATTTTTTCGTTCCATTGTACCCCAACTGTCCCTACATGTTATATGTTATACATAAAGTGACCGCGATAACGTGAACACACCACATTTTTTTATGCGATTGGTGGCAGACTAGCAGACGGATCACCTGATGGTAAGCGATTGGCGCCGCCCATAAACACCTGCAACACCAGTAGTCACAAGTGCGCTGCCAACCTTTAACCCTCTTTCGTCCCAGTTGGGCCTCCGGTACCCTTACTCACTCACAGAAAAACAGCGCAGGCACTGCTTCACGCCGATCTTCCGTGAAGTCTTCTGTGAGGCCGGGGTATCACTCCGGTCGAGTCGGCCCATTCATGCCGAAGCGTGGCTCTCTCACGATTAAAACTAAACACCCTCCCACATCCAGTTGATGAAAAATAAAATTAGTTATAGTGGCCCTTATGGTTTTTGGGCTCCTGGCAAAAGTCGGAACGATTGCTTGAATAAAAATAAAACTTCATTTATTTATTATCTGATTTCATTTGGATCCTGTCTATTACTTACATACAGTTTGATACATTTCAAAAGCCGCCGAAGTCCATACTGTTGCTACCAACCTTTTAACATGTAACATGCAATTTAATAAATAACGCAGTTACCCCCGATTGGACCTCCAATAACTTCAAGCCTTACTCACTCGGCGAAAGACAGCGCAAGTGCGAACATAAAAATTATAAGGCTCAGCTCCGAAGAGAATCCGTAAGAAAATCTTTAAGCATACAGTTTACCTAAAGTGTTTCAAATGCTGAGAATATGATCACTCACTTTCTACAGTTAAGGAGTAAAAACAAACAGTAGTCATTTTTAAAACTGTTTATTTAAAAATATGTACAGAAATCAGCATAAGTTAAATTACTTAATGTGTAATAAATATGTATATAATGAATTAATACAATAATGATTATTATGAAAATAATCAGTAAAAACAAACATACTCATACTATCATGATGATCTAAGGTTAAGTATTTATATGTACACTATATTTATCTTCATTGTCAATGAATTCAAGATATGTTTCGTCTTCAGAGAGCTGCCCTTCTGGCTCCAATTCATAGTCTTCACTATCGAGCCTTTTCAATTCTTGTGTTAGCTGTCTAAAGTCAACTTCATTTATTTTTTGCGTCGTAGCCACCTTCTTCACCTCTGGTTGTGATTCAGTCTTGTAATGTGTCTTCTTGTGTTTATGCAAATAAGTTTGGGAAGAAAACTTACAACCACAGATTTCACATTCTAAAGAAGCATTTGTATGCTGACGTTTTATGTGTTCAGATCTACGTGATGCTGATAAGAATCTAGCATCGCATTGACTACATTCATATGGCTTATCACCTGTGTGTATTCGGGTATGATATAGTAAAGATTCTTTTGTTACAAACTTTCCATTACACACTTCACATGTAAAGTTTCTTTCCTTAGTATGTTTAACCATGTGGGCTTTTAATCTGCTTTGAGCCCAGAATTTTTTATTACAGAACTCACAAACATGGGCTTTGTAGTTCCCATGTTCATACTGTATGTGAACACGCAATGACACTTTTTGAGTATATTTCTTATTGCAGTAATCACAGGTGAATTTAGCATCAGCCGGGGAGGCTCTGGTTTTCTGACCGCAAACTTTAAATTCAATATGTTTTTTATAGGTGGTTCTGTTTTTATACATTCTTCCACAATCCTGGCAAATGAGTCTCAAATAGTGTCCCATTTCATGCATTTTAAATGTATTCTTATTATTAAATGTTTTCCCACAATCACTGCAAACTATAAGGCAATGACTCTCAGTTTTGTGCGCTTCCAAATATGCAGGCGAGCCAAATTTTTTTGGACATTCAGGGCATTTGTAAGTTTTAGGTGCATGAACTCTGATATAGTGATTTCGTAAACCTAATTTAGTAGGATATATTTTTAAACATTCTTTACATTTAATAATTGAATCAGTTTCGTCATACATCATATCATTTGTTCTAATTGGTATCAGGCATTTACCAGGAAGTTTTTTCTTTTTTTCTCGCTTAACATTAGCAGGGTATACTTCAACTTCTAATTTCGGTTTTACCTTCGGAATGTTCACCATGGATTGGAACCTTTTATAAGCTGCAGTGACATTGTACACAGGTCTTTTGCTATCATAAAATTGTTTGCTCGTAAAATCTTCCGTATTTAATGACACAAACAATGTTTTGTATTCATCTGAGCTTTCATCAGTATTTTCAATGCTGTAGTACAGGCCATTCAAAGCACTTGTCAATAATTCTGAGTTTAATTTGCTAGTGTTTGCGAAAATATAGCTGTTTATTGCTACCTGCACACACTGAGCGCATACATGCTTGAATGTGACCAAGTAGTCAATGATCTGAAAAATAGAAAGAAACAAAGTTATTTATATTTATATATAAAAAAAAAAACTGTTTACATCACAAAGATCCATTATTTAAGGGGAATATTTTCATAAATAAATATTATCATTACTTACGTGCCAATACCTCCTGTTTAAAAATTAATTAACATAAAATATTGACCTTAATGCATTGCCATAAAAAAGTAATTTGTCTGAAAAACCTATGTTAGATAGTAGGTATTGACACTTCACCATCATTATGCTGAAAATTCAAATCCTTAACTTGCATCTTCCTCAAGTAATTCGAACTTGAATTTAGACTCGATAAGGCAATTTTTATTTAATCATATACATAAAAAAACACAGTATAGGTGCCTAAATACAAGATAAATCATCATGTCAACATTTCATTCACAGTTGTAATAATGTCTAACTTAAGATCTTCATTTATGTAACCATCCTATTTATTGCAAATAAATGATTTTGTATTTGTATTTTGTACCACCTTTCAAGATTTGGTGAATCTGGTCATCACAATTAAATGAAAACTGTTTCCCCTTAGATATAAGCATCAAAATATCTGGATCAAGGCGAAAACAAGGTGGTAAATATTTGACCAATTATTTACCTCGGAACCAACAAGAGAAGTCAAAACCTCGGATACGGGTACATTGGAGTCGACTTGGTTCACGTTTACAATCACTTCGTCGTCAATATTTATCGGTTGTTCGTGTATTATACTCAGGCATAAGCAGCAGAAGTCGTTGCGGCGATTTAACAAGTTTTCCAGAACAATGCTCAATGGTGTTGTCATTCTTGCAATCAATGGCCAAATTTTATATTAAATAACATGAAAATAGTTAAAGTTCGTTGAAGAGAGCTCTACCACTACTATTATAACAGGATTATTAAATAATTTAGCCACTTTTAATACATAAATAAAATAAAATAACCAACAATCCAACAAAACTGTCACAGTCACACAGTGTCACTCAAAGAGAATCACAGATAACTTTATACTAGGGGACAGATAGGACACTTCGATTTCTGACATCAGTTTACACGGTGCAACGCAAAGCGCTGGCATCGCGGCGTGCGAGCTAGTGATGTTAGGTACTGATTTAGGTATCGATATCGAGATTTAGTGATGTTCGTAGTCGATAAGATAATTATGGTGGGATAGGTGGTGGATGGAGTTCTTTACTTCTTATGTGTCAAGAAGGTCATGACAATGAATTTTGGAAAATTCATGACTTTCTTGATGTATGATAATATTAGGTGTAAAATAATTCAAGACATTACATACAAAAAATCATTTATTTTTCGATCGTCATCTTAACATTCTCGAATAGATGATGCATTATTTGATCATTAATTTCCACATCGGTTGTTCCGCGATCTCCTGAAAAGTAAGTAAGAAGGACGTAATTAGGATGTCACAAAATTCACTTTTAACTATGAAGATTCATTTCTAAAATAAATTCATCAATCTAATTTAATACCAACCTTCAGAGTTACCGGCTGGTATGGACTTATCTGCCAGCTGGTGCTAATTCAATGACTTTGTCAGGTGGCAAGGAGTAATTGTGGATCTCTTATGTCATCACCAACTGAAAATACATACCTATAGTTAATTGTAAGAATAAAATAGGAGATGGAATAAATATCCCGTGAGCAAGCAGCCTGCATATGGTAAGCTTACATTATAGAATTATATTTACCTACATTGAAAATTAATTAAGCAAGATAAATTTATTATTTCTTTGAAAGTTTATAGTTTGATGTACCTACTCTTAACCTTTTATTACCTGCATCTATATCTAATGTTTTTATAAAAAAAAACAACTTTGCAATAAGCACCCAAATTGTAATAAAATTATAATCATAACCTAAGACATGCACCACACTTTTTAATAATTATTATACAGTGGAATCCGTTTATAATGACATGAAAGGAAAATGACAACATTTAGTAGAAAATGCTCATTTTTGTCACATTTACTTATGAACTCTTCTTTTCAATAGAGAGATATAGAATATGTAATAAGTATTTTTTCATCCCTCCCAAAACTTGTCGGAGGTGTTACCTTACACATTGGTTAGTAAAACAGTTTTTTTGTATAATAAAAAGACACAATGTACGATAAACCAGTCATAATAAGCGAAATGTCACTATTAGCGAGTCATTATAAAGGACTTTGTAATAAAGAGTTTTCTATGCGAACCATTTTCACCTTGTAATTACGTCATATCAAGCAGTGGGTCAATAAAAGCGGAGTAAAATTAACCGGATTCTACTGTACTGCTACTCTTTGTGTATTTACACAAAGTCCATGTACATAAATGATTTCAACTATGTGATGTTGTGCCTAATAAGGGATATTAAAATTACCAGGACATTACAGTGTCTCCCATTAAACAATAATGAAATGCTCACCTTCACGAATATTCGAACTTGCTGCATACACTTCTTCAGGTGATTGAGAGTAATAATTGTGGTTACTTAAGTGGTTGCTACCTGAAAACATTTTAATTATGGTTTAGCATAGGTATCAAGCGGTACTTGTTCTTCATTGTTTTGTGAATATTTTGGAATTCACCGATTCCACAACAGCACAGCCCTAACAGCATGTAATAATGTTAAATCAAAAATTTTTTCTTGATAAATGGTTGTGAAAGAATGAAATTTAGACAAAACATGTCTTAAAACTATTAATACTTACCAATACAGCTCAGTGGAATCCATGAAGTATTTCGTTGGTCGAAAATAGGCAGGGGTAGCCAGTTGCGAGTCTGTTTCCATGTGCATCGAACTGACTACGGTCAATAAGCGATGATCCAAGCCGGAAATGTTATTTTAGCGACGAAGTTTACGGAAAAACTCACTAAACAATTTGTAAACACAAGACACAATTCGAGAAAAGTTTTGATTGTCAGTCAACGTCAAATTGAAAAAAAATATGGCGGCACAGTAAAAATGGCGACCACGCGGCGACCAATAGGAAATAGCACAGCAGCGCATTGCGTTGCACAGCGAAACTAGAGTGTCACAGGCCTGAAGAGAATATAATCACTCCGTCACTGTCACTGACGTGAACGTCTTCCTTGAGTGTTGCTAGTTTTTTAGTTTCTACTTACCCCAAATTATTTTTTTCCCCAAAATGATAGATTGTGCCGCCAACCAATAAAGTCATGAAATTAATTGATGGCGCCACTACTGCTTACATTATAGGGTGTGGTGCTTTGGTGGCTGTCTACTCAAAGGTGTGGTGGTACCTAGTATTCAAGGATTAGCTCTTTGACTAATGTGTTTCCTTAGTCAAAGTATTAGCTAGGTAGGGGAACCGAGATAGTGATTGCCCAGGGTACAGTGATTGCCAGGTTTAAGGTTAACGTAGATTTTAACTTATTTTCAAAGGATTAGTTTTGAATTAAATCCGTTAAATAACACTAGAGTACTCTTTAGCAGAATTCTAAATAAGAAATTTGTCAACATTTTAAAAAATATATATTATAATGGCTGTTTTTGCACAGCAGGTGTTCGTCTCGTCAAAAAACTCGAATTCCTTAGGAGAATCGGATACACTTAGTAGTTTTAATGATTGTGTCACTTAAATTTTATTTTTTGAATGTGAAAGCTAAACAACGAGCTAGTTAAAGCTTTGATGTATCATTTGAAGCAGTTATCATGGTATAAAAACATTCCATTTAGTATTTAGAGGGGGTGGGCAATCACTGAATTTTTAGTACAAATTTTAAGATTTTTTTTGCAAAACGTTATATTTACAAATATTCTTTAGATATTTGAATTATTGCTAACTTATCTCAAAGCTAAACTACCAATGTTATATAAAAGTCGCACACTGCTACCCAATTGTTAAAATAAAGGATTTAATTGAAATAAAACTTTGCATAATTTTCTTAAGTGGGCAATCACTGTCTCGATCTCCCTAGCTCCATTTATTATAAAACATCCTTTTTCAAGATTTTTTTTTATTTTTAATTAGAAAATTCTTTTCTCATGTTTCCAACACATTTGTGGATAAAGTCTGAAAGTAGTTGCATAATTAATTTTTTTTGAGTCGAAATGTCTCATGTTTCTGAAAATGCAAGTTCTAAATCCTTACAGTACCTAGGTAAAAAAAGTTAATTACAGTCAGCAGCAAAAAGATAGCGACATCCACGGTCTGTCACCCCCGAGACACCCTTAAACTCGTAAGATAGTGACATTTATCTATCGTCAAAAGTGGTCAAAATGTACCTAACGGACAGCCTTGGATGTTGCTATCTCATTGCTACCGACTGTACCTATTGTAAAATACCTATAGTTACTGTACAATACCTACATAACTTTCATATCTACTATTTTGCTATAAAAGTCATACCAATTAATATTTCTAATTAAACACAGTTATTAATCCCAGTACTACTTACTTATTTACTTGTGAAGTAAGCATGGAGTTACTTAGTACGGTTTTCACGATTTGTTTTCTGTATCAACTTTCATTTAAGGTAGGTATTAAATTGTAAAAAAATGTGCTACTTATTAAAGTCGTGAACTCGTAAAACTTAAATAACTAATGGAGTCACTATCCGCTTACGTCATAGGTTATGACCACCCTATTGGTCGTGGTAGTCATAAGGATTTATTTAGTAAACAGCACCACAGAATACTTAATAGTACAAGTACAGAATGCCCACTTCTAAAAACCGTTTATAGAAAAATAAAGGCTCAGGCTACCATAACATAAAGTTGAAATTCCGGCCGCCCAGCGTTCAACACCTACAATCATTAGTTAGACCTACCTACCACCTAGAAGTACGTTCTCTTTCTATCGCACGCAACTGTCGCGCATGCGTCGCCGCTAGCTCGTGATTTTCTACTGACTGGCCCCTCCGGAGGGGACGCCGCATGTACTTGCAAGTTTGATACTACACGCGGAGAGGGACAGGCCTGACAGCACTGAGCAAGAAATCACTACGTGTTAGCAGGTCCATGAGTTGTCGTGGTGTCTCTTGATGGTCGTGTCTGGGCCATAGGCTTAGGATGCCGCCTAATTTTTGATGACGATGATAGAGTTTCGATCAAATCGTGCTATCATACCCTATGACGTAAGCGACAGTGGCGCCATCATAATTTTCACGACTTTGACTAAATTATATAACCTACTCTCTATATTTTTTTATTAGAGTTGTACCGGTGCTGACTCCGGTGATTCCACGAGTCTTGAAACCCTAAATCAAGACGTCAGTGCAGAGGAGGACGATGCGAAGACCGGCAGCCATCAAAGCCACCTCTCCAAGACGAAGGATAAGGAAGTAAACGAGAAAACAAAATCGACCTTTATTGATGAGGTAATTCTTTAGACAGTGACATGTCTTATAGCTAAACGGAAAAAGAGTAGTACTTCGTCGGCTCGTCTGCCACCAATATCATGAAAAATAGCTTTCGTTGGTTGTGGTAACCTGGTAGCGCTACCATGAGTTGACATCGAAAACTGACATAACGTAAACTATTGCTCTGTCTCTTTCAAATGCATCACAATGAAAGAGACAAAGCGGTAGTTTTCGATAGCGAGGATAGTATTTCAAACTCATGGTAGTCACTCAGTGTGGCTGACTGTAGGTACGTACTGCCACTCATCAAAGTATAGGTACAAGACTTTGACTTTGAAAAAAAAAACTGTCAAATTTCTTCAATCGACTCTCATCTTACTGTCATACATATTAGGTTGAATATCAAGTGAGAAAATTTGACAGGTTGTGGTAATCTGATGTGTGGCTGACTGTACAAGACGTGGTTGAAGGGATGTATTTTAATTATTGAGCTGGTTACCCACGTCTTCCTCCGCGTGGAATAGTATCTTTGGGTAGCATTTTTATTACTTACTAGTGGCTCCCGGCGAACTTCGTTCCACCTACTTTTTGTTTAATTTCTCACCTTTTAGACCTTCCCTGGACTACGACAAACATTTTAAAACTAAAATCAGCTCAATCGGCCCAGCCGTTCTCGAGTTTTAGCCAGACTAACGAACGGCGATTCATTTTTATTTATACTAGCGGCCGCCCGCGACTTCGTCCGCGTGGAAAAGTAACTTTTTACCCCCCTTTTAACCCCTTACAACCCCCTTTTTCGCAATAAAAAGTAGCCTATGTTCTTTCTCAGGGTCTAGATCATCTGTATACCAAATTTCATTTAAATCCGTTCAGTAGTTTTGGCGTGAAAGAGTAACAGACAGACAGACAGACAGACAGACAGACAGACAGACAGACAGACAGACAGACAGACAGACAGACAGACAGACAGACAGACAGACAGAGTTACTTTCGCATTTATAATATTAGTTAGGATAGATAGATAGATTTAATAATTTTCACCCCCCCCCCCCCCCTTTTAATCCCTTACAACAAGTTACAACCCCCTTTTCGCAATAAAAAGAAGCCTATGTTCTTTCTTCTCAGGGTCTAGCTAGACCATTTGTATATACCAAATTTCATTAAAATCAGTTCAGTATCTAGTTTTGGCGAGAAAAAGTAACAGACAGACAGCATTACTTTCGCATTTACAATACCTACTTATTAGTTATTATTCGGAAGTTAGGATTATATATTATAGGATTATACTGACTGTATTAACGGCCTCGACGGCGCAGTGGCTAAGGTGTTCGCTTGAAGCGCGAAAGGCCCTGGATTCGATTCCCGGTCAAGTCAATTTAGGAAACTACCTACATCAAGTTTGTGTACTACATGTTTCTGTTTCTGTTTTCTTGAGTCTGGGTATTCTGGGTTGACGCCACCTTAATTATCGACACCAGGTATCATAGTACAGGGGTTGCCCTAGTTTGACACCGGTTGATTGGTGTGATTATCTGGCGCATTTATTTACCTATTAAAGTGGCCCGCCCCCACTTCGTTTCGGGACAGTTGTTCCACTGCCTGCCATTAGATGGCGCGGTGCGTCGATTTCAATACGCTAGTGTTTCGCCTTTTTGGTTTGTATCAGTGTTGCCAACCTCAAAAAACTAAAAAAACCGGCCAAGTGCGAGTCGGACTCGCGCACAAAGGGTTCCGTAGCAGCAAATATAATAAACTTAACCAAAATTACAGTTAAATCAACCTATCTCAAAAACTATAAGAGATACTTTGATCAAACCAAAAATCGTTGAAAGAGTTAATTAGCATGCATCACCTCTATTTTTTTTAGAATTTTATACCCCGTAGTTATAAAAATAGAGGGGGGGGGGGGGACATACTTTTTACGACTTTGAGAGCTGATATCTCAAAAACCGTTCACTTTAAGGAAAATGTTTTTTAGAAAACTTTATATCATTTTAAAAGACCTTTCCATTGATACCCCACACGGGTATGTACATCGAAAAAAAAAATTTCATCCCTCAGTTACATGTATGGGGGGCCCCACCCCCAATTCTTTTTTTTACTATTTAGTGTCATATTTTGTAGCGGTTTCATACAACACATATTCCCATCAAATTTCATCACTGTAGTACTTATAGTTTCCGAGTAAATCGGCTGTGACAGACGGACAGACGGACAGACGGACAGACGGACAGACGGACATGACGAAACTATAAGGGTTCCGTTTTTGCCATTTTGGCTACGGAACCCTAAAAACAACAACTCGCCTTAAAAAACAGTAGAAAGCGGTAGGTAAAGAAAAAAAGGCAGATTTCATAATTTTGCACATAGAATTAAATAATAAACAACTTTCTTAGTTACTAGAACTCACATAAATTTATATATTTATAATCACAGCAACATAAAACTATTCATGTTGTGACTTTTGACCATGAAACAATACCTATACGCTTCGCAATACAATAGGCGTGTAGCTGTTATTCGTAAATAGGGATTTCCCCGTGCATAAAAATATAAAAAAGATGCTGCCATCTAGTATCAATGCGTTTTTTTACGTAGTGGTTTGTCATTGCATTTTATTGCGTAGTGGTTATCAAAAATGTTTGCATAGTAGTGTATTAGGTGGCGCTGAACGCGAAAAACAGTAGAAAATAGGATTGAAACAGAAAACATGGTCATCAATGTGAAAACAGCAAATCTACTGTTAAAACAGTAGGGTTGGTAACGCTGGTTTGTATTTAGGTTTGTCGATGTCTATGGACTTTATCTCTATATAAATAGTATAGAAGAAGATAGAAAATAGTATAGAAGTTTAGAAGATTATGGTAGACTAGTGGCCCGCCCTCACTTCGCTTCGGGACCGTGATTCAGAAATGAACCGATAGATGGCGCTGTGTGCAATTACATCGCGCAAGCGTTTCGTGTTTTCGGTTTACCTATAAGCCTTGTCGTTGTCCATAGAAGTTATCTCTTTATAAATAGTATCTATAGATATAGAAGAAGATAGATATCGATTTATTTATTTGCAGATAAAAAAGAAAGAAAACGAACAATACCAAGCCGAGAAGGAGGCAGGCGACCCGGCGGACATGCTCGGGGTAAACGTCCACTACAACTACCCTGCGGTGTTCAAGGACTTCGGTAGGCGGTTCGTGTTGCAATATCCTTATACTGAGGTAAGAACAAAAACTCAAAAGTATAGTAAAGTAATGTATCAGCCTATATACGAGTAGGTACTGTCACGCACTTTTGACTCTAATGGTGTTTGTGTCTATGGGTGGCAATCGCTTACCATCAGGTGATCCGTCTGTTCGTCTGCCTCTTATGATATAAATAATGAAATCCCATGAGCGTCTCCAATAATCATTGAATTTTTGAGGACGCTTGCACTAGCTATTTTATAAAAAAAAGTATCACCCTATATAGGTACCTCCTGTCCCACTGCAGGGCAAAGGCCTCATAGAAATCAAGTCATCGCTACATACTATGATTTTATTTATTTACTAGTGGCCCGCCCTCGCTTCGCTTCGGTATTTTAATTTTTTGAACGAAGTAGAATTCACAACAATTTTGGTGATCGTAAACCTTAATGAAGGAATCTCAAAAAGATTTGATTTAAAAAATGCTGGAAACTCTATAACTTTACTTTGTCAAATTTAATTAGTTCCCCCGTTCACCCCTATAGGGGTTGAATATGAAGAAACCGAATGCACCCCTTTAAAGATTGAAGAAAAAACAATACCAAAATCACTTTTATAAAATTTATATGCAAAGCCTAAGTACCAGTTTTCAAGATTCTAGCTTCAAAAATGTCAATACTACGTTTCATCCCCCTTTTCCCCCCTTTTTAGGTTGAAGAAAAAAATAACGAATTCACTTTCATTACATTTGTATGCAAAGCCCAAATACTAAGTTTCAAGACTCTAGCTTTAAAATTGATAATACGGCGTTTCATCCCCCTTTCTCCTCTTTTTAGGTTGAAAAAAAAAATGCCGAATTGAGTTTCATTACATTTGCATGCAAAGCCCATATACCAATTTTCAAAGCTCTAGCTTTAAAAATGACGAATCTTCCATACGACCTTTTAACCCCCTTTCACCCCTTTGTAAGGTGTTGAAAACAAAATGCTGAAATCACATTCATTTAATTTGTATGGAAAACCCAAATACCAATTTTCAAGACTCTAGCTTTAAAAATAATAAATTTCCCATACATTGTTTTAACCCCCATTTCACCCCTTTATGGCTTGAATTAAAAAAAAACTGAAACAGGTCAATTTTTATTTTTAATCATCAACCATAATCCAAATTTTCAAATCTCTAACATCTAAATTGAAAGACTTTCATACTAACGTAAACCCCCCCTTTCACCCCTTTAGGGGGTGAATTTCGCAAAACCCCTTCTTAGTGCGCCCCTACATAGTAAGAACTACCTATGTTTCAAATTTCATGATTTTAGGTCCAGTAGTTTTGGCTGTGCGTTGATAGATCAGTCAGTCAGTCAGTCAGTCAGTCAGTCAGTCACAGGCCGAGGCGTTACCTCTTTATTAATAGTATAGATTTTATGTTATAGGTAGCAGACGAGCACGCGGATCACCTGATGGTAAGCAATTGCCGCCGCTCATGGACACTTGCAACACCAGTGGAGTTACAAATGCGCTGTCACCTTTTATCCCCTTCCCCCCGGGTGGGCCTCCGGGTGATGGGGTTAGACTTAATCACCACGCTTGATTAATGCGGATTGGTGATCACAAACCCGAGCAATATTCGAAAAATTCGAAACATACTTTTTGATCGACCCGGGAATCGAGGGCTTAGAAAGTGTGCGTGCCCAGCGCCTTCTATTGGTACAGTTTTGAAAAGGTATTCAAAAATGAACAGAGGATGGCCCGCTATTTAATCAATATAATATCGTCACTGGAAAGGCAACTTTTCTGCTGTGCGAAAGGGTCGTTTCGAGAAAAAGCCGTTTAAAGTTTTTTTTTTTAGAAAAAAATTCGTACCTTTTTGTCCTGTTATCCGATTTTAACAAAATAAATTGACAATTGCTACGGCATTTTTTGTTTATTTTTACACGTATGTTGCATACTGTTGTGATAGCCAGAAATAGCTGTGGGTTGGGTAAGAGACACGCAAAAGAAAAAGTGACCTCAACTTTCTTCAAAACTTGGTAAGGCAAAGTTTCTTACCAAGCAGTTAATAATTTTATTGCAGTTTAAAATACTGACGTATTCATCAATAATCCATTGAAGTAAGTTAAAATTTCTTTACACGTGGGTTTGAATCAGTGAAGTAAAATTACTTTTAGCACTGTCAGTATATTTATGTAGTGCTATAAAACTTATGTGAAGTGAATTGCCTATGTAAGCGCACAAAAATTTCTTTAAGATATACTTTGTTGCAGTTTAGTGCAGGGTAAAATTACTTCGTACACGAATGCAACCTTAATGTGATTATTTTTTTATTACTTCTGGCTTTTATTATTTCATGGAATAGTTTAATATGTGTTACCTTAGTAAATACTTTCCTAAGATGATGAAAGATCTTTATTACAATTACTACCTACATAAATTGGATTATTATTTTGTCATTAACATGAACTTATTTGTAGTGAACTATATCTATATGAACCAACAGAAAAATATGCTAACGTAGCTATATCTTTGGACAACAGTCTGAGTATCATTGTTATTACTATCCTACTATTAAAGGAAAAAATAAATCAAGTACCATTTTGAAAATTACGCTGTTTAGATCACAAAACAAGCTATGTATAACCTCATTTGAAGGAAGTTTTAATATGTAGGTAGCCTACTCTTTAATCATTATCAGGATTCTTGTTAGGTATAAAACTCCCAGATACGAATAGTCTCTTCTGTAATCTGTAGCTTAGTCAACAAAATGACATTTTGTTGAGGTACGTTGAACAAAACGCGTAAAGTACTATGAAAATCACGGCGCTTACGCCTTTTCGTTCGCGAACAAATTTTATCCTAGAAGCGATATAGCGCTGCGTGAATTTCGCATGCTTAGACGATTGAATTATTTTTCAGCGGTACTTTCAAAATGGAACATGTCTTTTGCATACGATAGCTCCTCTAGTTCTACATTTACCTCAATGCTTTGAGATTAGCAAATTTACTTACATATTATTAGTAATCAGACTACCAGTAGCCAATTTTACTCAAAGTGCAACTTGTATTTATTAACGGTAGGTAAAAATTACTTATATAACATTTGTTTAACAAAATCCAGAAATTGTTTTATACAAGAAATTGTGCCAAACTGGAAATACGAAAAATCTCCTTTTTTTCGGTTTTCTTAAACGCCAAAAACTTGCTCTGATCGTAATGGGACCCAGACAGAACGACGCAGAAAAAATCGCTGATTCCGAATATATAAATAACTCAAAATCGACATTTTGTTTGCAGCAGAAAAGTTGCCTTTCCAGTGACGATATTATAGTACTTTACCTTCTGTTATACATTTTTTCAACCTCATTTTGCTAGGTACCAAATAGCCTGATAACTAATTTGTGATCTCCTTCTACTCTGAAAACGTATTCACGGCAGAATCATCCATTAATACATTACCTATTTACTTGTTCCGTCTCTTTCGAGTGAAAGGGAGGGGGATAAAGATTCAGCCATGAATTTGTTTTCACAGTAGTTTCCGTGGTATCAGTATGAATAATAATAATAATAATAAGTGCGTAGGGATGTGACGACCCCATCGCCCGCTGGTGAGAGTTAAGACACAGGTCCCTCCACCAGCCCATGGTCCTTCCTACCGTCTCGGCATACGGACCGAATCTTGGGAGACGCTCACCAGGTACTTGCTAAGGGCTCTTTCCCCGGTGCGTTGGTGTTGGTGAGAGTTGGTGATCTTCGCTAGTGAAGAACAACAACTCTCATCAGTGCAGTCAGTCTCCGCAGGGCAGCTTGTGGCGAGCTGTTGGTGTGTGGCGACACCACGGACCCGAGACTCCCGGGGGAAACACCATCTCTCCCCCACCTCTGGCTTGCCTTTGTTGGCCGGTCGGAGTGGAGCGCAAGAGCTAGATGCTCGAAAGGGTGGAAGTGCTCAATCTGCGTAATAGCGAGGAACGGCTGAACGGATTACCGGGATCCAGAAATCGGTGCACACCTCTCTACACCCTTAGCTGACCACGCCGATGTTGCCGCCTTGCCGCCTTATACGGTGGCTGATTTGGGGGGCCCATCTAGTGGGAGGCGAGTCACCGTCTGCCATGATTATTCGAGATGAGACATTTGATATGGCAGGCGTCCCGTTGTCTCGTCAATATCCCGGCAACCAGTCCAGCAAGATCCTACCCATAGACCCGGCATAGTTCCCTTCTTATCTACAATAGTCCTTGCATCTGGCGGGTGCTGACTTTGGTTGTATCTCTTCAATAGTACAAACAGAGTCAGTAGCCGCTAGGTGTACACATCCCCATTTTCATTATTGTGTCTCAAAGGGGCCTCTACGTGTTGGATCTGTATCCCCACGCACGCCTTCCAAAAGGACCGGCCTCCGTGCCGTGATTTCCCGTAGGAGAGATACAAATAATAATAATATTTCACTACATCACATACATTGATCTGACTCTGAGATAGGTAGCTCAAGCACCTGTGTTACAGATATCAGAACCAACAGTGGGATTACAAATATATACATATAATACTTTTCTTTTGTAAATACATACTTATAATACATAAAATAATATAATAATATAATACATAAAAGTAATTTTATTCTTTTAGATCAATGGCCCCGGCAAAGCAAAGGACAAGGTTTGTATAAGTGCTTTTTAGGGTTCCGTAGTGAATAAAAAAAGTGGCAAAGTGTAAGTCGGACTCGCCCATGAATGGTTCTGTAGCAGCAAGTAAATCTTAAGGTCCTGCGAACGTTTTCCGTAAACCTACGCCCATGATCACGAAATCACTGTATTTATTGATGTAATTTCTGCTTTAGGTCAAAAATGAGGGTCACGAATTAATTCCTGTAAAGGTATGTACATAAACTCTAATAGATATTAACTAAACTGACAGATGTAATCGGGGTTATTGCGTGTGAAAAATTCGCTAGGTACCTACAATCAGAAAAGTTCCCGGTAGACAAATTTTCGACCTTAATACCAATGCATTCAGGTCGAAAAGTGGTTTACCCTGAACTTTTCTGATAGTATCTACATTGACGTGTGGCTGTCTGTACTTTGCCTTTGTCATGTATTCATCTATTGACTCTCCCGCCAATTTTATGTGATAGATGGCAGACAAGCGGCCGGATCATCAAATGGTAGGTAAGCGATTGCCCGTAGACCACGCGCAACACCAGTAGAGTCACAAGTGCGCTGCCAATTGATGGCGCAGTGACTAAGGTCTCGCCCGAAGCGCGAAAGATCCCGGGTTCAATTCCCGGTCAAGTCAATTTAGGAAACTACATTTACTAAATTTTCTTGGGTCGGGGTGTTCTGGGTTTACGCCCCTAGTTAATTATAGATTTATAGGCGTTACCCTAGTGCCATATATAAGTTGCTCTATGCCTAGTACTCATAGTAGGTACAGAGGTTGCCCTAGTTTGAGACCAGGTTGGGGGACTACGGTGCATCGACCTCCCCGAGTGGCCTTTCCAGTTGCATTTTTGCCTGTGTGGTGGGGGCTGCAACTGGAAGGGTCCGGTGTCCCCCGGGCAACGTTGGGTAGTAATGCGTCCGACGTCAGCTCCTTTTGAGCCGGCGGCATTTCCCTCCGGGAGAAAAAAAAAAGGTTTGAGACCAGGTTGATATCGCTTCTCGGCCTTTCGGCTATGATCAATTTGTGGCATTTCTCCAGTCGTGCTGGCCTATTCACGCCGAAGAGCGGCTCGCCTTCGGTAATTAAACTAGGTTTATTTTTGATGTTCTTTTATAGGCAAGTCCTGAAGAGGTGCTAAAAGTTGCGATACAATCAGCCATCGACCAAGCTCTAAAACCTGAAAATAAAACAGACGAAACAGCGCAAAAAGAAATGTTGAGAACTGGGGTAATGTAGCAATATATTTTTCTTCTTCTGAATCTACATACCAAAAAGGCTATACTTAGGTAAACAGAAAAAGTTAAACACTTGCGCGAGGTAATCGACCCCCAGCGCCATCTATTGGTTGGTGAGGTTAAAAATGTGGGATATAAGTATAAAATGCAAATTACTTATTTACTTATAGATGGGTAGATACAAGATAGATAAAAGACAGATAAAAAAATGTAATTCAAATAAAATAAAAAGATAGAAATTGTAAATAATTAGATATTGTGTAAGTGGTTGTGTTGTAATATCATATCTTCAACAATTCGCCAATGATATGGATAAAATTATTTTTCAGGATTACTGGAATTCAGTTTGGGTTGAAGAAGTTGACCCTAAAACCGTTCTGAGGTCATACTCAAAGACGAGCCATTTGGTAAAATCCTTACAATTTCCTTTTATAAGATTTGCATAGCCATAAAAATTGTTCAATAACTATTTAATTTTCCTAATCAAGAAAGTCATAAAATTAATTAATGGCGCCACTGACGCTTACGTCATAGAGTATGGTAGCCCCATTACGTAGTGATTACTTGCTCAGTGCCCCATTGGTCATAAAACAAGGGAACTCTGTAAGTTCCTTAAAAATACGTTGTCATGACTTTCTTGACAAATTATAACTTTTTTTGTGATAGGCAGCAGCTGAGCAGACGGATCACCTGATGACCTGATGGTAAGCGATTGCCTCCGCCCGTGGACACCCGTAACACCAGTGCGCTGCCAGCCCCCCAATTGAGCCTCTGGTACCCACACTCACTTGACAAAACACAGCGCAGCCGTATAATATGTTTTTTTTATTAATAATAAAATTATTTTTAGGAAACTGCAAATAACGACGTAAAACTGGTAAGATATACCAACTATAGGAGATATGCGAGTAGCCGAAGAACGATCAAAGTGGCGAGCATTTGGCGAGGCCTACGTCCAGCAGTGGACTGCAATAGGCTGATGATGATAGGAGATAATATTATGCTTCGATCATAGCAACTCCAGATTCAATGTGAATATGTTAAAAGTGTCCACTAATGATTTGCAAGAAGCGATATTTACCTAGCATTTTAATTTTTTAAATATTGAGACAACATCACATACCTACATTGTCCTGGTCCCAAACTAAGGTTTTCCCATGTACTATGGAAACCAGAAACAACGAAGGAACCACAAACACCCAGACCCAACATAAATATCTGTTTCATCAACAAACATTTGTGTTGGTGCGGGAATCGAACCCGCGACCCTCGCGTCTTAACCGGCGCTCAAACCACTACGCCAAACGGGTCGTCAGCGTCACTTTCGGAATTTATAACCAACTAGCGGCCGCCCGCGACTCCGTCCGCGTGGAAAGGTAACTTTTTACCCCCCTTTCAACCCCCTTTTCGCAATAAAAAGTAGCCTATGTCCTTTCTCAGGGTCTAGATTATCTGTATACCAAATTTCATTTAAATCCGTTGAGTAGTTTTGGCGTGAAAGAGTAGCAGACAGACAGACAGACAGACAGACAGACAGAGTTACTTTCGCATTTATAATATTAGTATGGATTACCTACTGTACTCTCTACTCTACCCATGGATTAGGGACAAAATCGACCAATTACGTTGAAGTTGGACCTCAGTCTACACGTACGCCATCTAACGGATTTTCCACACGCGGTAGCCCCCATTGACTATTGGGGGCTACCAGCCCCGTGTCTGCTGTCTGGGCCTTACGACGAACCGAAAATAACAATCGGTTTTCAGTTTTTGAGTTCCGCTGCCATTTTCATTTTACAATGCACCGTTTTTATAGATTAAGTTTAATATGAATTTTTTTTACAGAGCTCAGTAAATGCAAAAATAATGCCCGGATCAAAACTCTATCAACTAGTATCTGTGCTTAAACAATTCTCACCAAGACTGCTTTATGTCATCAACAATAGAAAATAAAAACAAAAAAATACCCCTACTTACCATAGTATAGTACACTTCTACACTATTTAAAGGTGACAACAAGATATAACGTTTTTGGAACACTTAACGTCTATTATAGAACTCGAAAAGTTGAAAGGCTTGCGCGATGTAATCGACGGCTGCCGCCATCTATTGGCAAAGATTTGAACTAAAAGTAAAATAAAAGCCAGAAATGAAGTGAAGGCTACTATACTAGTCTATAAATTACAGTTGTTCAGAAAAAAAACTATAATAGTTACAGGTATTAAAAATATTTAATTTCTTATCAGTCTTTTATTTACAATACGAACTAACTTATATTCTAATCTTATTTTTAGTAATAACAAGTCACATCGTATACTCTGTCAAAAAAGTCATGAAATCTATTGTGGAGGCACTATTGCGGAGTTTTATAGTATTATTATAACCAATGATGGGGCTACCATACTCTACGAAGCGGCAGTGGCGCCATCAATTAATTTCATGACTTTCTTGAGGCATTATACTTACGATGAATTAAACAAATCATGTTACATTGAAAAAAAAAACAATATCACACTATAAGTATCATCGTTACATATATTTTGATCAAAATGAATCGAAACACCCTTATTGGTTGTCTCTTTAACCAATCACCGTGTCGATGGGCCTCAGTCTACAGAAACGCCATCTAGCCAAAAGTCACAACGTGAAAACTTGACTCAATGAAAATATGAGAGTTCGAAATGAAAAATTCGATAGATGGCATTAGTGGACGAATGGTTTAAAACGAGAGGATTGGTTACATTCTTTTGACGTGTTATGCCAAAATTATGATACACCAATATCGTCGGACCACTTGTCTACGTAACGCCATCTATCGAAATTTTAAGCAAATGTGACAAGAAAAATATCTTAGGAGACAATAAACAATTTTGGCGACCTCTTTTAATAAAATGTTTAAGTAGATAACAAAACCTTAATCCCCTTATTACAAAATGGAGAGTTTGTTCTAGTCACGGTTTAAAAATGATACTGCCACTTTTATAAATAAGACAAATAAAAGTGACAGTATAATAATTTTTTTAACTGATAGTCTTAGTTTAGGCCAGGTAATAAAGTGGTTACCTACTCTGATTCATAATCAGTGAAGTGAACTGACAGATGAAAATGACAAGTTTCTATGCATTTTGACATTTTGCATGTGTCAAATTAAGTGATGTATGGGGATGACACATTGCACATCTGTCAGTTACATTACATGATTATGAATCAGAGTATATGTCAATGGGGGATATCGCATGTGCGCAAATCCGCTAGATGGCGTACTTAAGAACTGAGGTCCATCTACATGATGATTGGTTATTTTTTATGTAACATGTCAATATGTCATCACTAAACAACCAATGACGTTGAAGTTGGACCTCAGTTCTCAAGTACGCCGTCTAGCGGATTTTTCACACGCGATAGTTTTCTTTAAAAGCTAGCTAAGGTTACTTTGAAAAGTGTTTTTTTTTACGAATTTTTGCATTTAATTTACGAACCCATCGTTATAGGGATCTTTCAAGAAATTAACAACTAAATTATTCGTTTTCTGTTTAAACACACTATACGATCTCTTCTTTTTTTTCATTTCATTAATAAAGCATTGTACCACCTGTTCCCTAAGTTCCCGATTTTCTGGCAACTCCAAAGCATCAAGAATTCTTCTAAGATTATTTTTAACTTTTTTCGTCTCTATTATACGTTTCATTTCTGTATAAAAATACTTTGTGCTTGACAGGTGAGTCTTCATGAATTCAGTTATTTCGGCCATCTGGCGTTTATGTTGTTCTAAAGCCATTTCCTCATTCCATTTTCTTTCTCGTTCTTGTTTATAATATTGTTCTGCTGTGAGTACGCCGTCTCGAAGGATGTGACTACTATGACCATTGTTGGGGGGTGGCAATACTATAATTATTTTTGAAGAGTTTTTGTAGTCGAACGCGTGATTGCGAGCTGATACAGAACTCGTCAATGATAATATTATCTGCAAGAAAAAAATATTAAAATAAGATTATTGTACATACATAATTTTCCTATTATTATTATTTTAGGGCTTTGTCCAGCAGTGGGACATTTCGATCTAACAAAACACAAAAATATAATCAAAGTGTCAGTAACAGTTATATCCCTTCATAGTTAAAGGGATGCGTGTCTTTAGTAGTTTACTGCTACCAACCATTGGGACCATTCAAGTATTACGTAAGCATCAATGGGGGGAGGGGGGGTCTTGGCTTTGCTTACTTTTGGTAAATTCAGGAAGAAAAAGTATATTTTATCGCCAATTTTTGCTGACAATGGGGGGAGGGGGGTTAAATTTCCCAAAAAATCTGCTTACGTAATACTTGAATGGTCCCATTCTTAAAAATCTACACTATGAACCTATTTGGAATTTTAACGAAAAATTTAACTAAACTTCTCGTACTAAATGATCAAGTCACGTGAATAAAATATTTTTTTTTTATGAGAATTTCAAAAAGCTCAAGTACCTACAAAATCGTTTTTGCTTTGTTTTTATGTGATAGATAGCAAACGAGCAGGCGGATCACCTGATGGTAAGCAACCAACAATGGCAGCTAATGGTAAGCGTTCTGATCAACATTCAGAATGGTTGGTAAGAGTGATAACTGTATTATATGCGAGTGGTTAGTCAACAAATATTTGTCTTAAGGTAACATTTTATACAAATTTGCTTAGTCTCCTGGTCAATTTAGTATGGATGGTGTCCGTTCAAGTATTAGGTATGTAAGCAAATCTATAGTAAATATTAATCGTTAAGAACACAACACAAGTAAGGGTTGTGCCATTGTTAAACTGACTCAGGGACCGCCCTCGCTTCGTTTCGGAACATGAGTTCATGTAAGATCTGTGACAAGCTAAACAAG